>CM029626.1:5588478-5943505 GCA_017311315.1 Dendrocalamus latiflorus
TACCTGATGAATAAGGTGTTCATGGAGTATTTGGATAAGTTTGTCGTTGTGTTCATTGATGACATTCTGATCTACTCCAAGGATGAGAGGGAGCATGAGGAACACCTGAGGATGGTATTGCAGAAATTAAGGGACCATCAGTTGTATGCCAAGTTTAGCAAATGTGAGTTTTGGATGAAGGAAGTCGCCTTCCTAGGCCATGTGATGTCCGCAAAGGGAGTTGCTGTTGACCCCGGAAAGGTCAAGGATGTTTTGGATTGGCAGTCACCTTCTTCGGTGACTCAGATCAGGAGTTTTCTGGGTATGGCTGGTTATTACCGTCGTTTCATCGAGGGATTTTCCAGTGTAGCCAAGCCACTTACCCAATTGCTCAAAAAGGAAAAGAAATTTGTTTGGACGCCCGAGTGCGAGAAAAGCTTTCAGAAGTTGAAGGAGAGTTTGACTACAGCCCCAGTGCTAGTATTGCCAGATTTAAACAAGGATTTTGTAATACCACTAAATTTCAAAAGAGAGAATTAAGGGAAGAGAGGGGTGGTTTTTGCCGTCAGACCCTTCGGCTTTTGGAACGCCGAATAAGTAACGCTCGCAGAGGTTCCCAGACCACCCAGGGACGGTCGGCACCGCCTAGAAAACGACAAAAAGTAGCGCTCTCAGGGGTTCCCAGACCGTCCAGGGCTGGTCGGCACCGTCTCGCGTTGTGGGTTTTCGTCATTCGGCAGGAAACTCTATCCTTACCTGTTACCAATTTTCCTGCCGTAGCAGAAGAGCACCCAACAGTATAGGGCTACCGCTGGACCAAAAAGCCCTTAGGGCTATAGCCAGCCAAGGCAAAAAGGGAGGGGTAGAAGCGACATTTCGCAGTGAATGGAATGGCCATGCCTCTTAAGTAGACAAGACAGCACACAACCACTGCACCCACCCCACTTTTCTGCCATAGCCTCAAGAACCAAGCCAAGCACCCCTTCATTTTTATCCCTCAGCCGAAAGGTAGAGAGAAAGCAGAGCCAAGGAGCCCCAGGCACCACCTCCACTGTAGCCAAGCCCCAAGGATCAGCACCACCAGAGAGAAGAAGGTTGGAGGGGAGCCGGGGAGGGAGCAGAAGCCGGCGGAGGAGCAAGAAGTCGGCGACCACTTCGAGCCCTCCCAACCATGAGCCCAAGAACCGTGCTAGGTAAAAATAGTAGCTAAAGCAAGTAGAGTAGCAGGGAGAGGAGAGACTTCCTGGTGGGAGTGGCCGGCCGGCGAAGGAGTCGTGGCTGGCAAGCTCGAACCATCAGGCGACCGGGGGCGGCGGCGCCTAGCCCTACCGCCGCGCGCATGCCAAGGGAGGCGGATCCGGTCCCAGCCGACCGAATCCGAGGCGGAGCAGGGGAGGTGAGCAGGGCGACGGCGACGGCGAGATCAAGGGACGGCGGAGGCGGCCGAATCCGTCCATGGCCGACCGGAACCGAGTGGGGAGGAGGGGAGTAGGCGGCGGCCGGCGGCATAGCGGCGGCGGATCCGCCCTTGCCCGGTCGGATCTGCCCACGGCCGGCCGGTTTTGAGAGGGGAGATGGAGTATGGGGGGCGGATGGTGGCGGGAGGGGCCGGGCTGGGCTGTGGCCGGCCGGACCCGAGGGAGGAGCGGCGCCAGAGGGGGAGGCCTTCGGCTGGGAGGAGGAAGAGAGGAGGAGGCGAGTGGCTTCGGCCAGGTAGGAGGAAGGGAGAGGGGGAGCCAGAGAAGAAAAGGTGGGGTGCGGCCGAATGGGGAGAAGAAGGGAGGAAAAAAAAAAGAGGAAGGGCCGGCCGAGCAAGAAAAAAAATAGGGAAAGAAGGAAAGGAAAAAAAAAGAAAAGGACTAGAGAAGAGGAAAGAAAAGAGGAGAAAAAGGAAAAAAAGGGGGAAGAAATAGGAAAGGAAAAAAAGAGGGGTTTCTGGGGCCTGCGCGACAGATCCCTGAAAACCCGTGGAGGTCCTGAGTCGACTTCGTCCGCACGTTGTTCCGCTCCGTTTGGCTAACAGGCAAGTACATGGTAGAGCGGTAGACCAATGTTTATGAATATGCAATGTTTACCCGATATGATGATATTTATGTGGAAATGCGTTGGTTACATGATATCTATGTGGAAATGGGATGTTTACATGACATAAGGTTGCACGGTAAATGATGGCAAAGATGACGGAGGGAGGTAGGCAATGATGCTTATCTGCTAATAATGTTAATAATGAGCATGATTATGATCATGGGCATATGCATTTGCATGAGGAGCGCTCAAGAGTGAGGGCGGTGAGAAAGTCCCTAGCTATGAGTAAAGCTAGCGGACTAATCCGGAGTGCTCTTGAGTAAGACCTGCTTCGGTAGGCCTCCACGGGAGTGGAGGGGTCCCGTGCCTAAGAGGGCGGGCCCACGATGGGTGAACATCGACGGGTGTTCACTCGGCAGTACCGGTACTTGCAAAGTGGTGAGCATATGAGCATGTAGAGTAATGAAGCATTGCATTGATGGCATAGCAATGGTTGGCTATATGAATGATGACACGAACATGATGATATATGTGGATTATGTTTAAATGCTTACTTATGTTGGTAGTGCCTATTGTTCTGTTATGTACTTGCTGAGTCGGTGGACTCACCCTTGCTTCATTGATGTTTTTAGGTGACCGTTGAGGACGACATGTATGGGCGGGAATAGCACATGAATAATTGGCACGAACCAGTAGCACTCTTTGTATCACCTTTTGTCAGTTTATCTAGCCTTTGCTAGGCTAGAGTAATCGCTAAAATGCAATGTTGTATCCGAACGCAGCAATATGAACAATCTTAGTGTTGGCTTAAATTCTCCTAGTGTTGTCGAAATGGTAAGAGTATGCGGAGGTGGTAACATTCTGGCCCAGAGTGTGGGCGGGGTGTTACAGTTGGTATCAGAGCGGGCGTTAGGTCCGTGGTAAAGAAATTTGACAATCTAGGTTAATTATTCAACTAAAATTTGACTTAGGCCTAATAATTAAATTAAAATTTGACACACTGTTGCACCATAGGTTGGGGAATGGGTCTTTTATTGTATGTACGCTTTCGCAGCCTTGATGTTGAGCTGTGCTGTTGAAATGGATGGTTGTGGGCTAGCTGTGTGATTGGGTATCTGTCTTGAACAAAGATGCCGAGAGATAGAGAACGCGAACGTGTGCATAGTAAGATGAGATTAGGTCAAGCATTGCATTGTCGCTTCTGTTAGTCATGTTGTTGATTTGCAATGCTTGACGTTGATGCTTGTGAGTTGATAGCAAGCATTTGAGCTTGTTATTTGTGTGCCCTATGGGACTTTGCCATGATTGTATCGTGTACCGATGCAATAAAGGCTGGGACTGTGGCCACTGGATAGGCCTGGTCATGTTGCCAGTTGTGGCATTGAGGTAGTGATGTTTTGCTTCAGTTTCGGGGAGTTGGTTCCCTTTGGTTAGCAACTCGTTGAGTTGTTTCGTAAATATCCAATAGTAGGGAGTGTTCCATGCAAATCTGGTTTTTAGGAGAATTTTGATTATATGAATGATTGGAGTAACTTGCATGATGAGACCATTTTTTTAGAGAAGGCAATATCCAATAGTGGTTGAAGTGCTGGATTAGGCGTATGTGAGATATGGAGATTAAAGTAACAAGTTAGTAGGACTTGGTGTTCAAAATTGTGAGAACCCAGGAGAGTAAATTAACTTTAGTTATGTTTGTGGGATTAAAGTTGAGTTGAACCCAATGAGGATTTAGTAGTAACATGGGGACTAGTTATGTACAGCATATCCATTTATGTTTAATAGTTGGATGTGAATTATTGGTGAACCAGTTGGTGATTATAGTTGCTTAGACTGTTGAGCCACATGGATTGACTGGTATCATGATGGTCCCAATCGATTAGCCCAATCGTGCAATCTAGGCATGCTAAGAAGTGTGCTAATTTATTATTTTGGTGGAAAATCTCTCATGGGGTTATCCTTTCAATTGATAATAGGCGAAGGATTATAAAGCTAAGTCCGCTAATCCCGCACCATAATTGATTATTATAATCATGACCAATGTTTTGGAAGATTCTAATAGTTGTAATGTTAGAACTCTATTGGGATTAGTTGGGAGAATAAGAATGAGGATCTTAATGTCGGATAAATCTTCCAGCTAAATTGAATAGGGAAGAATTGTTATAGAGTTAAATGAGACCCAAATTCTGAGGGATGAAGTTAATAATGTTCTAGTGAGATTTGGTGGCAATATTAAAGCATGAGTTGGTGGAGTTGCCACTGTATTTTGTAGGAAATTATATGCACGCCTATGGAAGTAGAACAGACGGATTCTATGCTTAAAAGCAATTGTGATTTATGAAAGTACATACGATGTGTGCTAAAATCCGGGTGATTGATCATCCTTAAAGTTGAGCTGGCGGAGATTAATTAGCGTTTTGGAATTAGGTGCTCATGGGATCATTTATTGATAGTGGATCTATTGATCAAAGAGCCTTGACCACATCTTGTGGTATGCGCGCTTGATAGTTGTTATGATTGATGTTTTATACAATAAGGTGGTAGTGTTTGATGAACTATAGAGTAAATATGGGGAATAAAGTATCCGGTGAGCCGTGGAAAGGTTCAAGATGGGATACTAAAAGTCAATGACTTATGTATTAGCAAATTGATATTTGCTAAGCTGTGTAAGCAGTACAAGAGGTACTGGCTTGTTGTGGTTGTGGGGAAGAGAATTTTAATTGGTTTCTATGTGGGTATTTGGAAGAAACACTTTGTGTTTTAGCGTGCATTATCATTTGAGGTCCATGACTTCGAAGGAGGTCATGTTTAGTTCTATCAATGATGAATGTTCGGAGGTGCGGCAGGAGATCCGCATGACTTACAGATTGATTTATGTGCATGTGTCATGAGTGCTACCTGACTTCCCTCATTTCTGCATATGAGATTTCCCGGACAAGTGGTCCGTGGCGCTCCCGAACGCGTAAGTTTCGGGCGTACCTAGGAACGAAGTCCTAGGCGTACTCAGGAATGAGTCCTGAGCGTTTCCTAAACATGTAATTTTCGGTTGTCTGGAGTTGAGAGTCTAAAGTGGGCCCGGGTGCGTCAACTAGGGTAATGTAATATTTGGATTTTATTGTATCTCTCCATTTTCTTGGTGTTAATTGTCTATTGTGTTTGTTGTGTTGTGATGCTCTGGCCAGAGAGAACGGTTCTCCTGTCTAGGCGTTGCATCATTGAAAGAGTGAATCCCGTTTTGGCGGAGTTTTGTAGTTGTTTTGGGAGAGTGAGTGATGAACTCATTCTCAAGTCCTGTCTTGTTGGAGAATGAAAGTTGTTGGGATTTCGTTCTGTTTGGATGTTTAAATTTGGTAGACTTCTTATCTCCGGAGGGATTGAAATCCCTTGCTCTCAAAATAAATGTTAAATTCATAACATGAAGCTCTATTGGGCCTAGATCTAGAGTGGATGGTTGATATGTTGGTAATAGGGTGATCATAAAGATTTGTGTGGCTAATAGAGTTCTGAGTTGATCTTATGCCATAATCCTGGTAGGAAATTGATTAGGGATAAAATTGGTCTTAAAGGCGAAACCAAGGATCGATTGTGTTTTCGCAGCTAGCAGCGTCTGTGGGAAATGATGGTGACAGATGTCACATTTAAGCTGGTAAAGCATGGGTAGTGATGAGAGTATGATATTCTGGTGAAAGAGCTTCCCTGATTTATGTTTTGAGGTAATCATCGCTAGGTGTTATTGTTTTAGATTGCTTGATTCCAATAACATAGATCGAGGATGATACTAATATCGGAGTTCTTGGAGGAGTATTAGGAACCTTGGTTTATGAACCTCATACTTGTTGACAGTTAGTAGAGGCTAAAAGATCGAGGAAAAGTTAAAGTAGAGCTATTGGAAGATTTAGTTATTTGATGTTAAATGAGATCCTGATGGAGCTTACCTTCTTCTGTGGATATGAGAAGTTGAGAGTTGGTGTGATTTGTTTTACCCACCGTGTTTGGTGGCCATTATTTAAAGAAGTAGTCAGGGGTGTAATCCATTACATGGGTAACGGGAATGTTTTGATATGTCGAAACATGGGAGCCTATTGTTCTTGCTAAGAGAGTTAGTGAGAACTGTCTTTGCGAGTTTAGTCACATGGATGTGTGATCGATATTGATTTTTCGGGGACACGAAGTAAAATATCTCTCGTGTTATCGACTGAAGTGAATGATCGATAGTCAGAGGATTATTTTGGGTTACCCTGATTTGGGAAATTGTTCATGGCCACTTTGAGGGATAGTGGATTTAAGTGGAAAGTTGCGGTACTTCCGCATTTTACTTGTGGTCTATGTGGTTTTGGCTAAGGAGTTATCCATATGCCTAAAAGAATATGCTTTCCTTTCTTGGAAAAGAAAAGATTGATTTGGGGACTAGAAATATTTCGCTTGGTATATGCAGCATAAAGTTGTTTATTAGGATGATGATTGATTTCCTGTGGGGAAACGAATTTCCTTCTGTTTTGGGAGAAGGGTTGGTGTTTGTAGATGAATGAGTTGATTCCATGAATGTTGCGTGATATTCTTCTTGTAAAAGAGAAGAGCTCTCCTTGTTGCAAATAAAAGCAGCTTTGTCTCTTTTATGCAAGCTATGAGAGTGTTTTTCCTAAAGGGTTGGAGGTTTTCTTATGCCGAGGCATGAGAATTGAGTCTATGCATGGAGTGCACAATGTGTTTCATGTTTCGATGTTGAGAAAATTCTTACAAGATCCAGAGCATGAGATTGTGTTGGAACCGGTGTCTATAAAACAAGACCTCACCTTCGAGTCCCGTTCAGTTCGGATTCTGGAGGAATCAGGGAAGGTGTTGAGGAATAAAGTGATAAAGTATGTCAAAGTGCTTTGGTCGCATCAGTCCGAGCGAGAAGCAACATGGGAGTTGGAGTCTCGCATGCGCGAGAAGTACCTCGAGTTGTTCTCCACGGGTATGAGTTAATGTTGTGTTATGAGCAGTTAGTTTATTTTGTTTTTCCGTGCGGATTGTTGAATGCCAGAATTCGGGGTCGAATTCTGTTAAGGGGGGTAGAATGTAATACCACTAAATTTCAAAAGAGAGAATTAAGGGAAGAGAGGGGTGGTTTTTGCCGTCAGACCCTTCGGCTTTTGGAACGCCGAATAAGTAACGCTCGCAGAGGTTCCCAGACCACCCAGGGACGGTCGGCACCGCCTAGAAAACGACAAAAAGTAGCGCTCTCAGGGGTTCCCAGACCGTCCAGGGCTGGTCGGCACCGTCTCGCGTTGTGGGTTTTCGTCATTCGGCAGGAAACTCTATCCTTACCTGTTACCAATTTTCCTGCCGTAGCAGAAGAGCACCCAACAGTATAGGGCTACCGCTGGACCAAAAAGCCCTTAGGGCTATAGCCAGCCAAGGCAAAAAGGGAGGGGTAGAAGCGACATTTCGCAGTGAATGGAATGGCCATGCCTCTTAAGTAGACAAGACAGCACACAACCACTGCACCCACCCCACTTTTCTGCCATAGCCTCAAGAACCAAGCCAAGCACCCCTTCATTTTTATCCCTCAGCCGAAAGGTAGAGAGAAAGCAGAGCCAAGGAGCCCCAGGCACCACCTCCACTGTAGCCAAGCCCCAAGGATCAGCACCACCAGAGAGAAGAAGGTTGGAGGGGAGCCGGGGAGGGAGCAGAAGCCGGCGGAGGAGCAAGAAGTCGGCGACCACTTCGAGCCCTCCCAACCATGAGCCCAAGAACCGTGCTAGGTAAAAATAGTAGCTAAAGCAAGTAGAGTAGCAGGGAGAGGAGAGACTTCCTGGTGGGAGTGGCCGGCCGGCGAAGGAGTCGTGGCTGGCAAGCTCGAACCATCAGGCGACCGGGGGCGGCGGCGCCTAGCCCTACCGCCGCGCGCATGCCAAGGGAGGCGGATCCGGTCCCAGCCGACCGAATCCGAGGCGGAGCAGGGGAGGTGAGCAGGGCGACGGCGACGGCGAGATCAAGGGACGGCGGAGGCGGCCGAATCCGTCCATGGCCGACCGGAACCGAGTGGGGAGGAGGGGAGTAGGCGGCGGCCGGCGGCATAGCGGCGGCGGATCCGCCCTTGCCCGGTCGGATCTGCCCACGGCCGGCCGGTTTTGAGAGGGGAGATGGAGTATGGGGGGCGGATGGTGGCGGGAGGGGCCGGGCTGGGCTGTGGCCGGCCGGACCCGAGGGAGGAGCGGCGCCAGAGGGGGAGGCCTTCGGCTGGGAGGAGGAAGAGAGGAGGAGGCGAGTGGCTTCGGCCAGGTAGGAGGAAGGGAGAGGGGGAGCCAGAGAAGAAAAGGTGGGGTGCGGCCGAATGGGGAGAAGAAGGGAGGAAAAAAAAAAGAGGAAGGGCCGGCCGAGCAAGAAAAAAAATAGGGAAAGAAGGAAAGGAAAAAAAAAAGAAAAGGACTAGAGAAGAGGAAAGAAAAGAGGAGAAAAAGGAAAAAAAAGGGGGAAGAAATAGGAAAGGAAAAAAAGAGGGGTTTCTGGGGCCTGCGCGACAGATCCCTGAAAACCCGTGGAGGTCCTGAGTCGACTTCGTCCGCACGTTGTTCCGCTCCGTTTGGCTAACAGGCAAGTACATGGTAGAGCGGTAGACCAATGTTTATGAATATGCAATGTTTACCCGATATGATGATATTTATGTGGAAATGCGTTGGTTACATGATATCTATGTGGAAATGGGATGTTTACATGACATAAGGTTGCACGGTAAATGATGGCAAAGATGACGGAGGGAGGTAGGCAATGATGCTTATCTGCTAATAATGTTAATAATGAGCATGATTATGATCATGGGCATATGCATTTGCATGAGGAGCGCTCAAGAGTGAGGGCGGTGAGAAAGTCCCTAGCTATGAGTAAAGCTAGCGGACTAATCCGGAGTGCTCTTGAGTAAGACCTGCTTCGGTAGGCCTCCACGGGAGTGGAGGGGTCCCGTGCCTAAGAGGGCGGGCCCACGATGGGTGAACATCGACGGGTGTTCACTCGGCAGTACCGGTACTTGCAAAGTGGTGAGCATATGAGCATGTAGAGTAATGAAGCATTGCATTGATGGCATAGCAATGGTTGGCTATATGAATGATGACACGAACATGATGATATATGTGGATTATGTTTAAATGCTTACTTATGTTGGTAGTGCCTATCGTTCTGTTATGTACTTGCTGAGTCGGTGGACTCACCCTTGCTTCATTGATGTTTTTAGGTGACCGTTGAGGACGACATGTATGGGCGGGAATAGCACATGAATAATTGGCACGAACCAGTAGCACTCTTTGTATCACCTTTTGTCAGTTTATCTAGCCTTTGCTAGGCTAGAGTAATCGCTAAAATGCAATGTTGTATCCGAACGCAGCAATATGAACAATCTTAGTGTTGGCTTAAATTCTCCTAGTGTTGTCGAAATGGTAAGAGTATGCGGAGGTGGTAACATTCTGGCCCAGAGTGTGGGCGGGGTGTTACAGATTTTGAGATTTATTGCGATGCCTCACGCAAGGGTTTGGGTTGTGTACTGATGCAGGAAAAGAGAGTGGTAGCGTATGCCTCGCGCCAGTTGAGACCACATGAGGAGAATTACCCTACCCACGACTTAGAGTTAGCAGCCGTAGTGCATGCTTTGAAAATTTGGAGGCACTATCTCTTGGGTAATAGATGCGAGATTTATACGGATCACAAGAGTTTGAAATACATCTTCACCCAGTCCGAGCTTAACCTCAGGCAGAGGAGGTGGTTGGAGTTGATAAAGGATTACGATGTCGGAATCCATTATCACCCAGGGAAGGCCAATGTGGTCGCAGATGCTCTGAGCAGGAAGGTTTATTGTAATTCAGTGATGGTCAGGGAAAGTCAGCCAGCTTTGCATGAGGAATTTCAAAGGCTCAGTTTGGAATTGGTCGAAGAAGGATTTTTGGCAGCAATGGAGTTGCAGCCCACTTTGGATGGTCAGATTCGTCAGGCTCAGACAAATGATGAAGCATTTCAGCGTATCAGACAGAGTATGAGTGAAGGAAAAGAGTCAGGATTTTCAGAGGATGCCCAAGGAACCCTGTGGTTCAAGCAACGTTTGTGTGTGCCCAATAAGAAGGAGCTAAAGGATCTATTGCTAAAAGAAGCTCATGAGTCGTTGTACTCGATACATCCTGGCAGTACCAAGATGTACCAGGACATTAAAGAAAAATATTGGTGGCCTAGTATGAAGCGTGAGATCGCTGAGTATGTGGCACTTTGTGATGTCTGTCAGAGAGTTAAGGCAGAGCATCAGAGGCCAGCAGGTTTGCTTCAGCCGTTGAAAATCCCTGAGTGGAAATGGGAAGAGATTGGTATGGACTTCATAGTCGGTCTGCCTAAGATCAAGGAGGGCTATGATTCGATTTGGGTCATCGTGGACCGATTGACCAAGGTTGCTCACTTCATTCCAGTGAAGACAACCAACACCGGTGACAGATTGGCAGAGCTGTATATGTCGAGGATCGTCAGTTTGCATGGAGTGCCCAAGAAAATAGTGTCGGATCGAGGGTCCCAGTTCACTTCTCGATTTTGGGGTAGTTTCCATGAGGCTATGGGAACGCACCTGAATTTCAGTACCGCATACCATCCCCAGACAGATGGACAGACAGAGCGAGTCAATCAGATTCTTGAAGATATGTTGAGAGCATGTGTGCTAGATCATGGACCTAAGTGGGACAGCTGTTTGCCTTTTGCAGAGTTTTCCTACAACAATAGTTATCAGGCCAGTTTGCAGATGTCACCATTTGAAGCACTCTATGGCAGGAAATGCAGGACCCCTCTCAATTGGAAAGAGACAGGGGAAGGTCAAGTGTTTGGTCCAGATTGTTTAAAAGAGGCGGAGGACAAGGTCCGTTTGATTCAGGAGAGATTGAGGACTGCCCAGGCCAGGCAAAAGAGCTATGCAGATACCAGACGCCGAGAGCTGAGTTTTGAGCCAGATGATTTTGTGTATCTCAGGATCACACCATTCAAAGGTGTGAAGAGGTTTCGGCAAAAGGGGAAGCTTGCACCAAGGTATGTCGGTCCGTTCAGAATTCTGAAACGCAGGGGAGAGGTTGCTTATCAGTTGGAGTTACCTGCGTCCTTCAGTGGGGTACATGATGTTTTCCATGTGTCCCAGCTGAAGAAGTGTTTGAGAGTGCCAGAGGAGGCTGTGCCAGTTGAGGCAATTGATCTTCAGGAGGATCTGTCCTACAAAGAGCGTCCAGTCAGAATCTTGGATGTGTCAGAACGAGTCACCCGGAATAAAGTTGTTCGCTTTTGCAAAGTTCAGTGGAGCAATCACTCCGAGGAGGAAGCCACCTGGGAGCGTGAAGAAGATCTCAAGGCAGAGTTTCCAAACCTATTCTAGTAGTGAGCCCGGATCTCGGGGTCGAGATCCCGTTTAAGGGGGTAAGGTTTGTAACATCCTGATTTTCAGAGTCTTTTTGAAGCTTTTAAAATAAAATTCACCATTTGAAATTTTCTGAAATTAATTAAAGCTTAAAAGGAATTTTCAGAATTTATTGGGATTTAATATGATTAAGTTAAACATTAACATTTGCCAAGTTTATTTTATTTGAGTTCCTGGTGTCTCAAGGATTTTATTGGTATTTTTCTGGATTTTTCTGGATTTATTTGCTATTTTCTAGAGCTCAAAAGTATTTAATTGAATTTCTGGAAAAAGAAAAAAAAGAAAAGGAAAAGAAAAACCCGCCGAACCGGCCGGTGGGCCGAACCCACCGAACCGGCCCGGCTCGCCCGCTGGCCCAGCTGCCCCGCCCGCGCCACGCGGCGCGCATCCGCGCCCGCGCCCGCGCCCGCCTTGAGCCGTCCGATGGCCGACGCGTGTCAGCCATCCAGCGCGCCCCTCTCGCCCGCGCGCCATCCCGGCCGCTCGCCTCGTCCGTGCCACCGACAGGTGGGGCCCACCTGTCAGCGCCGTATCCGGCCGGGACTCCCGCGCGTGCCCGCTAACCCTAACCCTAACCTGCCGCCGCTCGGGGTATTTATTGCGCGCCGCCGCCTCGGTTCGCGTGTCTCGCCCGCGTCGCCGCCGTCACCGCCGACGCCGGTGAGCCCCGCCGTCTCCGCCGCCGCATTCGCCGCCGTCGCCGCTGTGCGCCGTCGCCTCCGCCGCCGGGAGCTTCGCCGCCGTCCGTCGCCTGTGCCGTAGCCTGCGCCGTCGTCTTCGCCGCCGTCGCCGTCGTCGTCGTCGTCGTCGTCGCTGGTGAGCCTCGCCGCCTCGGCCGCGCCCCGCGTCGCCTCGGTCCCCGCGCACCGCGCCGCCGGTGGAGCCGCGCCCCGCGACCCTTCGCCTCCCCGTGGACGCCGTCCACCGTGCACCCCGCCGCCGCCATGTGGGACCCGCCCGTCAGCCCGAGCCGTAGAACCGTGAGCCGATCTGGGCCGACGGTCCGGATGCGTCCACGTGGCCGCACCGCAGCCGTCCGATCGCCCCGCCGCCGCGCACCGAGCCGCCACGCCAGCCAGCCACGCAAGCCGCCACGTCAGCCCTAGCCGCTTGCGCAAGCAGCCCAGTCAGCCGCACTGTTCTGTGCGCCGGGTTCACCGTAGACCCATCTCACCGTGCGCCCGGTCCACAGCACAGTGCCTTTTCCAATTTCCCCGAATTTCTGTAGATTTAATTTTTCAGAAGCCCGTTCTCCCTCATCCTAGCTCCGATTGACCCGATTCTTTTTCCTAAATTCATCTAAAATTGAGCTCTACCTTTTGGTTCAGGTTTGAGAATTATTGGAGTTCATTTGAATTTTATTTGAATTTATTTTGTCTCTTTGTGTCGTTTTCTCTCTCGTTAGATCACGCGTTCGAGGGAGCCGCCGTTGGATTTGAAGATCAAGAGTTGTCAACTGAGCAAGGCCAAGGCAAGTCGTGTCCTTTGATCATGTTGAACCCAGTTTGCAATCTATTATTTAAATATTTTGTTTTAAATTACATTGCATCGCTACTTTTATACAAACCTTGTAATTGGTAGTTATCACCTCAATTGAGTATTTCCCTCCTTGTTAAAATTGAATGCCATGCTGCCATTGTCACCATAGGTTGGGAAACTTAGTAGTGACGCTATGTTACGATCACATTTGGGATGGCACGATTAGTATGCTTAGCTATGCTTTTAGTATCGTTTGGGTTCATCATCACATGTGATTCAATAATTTGACTTAATGATATATCGAATCGTGGTTGGTGCCACCAATATAAAATTTGTGCCATGGCATTGGTGTGTCGTTGGCGTGGTTATACAAAATTGGTTTTCACTCGGGCGAATGATCGTGCAGTAAAGGGGGTGCAGGTTGCACATTGGGATGTGGATGTTTCGCCTGAGTATGTTTAAGGACTTAACTTTGTGCGCCATTGATCTGAGTCTTACCGTGCAAACCACATGTCTAGTATGGGATAGACCTGGCATAATAATTTGTGAAGTCTCAACTTTGGTTTCACTACCGATGTTGTTGTGGCGCAAGAGGGGGCAATTACCGACTAGGGGGTTACCCTACTCGACGGCGAAACCTTAGCGAGTGGGATCAGGTTGAGATGGATCATTGTAAAAGCCTTGTTGTGATTATCTTTAACGTGAGGATTTTCACATCGTGTGGGTACAGTTGTGCAATCTCTGCAGAGTGTAAAACTATTCGAATAGCCGCGTCCTCGGTCATGGACAATGCTCGGTGATTTCACACGAGGTATAGATACTCTTGGAAAATTTAGTGTTTGGTCCGTGGATGGTTAATTTAGCTTGTGGATGGGAGGTCCATAAGTAGTTTACTTCAATTCCTTTGATTATTCATTATTGTATTATTTTACAATTCGCCTTCAATCTATTTATGGTAATTTCAAATGCTGTTTATGCAAATTAACCCTTTCAGCCTTCCATTGGTAAGCCTTGCATACTATATTGCATCATTTGTTACAAACGGCTTGCTGAGTACCAATGTACTCACGGCTTTATGCCTATGTTGCTCAGTTGAGGAAGAGGAGTACTACCAGCAAGAGGTTCCAGGAGGCGAGTACTTCGACGACTACGCATTCTAGGCTTCGCTCCCCACTCGATTGCCCGTGGGCATGTCGATTGGCCACTACGTTTTATTTTGGATTTCCGCTGCTAAATTTTGTTAAGCCCCTAAGGCTATTGAGATTGTAAGCTTGACCATAAGGTCTCACTTTTGGATATTGTTTAATAATTCGAGTTTCCCTTAGTTATTATCGTGATTGTGGTGATGATTACCTCTATGTTTGACTGTGTGCACTAGCGTGATCCTGGACTAGTGCAGTATACACAGAGAGTCCGGATTTGCATATTCGGGTCTCGACAGGTACTATTGACCTGCTGGGGCATTCTGAAGTCTGAACAATGCATAGGCAACAAGGGTTATCAAAATCGGTTTTGAATTTTTACCGGGGTCCAATAGTACCGATTTTTTTTGGAAAATTTCGGTAGTTTTCGGGCCAAAAATTTCAAATGAACATCCAAAATCCAAATAAAAATTGTTTGAAATTGGTCTAAATCTGTGTAAATCGGATAAACATCAGAGTAAATCGGAATAAATCAGAGCAAAACGAAATATTTGAGACCGTTTTGTACTCTAACCGGGTGTGTCCGGCAGGATCGATTTTCTGTGATTTTCGGCCGATGTTCATAACCCTGGAGGCAACACGCTTGCAGCAAAGATTCACAATGAAGACGCGTGTAAGGTAAACTGCTGAAGTTTAGTTTCACTTTCTCTGATACCAGTGAAAGCTGATGCTTAGAAAGATGATACAACATTGCTGTTTTTGCCGAAATCTACATAAAAGTGGTCTTCACCATGTGTTTAAAGGAAATGTTGTTGCAGCACTTCGAAGGGTAATAATTTCGTGCAGCACACAGTTTGTGAAAAATGCAGACCTAGATTTACAAGGTCGCCGAGTGTACAAAGCTGCTCTGGGCTTATATTTATTGACTCGGAATGGATTCTGCTTGACATTCTAGGGCTACTGCTAACAGCATGTGGTAACATCTGATCTTGCTTCTAGAATAGTATTCCTTCAACCCTTTGTGAACAAAAGCGTTTAAGCTTCTTCTTCAATGCCTTGCAACTCAAGCATCTAATGGAACGTATCGAATATGCTTTTCCATGTTTACAGGATATATTTTGTTAAAGTGTAATATTGTTTTTTGACGTATTTGAGTCGTATACGTGTACGTATACTTGCCGTATACATAGAAGTCTAGTCCGTTTGCGAGTCGTATTCGAGTCCGTCGGTTTGCCGTATACGTATACGAGTTGTATACGGCGTCCGTTTCCGAGTTGATGAGTAGAACGTGTCGTAGCATGCATGCTGTATGGGATTCGGAGTCGGGAGTATGCACAGGCTTTAAAAGCCATGCATGCTGTGCAATGTAAGCAAGAAAAAAGCAAGGTGTGCTGGAGACGTGAAGTTGTGAGAAGAAATAAAGAGAGAGAGAGGGAGGTGTTCCCAGGAAAGGAAAATCACGTGTGCTTGCATGCTGTCCGTTTGTTGTGTCTCGGCGAGATCGTTGCATCTGTGACGCAAGAGAAATAGAGAGCAGCAGGCAACATCCAGCAGCCAGGCGGGTTGTTCTAGCGGGCAACACAAGGAGGCACGAGCGCTCGCGTACAGGCAGCCAGGCGATCGACGCGAGTCTCGTAGAGGGCAGAAGCAGTCTACGCGACGTGATCGGAGAGCAAAGAATTGAGTAAATTGTAACATATTTCTTTACATGTGATATTGTTAAATTCCAATCTTAATACAACAAGTAAGTTTTTCAGCCTTTGCAGATATGCTTGAAATAGTAAACTGTTTTCTTCTGACATATATATTTGATGAACAATGAAATGCGAAAGAAAATGTTTTTGGCAATTTTCCAACTTAATTCTTCAGTGAAGTTATATCTGCATGGCTAGCCTCTACTGTTGATTCTTCAATCTTCAGTGAAGTTATATCTGCATGGCTAGCCTCTACTGTTGATTCTTCAATCTTCAGTGAAGTTATATCTGCATGACTAGCCTCTTCTTCTACTTAGAAGCAGAGACACCAGGTTTGGAGGAGATTGATGCAAATTGAGCAGAAAGGTATAATAGTTATACTTTTGTTCAATTTTCACTGATATATAGGCACAAAACAACTATGCAATGGCATGGCTTCACTCTATTTTCTCACAAAAAAGAGAAAAAGCCTCCACTCAAGAAGCATAATAATACATTTGAAGACCAAGAACAGCATGAACAAAAGAAACAAAATGGAAAAAAATGAAAACATCAAAATGCTGATTGTACCTATATATCATCGAAATATGATCCTCCTTATGAACTCAACGCCAGGAAGGACTCCAACAACCTTCAGGCACTAGTCTTCCAACTCCCAGCAATGCGCTGGACGTTGACGCTGGGAGTTGGAGAACCGAAAGGATACCTTATTATTGCTTAATCTTACACCTTGAACACTCGGTAATTATTAATTAATACCCAGCGGCGTCACAAAGAGAGAAAAATAGTTATTAGGAGAATTTCCGTGAACAAGGCCCCGGCCTTTCAGCCGGCGAGGGCAACGCAGGAAGTGCTCTCCTCGGCTCCATCGGCGGTGATTGAGCACCAAGCGTCGTCGGAGATGAACTGCATCCAGGAGTCGTCCTTGTCCGCGTCGTCGTCGGCGCCGGAGGTGGAGCCGACGGGCACGTCCGGCGACGGGGTGTCGTACTCCTGGCTGCCGCTGGCGAGCAGCTGCTGTCTGGCGCCCTCCAGCAGCGCCATGCTGCACTGCCCTTGTAGCTCTTCCACCTCGGTGCAGATCGTGTTCTTCTTGAAGACTCGGCATAACGCGTAAGTGTCCTGATCATCATGAGAATGCAAAGCACAGAGAAAATCAAAACAAGGTCCACTTAACATATGACTTCTCAAGTCTTTTGAAAGTTAATTCATGCACACACTGATGTATGCATGATTATCTCTGTACATGCATGGTACCTTTCTCGAAATGTATGATACAGATTCATCATGTGCGATCTTTTGGCAATTAATTGGCATTGGGTTAATGGGGTTTTAGCAAATCAAACACAAGGTCCTTTACTAGCTAGTATCATAATGGTGTTCTATTCTTGTTATTGGAAAAGAGAGAAGTTAAGAAAGAAAACGGCAAGGGGAGAAGGGAAGGGTGCGAGTATGATGATGGATTCAGCATGGAATAAAGCGGAAAGCTCGCGACACCGACATGCATGGCCATGAGAAGGGTGGTGCGCCAAGAGATGGTTTGCTTTGCTTTGGCCGCTAATGTCTCAATACTCTCATGATCAATGCACATCCCAATGCCGATCGTGTCTGCTTATCTTAGAATAAAGGAAAGATTAATACTAGCTAGTACACACCTAAATAACAGATACTAATGCTACGACCGCGACTTTTGTTTTTTTGGTCAGCAAGGCTACATATTTGAGAAAGCAAAGGTATGCTACTACTAGCACTTCTACCGCGGTACAGACGCAGTAAAGGCATATTTTAATCCTCGCAGAAATTTTCTTTGTTCAGGACGAAAGGAAGGGACCAAGTTCTCAAAGCCCTAGCTAGCTTTCCATGCAAGGAGTGTGCCCAACGTAAGAAGATATATGTATGCACAATACACATGGATGCATGTTTCGCCGCATGAGATCACGATCATATAAGAGCAAGCGAGAGACAGGAGAACAAATCAAGCGTAAGTAGAAGCAATATATGCTCATGAGTGTACGTAGTGCGTGCTTCAATAATTCAGGTTCAGTTAGTATATAGCTAGCTAGCACGCACCTGGATGGCCATGGTGGCCTCGCAGTCCTTGTCGTCGAGGCGGTACTCATGCATGACCCAGTTGGTGCGGACGCCCTGTGGCGCGCGGCCACGGTAGTAGACGAGCGTCTTCTTCATGCCGATGGGGCGGCCTCCGTGGTGCACGACGCGGCGGTCCTTGCCCGTCGACTTCCAGTACCCCGCCCGCGTCGCCCGGTTCGTCCGGAACCCATTCGGGTACTTGCGGTCCCGGGGCCCGAAGAAGTACCACTCCGGGTCACGGCTCGGCAGAAACGATTTCTCTGCATCATGCGGAATTACACCCGTATTACTCTCGCATCACATGCAGGATACATGCACGCGACGATCGAATCACAAATCACAAACGTGCGTGTGTGCGTACGTACCTGCGAGCTCCCATGGCTCGCACTTGTAGAGGTCGACCTCGGGGATGATGTCGAGCTCCATCTTGAGGCCGTGGATCTTGCGCTTCAGGTAGTAGTTGACGAGCTCCTCGTCGGTGGGGTGGAACCGGAAGCCCGGCGGGAGGCCCACCGGCGCCATTAAGGGCGGCGTGCGTGCGTGCGGGCAGCAGCTGGAGCAGGCGATGATCCCTTTGCAGCAGGGCGTCCTCCTCCTCCTCCTCCGCCTTTGGCCAAAGACACCTTGCTTCTCCTGCTCCTCTTTGTGCACTGCTGCTGCCTTTACCAGCCACCCCACTATAAGTAGGTTTTTCTCGCCGTCAGCTGGGGTTGGAGGCACAGTAATGAGTCGGCATAGTCATCCCTCCCTCAAGATTTAGCTCCTCTTTTCCAGATTCCCTCACCGTCACAAGCTTGAGCCTTTTGCACGGGCTCCATCCCTGTCTTATCTTTCTCTCTCCAACCCCGGCCCCTGAATTGATCAAAATGTATGCGTGACCGGCCTGACCCTCCTATAACTGCAGTGAACCACTGGGATAAGTATTGGCCCCTCTGGCTATGCCCCTCTGTCCATGTCTTGATTCATGAGTGATCAACGGTTCCATCTCTAATAGCTAAAGCACCCCTCTTTACCATTTGTGCTACCGCCACGGTTCTGTGTGTACGTTGAGTGTGGGAGCTGTTGATATACAGCTTAATATCAAAAACGAGTTTTTGGCATATATGGCAATGTTTGCTTCTGAATTTACAAAAACGGCAGTATGCAGATCGTATTGACCAAAATGACGTTTTTGTCGTCCAATGGCCAGATGGCAACGTCAGCTTGCAGACGAGTGGGCCTGCCGCCCAGCCTATCGTCTCACCAGCAGACGGTAAGCAGCCTACCGCCCTGCCATCTAGCCCACTTTGGAGGCCTGCCATCCTATGGTCAGAAGCCAGTAATCACCTATCCTAATTTTTTTATATTATTTGTATGAGTTTTTCAATATAGCAAATGGGTTCAAAAAATTACAAAATTTTATATATAGTCTCTCGACATAACGTACTTGACTATTAATTTTTTTGATAATTTTATCCACTACAAAGGCGGATTAAAAATTTGTACGATTTCAATATTTGTAGGAGTTGTTATATATAGCAAACGATCCGTATCCACCATTACCGGGCGACAAGCCGCCAGCCACCGGTCATCGTGCGGTAGGTCACCTACCGTCCGGTAACCGGGCGGTAGGTGATTAGCCCTAATGACTGGTTTAGTTTTATACCATCCAAAAATTTTTAGAGATAGTAAATGATTGTGAACAATTATGAAATTTTTGGAGGAGCTTTCTGAGGTAGCATGCTACGTTGTGTAATTTTTTCATAATTTTTTGCTACCATTTGCTACTTCTAAATTTTTTTAAAGCAATATATAATTAAATAAACAATTAAGCACTAATGGCCTGCCGCGTCCTAGTTATTAGTGCTTAATTCTCAGTTTAATTATGCATCACTCAAATAATTTTTAGAGGTAGTAAAATAGTGCGAAAAATTACGTAGAAATTACACAACATAGCACGCTTCATCAGGAAGCTCCATCGAAAATTTTGTAATTTTTTAATACTATTTTCTACTTCTAAAAAAATTCTTAGAGTGATTCATAACTGTTTAATCGTCCGATTAATTATGTGTCGCTCTAAGAATTTTTAGAGGTAGCAAATAGTTGTAAAAAATTAAAAAATTATACAATGTACCACGATACCTTGGGAAGCCCCACAAAAAATTTTGTAATTTTTTGAACTCATTTACAATATTTAAAAATTTAAACAAATATAATATAAAATTACAAATTTAGGCAGATAATTAGTTGGCTAATTAGCCGACTTAATCACCTGCCATTTTGTGGGCAGACGGTAGGCCACCTGCCATCTACTGGCCGGATGGCAGGTGCCACATGTCAACTGTCGCGCGCTACCGTTCAATGACCGGACAGTAGAAGCGCTATTTTTGTCTGTATACAACTATTTCTACAAATCGCGTTGGAAAGATGCTACATGTGGCAAATATTCATCAAAAATAGGGCAATATGAAGCGTCCACCGTCCAAAAATAACGGAGATATCCGTGTCTCCTGAAATTTGGATGCTTACCGTTTCACTACTGAAAATACAGTTTACGAGCGCTTCCTTTCCGTATCTTATTACATAGATACAAACAGTTTGAGAGTTTTCCGCTAATCAAATATGTACTAATCATGTGATTGTAATAGAATTTATTGGGTATATAGATAATTATATTATAAAAGAAGGTTTCTTTGATTGATAAAGAAGTGAAAAGTGATGATAAGATAAAAAAATAGAATGGTCAAAGAAGAATGCGTGTACCACTACCAACTCTAGTAACGACAAGTGCAGGAGGATCGACTCTGAGTTATACATTCACACTACGCCCACGGTTTTTTGCATGTACGTATGTTGTGGGAGTACGTAGCTGATCTCATGGACAGTTGCTTAAAATGTAATGGATCGTCCACCGTACGAACAAAAAAAAGTAACGGATAAATTAACCAATATGTATACCCCACAAAAGTAAAAATATGAATATGCTTGTCAATTGTCATCTATGTCCCACATAATGCAACATGCATACCCCGCAAAATAAAACCAACATGTACGACCTACTAATTAATGTTGTTGTTCTTTTTTTAATAGAAAACTAGCTAGCTATTGCTGAACGAATATTATTTTCATACTGAAATCGTTAGGTTGTGTTGTTCCTTTTTTTCCCCAAAGAAACTTATATGGCTAGATTATTGCATGCAAATATTTGATCATATTGCATAGTTTTTGCCATGTTCATATGGACTGCGTGACCAAAAAAAGAATGGTGGGAAAATATCTGTTATAAAACCTAGAAGGTTACAGTGTAGACAAATACCAGAAGTACCCCTAAGAAGTTTAGAATATAAATAGAGAGGCTTATGTAACAGCAAAATAGATATGAAATTAATAAAGACTATGTTCTGGTATTATCTCTCAATTGTGTCTTTTAGTGATTGATCTATTGTGTTCGTGGTGATTAATTGCGTGGATTGCATTGCCGTTCGTCTATTCCTCAACTATTTTTTAACATATTATCAACACGAATCGCTCTCCAACTCACAAGGCACGATACGCTGCTACATGCGCATTCTCAATTAGATCGATTTGCTTTCTTGATACTAATCACATACTGATCCATGATTGGTGCATGTATACATATGACGAACAACTTGGCATCGATCATCCACGAGGAGCTGCATGGGAGAACACAAAGGAATTTTGCTCTGCGTTGATCAAGCAACTAATCTAATACAAGCAGTCCTGTGAGTTCAGTCCAAGATGTTGGTACAATATATTCTTGCACTAGCGCATCATCTTCTTTGGTTCAGTAGATGGAAAACTGAATAAAATTATTCTAGTGCATGATGCACTTGAAACCTCACAACATCGAAATTAGCCAAATACTGTCGATCAAGATTAATACTGGTTATATTGATTCTATGGTGACCATGCTTTTAGTTCTGCAGAACTGATTTTTGGTTGTATAATACCACTCAGAGATGGTTGTTAAATATTAAGACCCTGAAAGGTTTTGATAAGTTACATCCTAAAAAAATTGGCATTGTAATTGATTACCCCCATATCCTGATTAGGAAAATTTTTGCTTGTGTTGCACATATAGATAAGTGGTATTTTAAAAAGTTAAGTATATTGCTCCTAAATTATTTTATCATCTCGTTATCTAGATGAATAGTGAGACAAATGTCAAGAAGACTATACATTGTGGCAATCCAGTAGATATACTCGCAATATACTAGCTTGTTTTCATTTCTTAAAATGTATGGACTAATAAAAATTCACTGGAAGTAGTCTTCAGGGGGAGCATATGTTGAACCTTTATAGTTATACACGAGATTTAGAAAATCTCAACTTTAGTCTAACCTTGAAGGTACTTGATGCTCACTACCTTGAAGGATTTTACCACCTATCGATATAAGTCCAATCGATGGACATGATAAAGGTCCTGAAGATCATAATAAATCCTGAAGACAGTTTATAAATCCTGAAGATAAGCGTTGTACTCTTTTTCCTTAGTAAGTTTTTTCCGTTGGATTTCTTACTCGAAGGTTTTTAATGAGACAACAAATGCAATACAATTTAACGTGTGCAGTGTACTCTTTTCTCCATTCCTTTTTCCTACTGAGTTTTTGGAAGGAGTTTTTAATGAGGCATATGCATATCGTGGTATGAACCTCACTAGAATGAGCTTGTCTTACGCGAATAATTAGCCACATCAAGAAGTCATGTTGCATAAATATCGTTGCAAACCCCACTATTATCTATGAAGATAATACAGCTTGTGTGGCACAGATGCAAATGGGCTATGTTGAAAGTAATATCATGATGTATATTGCTCCTAAATTATTTTATCCTCACAAGCTCCAAAGGTTCATACGAGGCATAGGGATAAGACGACTTATTGAGCTACAAGGCTCAGGGGGAGTAAATCCTGAACTATAGCCCTTATGTAAGACCAGAAGACTTACATAATTCTGAATATCTAAATGTTGCACTTCTTTTCCCTTTGTGAGTTTTTTTCGAAGTTTCTCACTTAAAGGTTTTTAATGAGGAAACAAGTGTGCCACAAGAAACGGATGCAATGTACTCTTTTCTCCATCTTTTTTCCCACTAGGTTTTAGGGAGGAGTTTTTAATGAGGCATGTGCATGCCGTGGTATTCGTCTAAGGGGGAGTGTTACGAAACCTAAAAGGTTACGGTGTGGGCAAATACCAGAACTACCCCTAGGGGGTTTAGACCATAAATAGAGAGGCCTATATAACATGAGAATAGATTTGAAATTAATAAAGACTACGTTCTGGTGTTCTCTCTCAATTGTGTCTCCTACTGATTGATCTATTGTGTTCTTGGTGATTGATTCCATAGATTGCATTGCCGTTCATCTATTCCTCAACTTCTTAACACTAGTAAAATGCCTGTGCGTTGCAACGGAGTACCAAATGAGGATGATTCATATTATCAAATGATGATCCCAAACTAAACATTGAACATCAATTTTATCTTTTGAAAAACATGTATCAAGCAAAACACACATGTACACACTTATAAATAAATTAAATTAGAAATAGATGTTCATGTTTAGTAATTAATAT
The DNA here is from genome assembly GCA_017311315.1 of Dendrocalamus latiflorus. Lineage (NCBI taxonomy): Eukaryota > Viridiplantae > Streptophyta > Magnoliopsida > Poales > Poaceae > Dendrocalamus > Dendrocalamus latiflorus. The sequence continues at coordinate 5,611,865 of CM029626.1, forward strand.
TATTTTTTGTGCAACACGATCAAAAATAAAATACATAAGATATCTAGGACGTAAGAACATCTTTGTAGATAATATTTTTGGTAAATGTACCAGTAGAATTAAAGCTACCATCCTGATGACTGCTACAGTGACCAGCCACCTGCTCACACCGCGCAGTATGCTGACGACTGCTACAGTGACCGACAACTGCCACAGTGACCAGCCGCGCAAGACTGTTGTAGCACTCCTTGTAGCTGTGTCTGTGACCACGTACTTCAACTCCACGCACAGGCACCATGACCATGATCACAGGCTTCGAGTCTTCCAACTGCAGCTTCGACCACACCTTTGACCATGCCTTCGACCACACCTCACGACCATGACTGCTCGACCATGGCTTCTCTTCAACTGCTTCACCGATCACACAGGTCTTCGAGTACTGACCATCTTACTGTAGCTACAACCGTGGCTTCGACCACGCATCAACCATGCTTTCGACCACAGCATTGACCACAACCAGTGCACACGTCTGCTATAGCGACCATCGACTACTATAGTGATAGGCCACACACGTCTACTATAGCACACCGCTCCTTCGACCACGGCTTCGACTGCTCCTTCAACCATAGCTTAGACTAGCCTTGTCGACCACATCACTGACTAAGACTTGTCAACCATAGCACCTCGACTGCACCTTCGACCACATAGGTCTTCCAGCACCGACTATCGACTATAGCTACAACCATCGACCACTATAGTTACGACTACCGACCATCGACCACCATAGATATGACTATCGACCATCGACCACTATAGTTACGACTACCGACCATCGACCACCATAGATATGACTATCGACCATCGACCATTGTAGTTATGACTATCGACCAACGACCACTATAGCTACGACTATTACCATCGACCACGGCACAGTTTGACTAATGACTGCGATAGTACTCCTCCAAGTACCAACTGAGTCACTGTGGCTTCGACCACTCCTTTGACCACGGCATCAACCATAGCTTCAACCATAGAATCGACCATGGCTTGTCGACCACATCTTTGACCATAGCATCGACTACAGCTTATCGACCACGACATCGACCTCCGACTCTGGTTTTTCAACTCCTATGCATACTCAGACACACTGACTACTCGACTACGATCACGTAGTACTCGAACACATTGAGTACTCGACTACGACCACACAGTTCTTGAACACACCGAGCACATTTAACTACGACCACTGTGGCTACGACCACACAGTACTCGAACATACCGAATACTCAACTATGACCACATAGTACTCGAACTTACCGAGTACTCGATACCAACCACACAATACTCGAATGCACGAGTACTAGACACACGACCACTCAGTACTCGAACACACGAGTACTCAACACACAACCATACTCAACAACAAGATTATGTCCAACACACACTAGATAGGCAATGAATGTGCATACAATGTGGATTTCTAAGCATACATGGAAAAAATCAAGACCTAAACACGAGGCAAATTGATGGTACATGGCAATATGGAACCATCCAATTCGCTCAATAGATGGCATCAGGCCCAAACCCTCACTGCAAGCATGTTATGAAATTGGAAGCAAAACAACTCAATATAATCACAGAACCACATAACTATTCTCAAGTGGGAGGAAGGCATAGGTGGAGGGACCACACTGCTAGCCACTGCAGTTGGCGGTGACGCGCCTGCCATCGGTGGAGGCGGCGACAGAAGGGCGCTAACCCATATGAGAAATATACTGAAATTGATAAAATCCACTGAACACTTCATGAAAAGCAACTTCTGGACATAATGGTACAATATGAAGAAACTTCACAACCAAATGACCTAAAGAGAGCCCAAGCCACTGGCTTAATTTGATTTGGGAGATGGTAAATATTTTGTAATACACATATATGCAGATAGTGGGATGAGTAAAGACCAAAAATGGTTATCTATGATGGCAATTCTTCAGTTCAGAACTTCAGACTAGTAACTTGGAGCTTCCAGACCAACATAGGTGATGTTCTCTTAATAGTAGGCATTACAAAATTCTATACAAATAAGGTTCATCAAGTAGAAATCTAACTAATTTTACTCACAACTAAATTTTATATTCACATAAATGCAAATATAGTATGCAACAATCATAATTTGCAAACATAGGCAAGGCAAGTTCAGGCATATTGGAACAAAGTTATCTCTGGTATTTAAATAGAATCATCACAAACATCAACACACCCGAACCTTGGAGATGCTGCCACACGAAGACGATGAGTAGGAGCAGCGAGAATGGCAATGTCTGCCCCCGCCCTCGTTTCCCAACGTGTCTCCCTACCCCCTCCGCTCGCCTCTGTGTCATCGGCAAAATGCACTGCCAAAAAATCTAAGTTGTATTAGAAGAATATTCACGAATAAAATGGAAAGAGAGAGGAGTCCAAAATATTTACCCCGTATATTTTCGTGGAGGAGTTGAAGTGTTCGAAGAAGAAGTGGAAGAGGAGCTGATGTTTTTGTAATCTCTCCTGAGGCAACTATCTGCCGCGCACGTTCCCTCATTTCTTCCAACTGTTGTTCATGTTTGACTCCGCATTTTGCGACGTTTGTGGGGAAAGGGATGGATGGATGTAGGGGGGCCGAGTGCAGAGCGGGGAGATTTATCGGCGCCGTACCTGGGCAACGGTGTGGTGAAGGGGATGGATGGCTACCAGTGAGGTGATAGGGGAGGGTGCCTGAGAGAGGAGCGGAGAGTCTGACCGGCACTGGACCTGGGGGGGTAGCGCTATAGGCGAGGCGGTAGAGCTGCAGGTGAGGTCGACCTTAGGGAACCCAGATCCGGCGAGCTGGACCCGGATTGATGTAGGGGGCCAAAAGTGGAGATGGGAGGTCGATCAGCACCGGACCTGCACGACGGTGTGGGGAAGGGGACGGATGGCCGTCGGTGAGGTGGCAGGGGAGGGGGCTAATAGCGGAGCTGAGAGTCCCAGTGCAACGACGGAGGCGCCGCAGACGGCGGGCCAACATGGTGCACGAGGCCCATGCGCCACAGTCATTTGCTTGCTCACCGGTAGTAGCCACCTACTAGGAGAGATTAGAGAGATCGGGGGAGGGAGAGAGAGAAGAGAAATCGGGGAGGGAGAGAGAGATGAGTTTGTTGGACGGAAACGCGCAACGCACATTCATACAATGATATGTGGGGCCCAAAGTAAGGAGGTCCACTCGTAAGCTAAAACTGATGGATCGAAGTTCAAATTACTTCTAAATTAAAAGTTCAAATGTTATGAAAATTTGCAGACACCTTACTTAAGGTCTTAGAAACCTAATCCATTTATGGATCGAAGAAATCCATATTAAAGTTCAGATATTTTTCAAATTGAAGCAAGATTGCACTAAAATTGGGCAAAATACGAAAACGGTAACTATAACTTGCTCTTGTTCAGAGGATGATCAAGATGGTTTTAGATGTATTCCTACATGTCACAGTAAGTAAGAACACCGAAGAAATCAAGCCTAAAACCCTTAGATCACGAAATCACTTGGTGAGGCTAAAATCATGCAAAATCGGATTTGTTCATGAACTTGCCATCAAACTGTCTAGATATGTGGAGATTAATTTTCAGATGATATCTCTATCTCTTATACGTTCTTGGCACAACAAGATTAAGAAGAAGGAAGAGAAGAAGAAAACCCAATCAAGACAAGAGCAAATCAATTACCACAAAACCGGGCAAAACACGAAGGTGTCGGATCTCAATTTGAAGACCAGTCCCAAAGCACTCTACATATGCGAGTAAAGTAGTCTTGGTAAGTTCCAAGATGATTTATGATGCAATTTTGGTCTTTTTTCTCCTCTTTTCTTTTAGCACATGGAGGAGGGAGTTACTCTGGCCGGAGAGATGACCAGGGGATCGTTAGCCCTAGAGAAAGAGAGTGCTACCCTCCGCTGAGATGCCAATGAGTGGTAACGATCTTTCTTCTCATTACATTATGATCGTAAAGTGTCTTTCTTTGCATAACTCTTCTCATATCTCTACAGATCGAGAAGCACTAGTAAGGTGCTTGAAGACACCCTCAAGAAGGAGAGGGAACTGTTCAAATCTACTCTGATAGAGAACGAATAGCTTCTGAAGACCCTTGAGGAGAAGAGCCTATGACTAAGAAGTAAGTTTTTTTACGCTTCTTTTATTACTTCTTCATTCTTGAATTTTCTCACTTCTTTCTTTGTCGTGCTCGACAGAATTAGAAGATTATAAGAAAGAGCCAAAGGCAAAGAGCATTGTCATCCTAAAGTTTGAGGAGATGTGCAAAGCTAAAGACCGGTCGATCGAAGACTCGTCGACCAAGTTCAATGACAATGTACTTCAACATAAGGAAGCCATCGAAGCTTACGAGAAGAAAAACCAAGGTAATTGATAATTGATCCGACCAATATTAATTTGCTTATAAGTTGTTTTGATTAACTTTTGAGTTACTTGTGCAGAGTAAGCTTTCAAAGTTCAAGAACTAAAAAAGGACCTTGGTTTTCGATGAGGAGAAGAAGAAGGAGATTGAAGGGGCTCTTCAGAACAATATCTTTCTCTTCAACGGTATGCTTACCGAGATAGGCTCGGAAGCACTTGCCTTCTCATTGGATGAATTGATCGAGAAGGTAAGTTGTCTTGGTCGACAACTCGAAAACCTTCAAGATCTACTAGCTACCTCCAGGAGTAACCATGAGCGGACCATGAGGGGCGCCGTCGCAGATGGAGTTAGCTTTGCATTAGCAAAGCTTAAAGCTTCCAATCCCTCTCTCAACCTTCAAGTACTTGGAGCGAAATTTGATTGCTCAAAGGAAGAAGCTGCCAAGTTCTTTGAAGATGTGAAGCCCTTTGTGAACGAGATAGCAAAAGAGATAAAGGTCGGGTCTCTATCAGACAGCGATTCCGAGGAGTAGCTAGTTAGTATGTAAAATGAAATGGCCAATGTAAAAACTTACCTTTATTAGTAATAAATTTTATGTCATTTCTTTAAATTTGTGAAGAGTACTCATATCTTTCTGAGCCCTCGACTGCTTGTTTAGTAGTAGAACTTACTAAGGAAGTAGTAGACCAAGAAAAAAGATTTAGTTTATTTTGATCAGTGGACTAAGTATATCAATGCACTCTGATTATATTGTTGAAAGGATTGATTATTTACTAGAAAATCATTTCGGACAGAGCCACTGAAAGATTTCGACTAGTCTTAGATGCCTTTTCCATAATCGAGTTATATTTTAGTCCAAAACTTCATCAAAAAATTACAATGACATAAAATTGTTGATATTATAAACTATAAGAAATTATGCAAGAATGTATACAAAAAGGACAAGTGTTTTTATTTGTAGTCGCTATCTGAATTGGTGTTACGATAGTCGAGGACAAAAAGGCATGAACAAAACTCCTGTAAACTTATTCAATCTTGAGTTTTGACTGGCAGAAAAGATCGTAGGAAAAGGCCGTCACTAGGAAACTCCTTCCAGCAGGCGTGACCACGTGTGGAGATGAGAGATTTTGACTAGGAAGCTTTCCATGTCTCGACCAGGGTAAAGAAAAGAAGAACGGAATGTAGAACTAACAAATAACACCTTCAACTCCCAAACTGTTTAGTGATTATGTTAGTTGTCTATTTCCTTTTTTACTTTTTTTGTTTGAGAAAAGAGTGCAGATTATCGTAAGAACCATCGTTGTGAAGGCTGCGATAGCAATCTGGGTGGCATTTAACTAAAATGTCAAAGTCAAGTAGAAAAATATCCCTAAGAAGGGATTTAGAGACACAAGTATTTCTCTGAGTACTTTAGACAACAATGATAATGTTTGACCAAACTTGAGATAATGAAGTACAAATAAAAATATTAATTAGAAAAAAGAATAACAATGCAACTTTATTGAAATATGAAAAATAAAGAAGTACATTACACACAAAACTTACGCAACTAAACGATGTTCCAAGAATTAGAAATAACACGCCTATCCAACATGGCTAGTCGTACCAAGTCTGGTCTAGTGACTTCGACCACAGTGTAGGGATATTCCTATTTAGGCGAAAGTTTATTGCCATTTGCCTGGCTCTGAATATTTCTGAGAACCAGATCTTCCTAGGGGTGCAAACGGATCGGATTCGGACGGATATTGCTTAAACCGTATCCTAACCCATATTTTTTTCTCGGATTCGGAGTCGGATACGGTAAGACCGGATACGAATACGAATTCGGAATATTCGGAGTTTCGAATACGGTATCATCGGAACGGATATATAACGGATTCGGCTCGGAAACGGATAATATAGACGGATAATACGGATTATTACAGTTCCAAAAGCTACAGTTTTGCGCTAGGGAGAAGATACCACAGCTCATGGTATATCATACAAACTCCATACTAAACGGATAATGAAAACAAAGGTTCAGCAAAACGAAGAATAAAAGGAAGTAGTGAGAACAAAAGAACATAAATTATACATAAGTGCTAAATTCATACAAGCCACAATAGAAACATACGAGATTACGAGTACGGAGTACCATACATAACATAAGTTTATCTTGCCATAATAGAAACACAAAATAGCAATAGTATAGGCTTATAGCCTCAAGTAGACAACAACTGAATGCTCAAAATGCCTTCATGCTCTATGGCTCATCATCACTAGCTATTTCTTCTTCCTACAATTCACCAATTAATATGTCAAACTAAGTTAGAAGCAACTTTGTAACGAAAAAAGATGAAAAAGATTTACAAAAAAGAAGAGTGCAATACCTGAATCAACATATTAGTAACAAGTGTCTCAGCAACCTCCAGATCAGAAATGATAGATGCAACCTTATTCTTAGAATCTGAAAAACGTAATGAAAGGTACATTAGAAAAAAAACACAACTTTTTTCAAACTAAAAGATAACAAACTATTGAAATTATCACCTTTTCTAGATGCAGCTATCCAATCTTTGCTACAGATCAATGCTTCTACCATCTCAGGCTCGAGGCGACTGCGAAATGGATCAATGACTCGGCCACCAGCACTAAAAGCAGATTCTGAAGCAACTGTTTACACTACATGATCAGTATATTTAGTACATGGTATATTTGGCCATTAAAAAAACTAATATATGTTGCCTGATCAGTACATGATGTGGATAGTCTACAGATGCAAGAATTTACCTGAGAATCAATGCAATACAAATCTCACGTGCGGTAATCTTCAACATAAAAAATTGTATACTACAATATCCAACACAGATGGTTCCGATTCAGTTGCCAAACTAATCTCTAGACTCTAGAGGTTTTGCCAGATTAATCACTGACCAAAATTCTTTCTGGAATCATTGCTAACAAAGTAAGCTACACGCTTGCTTCTAGCTTATAGGTGCTCCAATTTTTATCCATTATCAAACATGCAAGTTATCAGATTTGCACAACTGAACATCAAAGATTCTTGTTAGTAGAGATAAAGCATAAGATATCTGGAAGGAAAAATGCTGACCTCCAAAGACAGCAGCTGAGTAGGTTTACTTCATCTCTGATGTGTTTCTTGAGGTTGCCGCAGTGCACCCTCCCAAGGTTGTTGTATGTTTCCTATAAATCACCATCTCAAGATTCTCAACAAGATCTATAGAATCCAAACCCTCATCACTACCTCACTCACAGATCTATAGAATCCAGATCTTGATCTTGCTTACAGGGGAGTAGAGGTCCTAGAGGATGCCGGTCGCTTATATCAACAAGATCTATAGAGAGAGAGAGGAGGGAGGGGGAGAGGGGAGCACCTTACGGGAGTTGGGGTTGATCCAGATCTTTGCTTGCCGGCCACTGGAGTAGAGGATGTCGGTCGCTTGGATGCCGTGCCGACGCCCGATGGAGAGGATCGAGAGAGAGGAGGAATGGAGGATGCCGTGCCGGCGCCCGGTGGTCGCCACTGGAGTCGCCGAGACGCCGAATGCGGTCTAGCCGTCTAGGTTTGGAGTCAGGAAGGTTTGGAGTTTGGAGTCACAGCCTCACGGGAGAGCGCTGATGGGCCAGTAGTGGACTGCGGTCTGCTGATGGGCCGAACGGATGGCGACATGGCTCGGATAGTTATTCGGTACGTATTCGGATATTATCCGATTTACCGAAAACCGAAGCTATTCGGTCGGATATCAATTATACCGAATCCGTTACCGAATCCGTTTACAGATATCCGTATCCGAAACCGAATCCGACCGGATACCAACCCAGTTTACCAAATTCGCTACCAACCGGATTCGGTATCGGATCGGTCGGAAAAAACCCGACCCGTTTGCACCCCTAGATCTTCCACAGCTAGGCTGCGAGGCTGTACTTTATGACTGTGGTACCTTCGCATGGCTTATTGGTAAACTATTGATTGTATTAAGGCTGTATTTCTTCATTCTTCAAGGAAGTTGATGTTACCAACATGTCGATATTCTTAATTATTACCATTATAATGATCTGTCCAAGTAGAGCCAATCTTTAATTACGGAGGAAGCATGGCTTCTGCATCGTAAACTAGAAAGAAGGGTGTTTCTTCGGTCGCAACTGGTTTTGGTCCGAACATCCCATAATACGGAAGGAAGTTCTTGTACCTAAACTTTTGACCGTTGTGTTAGCTGGTCGAACACTCGGCATTTTATCCCTTGTATTAGTATACTGTTGGCCCTTTTGACTGCCCTGTTACTCTATGGATGAGCCACTGAGGCGTAACAGATGTTGATACCTAAATCTTTGTAGAATTTCTAAAAAAATTCGTTCAAAAACAGGGTATTGTTATCTATGATTATACGATTGGGAACACCAAATCATGTGACCACATTTTTTTGTTTTGAATTTCTTGATGGTTTCAGTTATTGTTTTAATAACTAGCTTAGCTTTGATCTATTTTGTGAATATATCAATCATTACAAAAATAAACTCAAAGCCCCCAGGTGCTCTTGGGAAGGGTCCCAGAATATCTAAACTCCAGGTTGCGAAAGGTTAGGAAAGTAGTATAGTTTTAAGAGCTTGTGCAGGTTGATGTACTTGTCGCTATGGAACTAACATTGTACGCACTTTGACATAAATTCTTTTGCATCATGGAAGACAGTTGACCAATAGTATCCTTATCAAAAGAGTTTACCGACTAGTGTTTTGTAGGAATGATGTGCTCTACAGACTCCTCCATGTATTTCGGATAGTAAATCTAAACCATCCTTTTGAGATATACACCTCATCAATACTCCGTGAGTTCCTCATTTGTAGAGGGTACATTCAATCAGAGTGTATGATTTGGCCTTTCGAACTATACAATCGACCTCTAGGTCATCTTTAGAAAGTGTGCCATGCTAAAGATATTCGTAGACTGATATCATCCAATCATTGTTGGGGTCGAGCTAACCAACCTTCATTGGAGCGTCTTCGGAATGATCGACTACTGAGTGTTTGTCGAGTTGCTCAAGAAATACTCCGGGCGAGACTAGTGATTTTGAGGAAGCCATCTATGCCAACTGATCTGCCAGAAAGTTTTCATTTCTAGAAATGTATTGGACTTCGAAATCGAAAAAATTCTTTTCTAGTTTCCTTACATCCTCAAGATAAGATGACATCACGGTATTTGAGCATTTATACTATTTCCCTATTTGATTCGCTACTACTTAATAATTGCCTTTCACTAGTAATCTGCGAATCCTAAGCGCTTTAGCTGCTCAGAGCATTGCCAACAAACCTTCGTACTCTTCCACATGAGAAACTAGGACTACCCCAACCCTTCACTAGATGGCATGTCTTTTGTTTTCTCCAATAGGAGAAACTAGGACTACCCCAACCCCTGAGCCCTTTATTGTTAAGGACCCATCGAAATACATAGTCCATCGGTCATGGTTTTCATACTCAGGTCCTTGGATAGGTTTAGAGTTTGTCTACTAGGCAATGAATTCTACTAAAGCCTGAGACTTTATGGCTGATCATGAAATAAAATGGAGATCAAACTCTCCAAGTTCCATAGCCCATTTTGTTATTCATCCTGATGATTTCCTATTTTGGAGAACTTGACCAAAAACTAATTTATCAATCATCCACAAATGTAACTATATTACTCCTATTGTTATACAGTCAAGTACTCAATATCAACATACAACAATTAAGAATCAAGACAAGAAAACAAATTCAATAATATATACCAGCCGAGCTGAACAGCAACATGGACAGGGCCACAGGCAACGGCTGCCCGCCTAACCACTCCTCACTCCCTTGTCCCTCCTCAAATCTAGAGCAGCCGAGTAGTAGCCCCTAGTCCCTCCTCACTCCCTCGTCCCTCCTTAGATCTGGAGCAGCCAAGTAGTAATCTATCGCCTCCTCCTCACTCCTCTGTCTGGATCTTGTGCTCCTCTCCTCCTCGGTCTCGTCGGTCATCGCGCCTTCCCCACGTCGCCGCCCGCCCATCCCGGCTTCCCCACGCCGCCGCCTTCAAGAGCGCCGAGCGACTCGTGCTTCCGCTGGCCCACCCAACCATGGGTAGCCTAGTTGCGCAAGGCACCTCCACTTCTAATCCTTGATGGCTAGATCTGGTGGTCAGTAGGGCGATTTCTTTTCTTTTTCGTGAAATTTGGTGGGGTGGATGAGATGTGGGTTGCCAATTGGGCCTCGTGGGCCGAATAATGCGCCACAGCCGTATGGCCCGTATCATCTATCTTCCTCCTCCTGACCTCACCTCATGAGGTTTGGGAATGGACTAATGGCCATGGCCGGCCGCTGGCGCCGCCAGGGGAAAGGGGTGGAGGGTTGCCACAGTAAAGAATGGGCTAGAACATAACTAGGCCCCCTCGGTATATTCACCTCTGCTCAGTAGCATGACGCCTTAGGGTAGTAGAGGCCGCGTTGAACGTGGCGTCAGATTTGATCAAGCTGCTCGGGGGGCAATATGAAGCAAACGTGCGAGCAATTCAAGCGAGTGCTGCTCATTTTCACGTTGCTTTTTGAAGTTCTGATGTGAATAGAGTACATGTCGCCATGTCGGTTCATGCAATGTCGTTGTGAAAGGCTGTAGTATGCACTACGTAAAGGCTCGCCTAGCAATAGGGCGGAACTGGGCCTCGGGTTAGGTGGGCTATAGCCCAAGGCCTATAAATGCTTTTAGTAGTAACCTTGTTAGCAACTAGCCCAGTATTTGTTTGATATCGACCCAGCCCGAGGCCTCTGTCAAGCAACCCGACTGGTGGTAGGCCGGTAGCAGGCAGCAGGCCCCTGCGCACGCCCCCTCATCAGGCCCACAAATGAAGGCGAGAAACCACAAGAAATAAACCCTAAATGGCTAAATCCCACAACCGCAGTCCGCAGCCCCTAGCCGGGAGTCCTCTATTCCGCACCCCCACCGTCCTCGCCTGCGCGCCCTCGCCGTTGGCCACCGCCCCTGCCTCTGCACCACTGCGTCCTCGTCGCCGCTCTCGCCTACGCACGCCGCGCATCCACTGTCCACCAGCCTTGCGCTCAGGCGGGAAGGCAGCTGCCGCCTTGCGCTCCTAGTCGTCACTCGTGCTCCCACGTCCAGCGCCGCGACGGCTCTTAGCTCTCCCCTTTCCCCGGCGGCGCCTCTCCCCTCTCCCCTTGTGGTGGCTCTCCCTCGGTGCCCGGCGGCCCGAGGGGCAGGTCTTCCATCTTCCCTGGCGCCCGGCGGTGGCTCTCGGCTCTCCCCTCTCCCCGGCGGCGACTCTTCCCTCTTCCCCGGCGGTGGCTCTTCCCCGACATCCGGCGGACTCTCCCCTCTCCCCAACGACAGCTCTCGGCTCTCCCCTATAACCGGCGGCGGCTCTCCCCCGACGCCCGGTGGCCCGAGCGGCGGGTCTCCCATCTTGCCCGGCGCCTGGCGGCGGATCTCCCCTCCCATCCCGGCCACTCAAGTGGCAATTCTTCCCTCGGCTCTCTCCCGGTCCCAGCGGCAGCGCTCCCCTAATTTGAACAATCAATCAGGTTTTGACAATGTACTTCGCGTGCGAAGTAGGTAAATAGCAATGTGCATTTGACAATTGTTTCCATGCGTATTCTGAAGATTGGAGATTGTGAGGTTTCTAACAAATAAGGATAGGTTGATTGGCATGCGATCAGTTTATCTAAGGGTGCTATAGTGGTCGATTGGATAAAAATGTTGTGATGTTTTCTGTGAATTAAAATATTTCAGATTGTTTTGCTGGATGAAGAGGGTGAAGATGACAAAGTATTGTGGTAGGGGCTCTTTTTGATCGGTTGTCTTTGGAATGAACATCAATTAAATGCAAAATGAGGTGCATAATCAAACTTGCTATTTGCTTATAGCCTAAATTAGAACGTAGTTCTTGAAACATCAAGTGAATGTGTAAACTCTCAAATCAAGGTTATGCTATTTCAAACCAATAATTGCATTTCCCTAATCTGAGCATGTTAGCTGTTTTCAATTTAGTTAACATGCGAGTCCATGCATGGTTTTGAGTATCAGAGTTGCTTGTCACTACAGTCTGCGGACATTATTTCTCATTGTTCTAGAGTAGATTTTTTACACGGTTAGCTTGCATTTTTAGTTGTATAAACTGCAAAAGTATTAGCTATGATTGTTATATCAGAAGGTGCCATACACCTCACTTCTAACATGTTTACTGTACTGCAAAACTGCATATACCACAACAACGCATTCCATGCTCGCCGTGCACTTTATATAGCTAACAAGTTCAACTCGTCGGCAACGTATCCGTTGCTGGAGCTCTTCTTCAAGAACCAGGTCTGTAGCATTTTTTATTTTAATAGTTAACCGTTTTGATATTTGTGTCGCCATTTCAGCCCATATGTTGGGTTATCCTTTATGTATGCAAGCTATGGTTTCTTTTCTTATAGTTGGTTAATGTTGCTTCAGGGTGTGTGTGACTGAATACCTCATTATGATTTCTTATATTTATTAGTTAGATAGATATGTAGCAAGATAAAGTTTTCCTGTTTTTGGCATCATTGTAAATTTTTGGATCTTTCAGTATCCTCATACGGAACACTACAGCTGCTCAAATGAATTGTAACCACATAGCTTTCTAGTATGAAACAATTCATCTACTAGATCCCTTTTTTCTAGTGCTCGCTCATAAATATCTTGCTAATATATTTTGAATTGAACACAAGTAGGATAAATTCTCCAACTCTGCGACATCATCACTGTCGAGCATTACTATAACTGGTGAGATGTCAAAAATGGCAGCACAGGCTGTTGGTAATTCAGTGCCTGAGTTCCAATCAGGCTTTAGCGATGTGAGGACTGACTTGACAGCGAGGGTTTCCTTCCAAGTCAACTTTACTTATTGCATCAAGTACATTGTTAGAAGTTTTAAACATATTTTCTTGACTTATTTATTGTTGATACCATTGACAAAATGTTACGCTGTTGTGTCGGAAAAAATTGACATTACTTCTAGACTATTAGACTTTTAGCATTCAGTTTAGAGCACGACGAAATCCTAAATACGTCACTTCCTGGCAACGAATATTTGTAATAAATAACTAGTCGACGTGTCCGTGCAAACGTGCCACTCCATGCTATGCACAATTTCTATATTTTAAACAAATGAGTGTATTCTTTATACGATCCTATGTGTCTATACATTTATAATTTACAATGTTACTACTGTAGATGTTTTCTTTCTCCTGATCAACAAAGGAATTTCTAGCTTCCTCGAATGAACGTGTTAGCTTCTTTTAGCATGAGCAATCACAAAAAATGTGGAGTTGACCATACAGATCTATGTGTGGTTACACCACTGGGTTCTGATCTTTTCTTTTTAACTTCTAAAAGATGTTTTTTGACTTTTCTACAGGAACTAGCTTTTAAACGAAGTATTTTTTTAAGATAGAGTCTACTAGTTAATTGTAGTATATACTTTATTGACTTCATTTATATCGGTAAAAACCGCACGTGAGTTTCTGTTACTCTGTAATCTCTCGTACAAACAGTCCAAAAATCACAAGCCACAACTAAAAGTCACAAGTCCTAGCCAAAAAGAACATACCCTTTTCTTTCTCCGGGTCAATACAGGGATTTCCTAACTCCTCGGCGTGCCGTTTAGATATTCAATAGATTGTACGCTTACGCTAGCTCCTATCAGCGCCGATGATGCAAGGGTCGTGACACATGACCTGTGCATATATAATAAGTATGTAATACGGCCGGATTCAGTAATTCTTTGCTCCTTGACAATCAAAGAAAAAATGAGTACGAACTTTTTGGCTACTGCTTTGTTAGACATCCTCTCAGAGGGAGCACCAGTTTAGGCCATGCAATTCGATGGAAAGTTCATTTCAGCCCAAAGGTAGTACAATTAATCATAAGCGCTGTAGTTTGTATAACTAGAGCATGACCAACTTTCACACGCCCCAAATTTAGTGTTTGTTCCTCAAATTGTTTTTGCTGGCCCTATCCTCTCAGCAGTGGCGAATCCAGGATTTCGCCGTGCCCCGGACTAAATGCTAAAAGGCTAACAACCTAGAAGCAGTGGCGGAGGACGGGAAAAAAATGAGGTGGGGCGGATCTATACTTGCGCGCCGGTCGCCGGTGGCTGCCGCCCGCCCGCCGCCCGCCGCCGGCTACGCCCAGGCTGGTGGCTGCCCCTTCCTCTCCTGCTGGTCTGGCTCTGGTGGGTCGGTCTCCTCGGCGGCGGCTGGGTCGGCGAAGTCGAGGGCGGCGGCGGGTGGAGCGGAGGCGGCGAGAGGGGCGAGGGGGAGGCGGCGGGTGGAGCGGAGGCGGCGAGAGGGGCGAGGCCCGCGAGGGGAGGCGGCGAGAGGGGCGAGGGGGAGGCGGCGAGAGGGGCGAGGGGGAGGCGGCTGGCGGCGGGTGGAGCGGAGCTGCGGAAAATCAAGCCCTGGCTCAAGCCAGGGCTTGCCCTATCGAGCGCTCCGCCGCTGCCTAGAAGTAACGTCAATTTTTACCCACACAACAGTGTAACAAAAGTATGTCGCAAATGTATCATCGATATAAAACTTTAGCTCAATGCTTCAACATACAACATAATAAGAAAAACATGGCAAAAACAAGGATACGACATACCGCGATATGATATTTTACAAAAACAAGGCTACAACGATACAGTGAGTATATATGTATTTAAAAAATATAGATAGACTATGAGAGAGCAAGAAATAGACTACGACAGAGTAAGAAACTGATATTACCTTGATGAATGCTATATATTCCAATCGCCAATCTCAATTGGATAGTTAGGGAAATGGCATTTCTTCCCACTTTCCACAAACTCCCCTACTTTGAGGTACTCGCTGCCTAGTACTTCATGGACCAGGCTGAAGGAAGCCATTCACAAAAAAGAACAGTGCACCAGCTACCCCTCTCGTGCACCCATACTAAAGCCGAACGAATCCATAATTTAGAGACATTTTGTCAATGGTACCAGCAATGAACAAGTCAAGAAAATATGCTTAAAACTTCTAACAATGTACTTGATGCAATAAGTAAAGCTGACCTAGAAGGAAACTCTCACTGCCAAGTCTGTCCTTACATCGCTAAAGCCTGATTGGAACTCAAGCACTGACTTATCAACAGCATGCGCTGCCATTTTTTGACATCTCACCAGTTATAGCAGTGCTCGACAATGATGATGTCACAGAGTTGGAGAATTTATCCTGCTTGTGTTCAAGTCAAAATATATTAGCAAGACATTTATGACTGAGCACTAGGAAAAAGAGATCTAGTAGATGAATTGTTTCATATTAGAAAGCTATGAGGCTACAATTCATTTGAGCAGTCGTAGTATTCCTTATGAGGATACTGAAAGATCCAAAAATTTACAATGATGCCAAAAGCAGGAAAACTTTATCTTGCTACATGGCTATCTAACTAATAAATTTAAGAAATCATAATGAAGTATTAAGTCACACACACCTTGAGGCAACATTAACCAACTATATGAAGGGCACGATAAGCATGGAATGTGTTGTTGTGGTATCTGCAGTTTTGTAGCACAACAAACATGTTAGAAGTAAGGTGTATGGCACCTTTTGATATAACAATCATAGCTAATGCTTTTGTAGTTTATACAACCGAAAATACAAGCTAACCGTGTGAAAAATCTACTCTAGAACAATGAGAAATAATGTCTGCAGCGACAAGCAACTCTGATACCCAAAACCATGCATGGACTCGCATGTTAACTAAATTGAAAACAGCTAACATGCTCAGATTGGGGAAATACAATTAATGGTTTGAAATAGCATAACCTTGATTTGAGAGTTTACACATTCACCTGATGCTTCAAGAACTACGTTCTGATTTAGGCTATAAGCAAATAGCAAGTTTGATTATGCACCTCATTCTGCATTTAATTGATGTTCATTCCAAAGACAACCGATTAAAAAGAGCCCCTACCACAATCCTTTGCCATCTTCACTCTCTTCATCCAGCAAAACAATCTGAAACATTTTAATTCTTAGAAAAATCACAACATTTTTATCCAATCTACCACTACAGCACCCTAAGATAAACTGATCGCATGCCAATCAACCTATCCTTATTCGTTAGAACTTAGAAGCCTCACAATCTCCAATCTTCAAAAATATGCATGGAAACAATTATCAAATGCGCATTGCTATTTACCTGCTTTGCACGCGAAGTACATTGTCAAAACCTGATTGATTGTTCAAATTAGGGGAGCGCCGCCACCGGGACTGGGAATCCGGGAGAGAGCCGAGGGGAGAATCACCACTCGAGTGGTCGGGACCGCGGGACGGGAGGGGAGAATCGCCGCCGGGCGAGATGGGAGACCCGCCGCTTGGGCTACCAGGCGTCAGGGGAGAGCCACCACCGAGGGAGAGGGGAGAGGTGCCGCCGGGGACAGGGGAGAACCAAGAGCCGCCGTCGGGGAGAGGGGAGAGCCGAGAGCAACCACCGGGTGTCAAGGAAGAGCAACTGCCACCCACCGGGGAAGAGGGGAGAGGCGCCGCCAGGGAGAGGGAAGAGCCGAGAGCCGCCGCTGGACGCCAGGGAAGATGGCTGCCACTCGGGCCACCGGGCGCCGAGGAAGAGCCGTCGCCAGGGGAGAGGGGAGAGGCACTGCAGGGGAATGGGGAGGGCCGAGAGCTGCTGCATCGCCGAACGTGGGAGCATGAATGACAACTGGGAGCGCAAGGCGGCAGCCGCCTCCCCACGTGAGCGCAAGGCCAGTGGATGGCGGACGCGCGGCGTGCGTAGGTGAGGGCGGCGACGAGGACGCAGTGGCGTAGAGGCGGGGGTAAGTAGGCGAGGGCGCGGAATCGGGGCTTGTCGGCTGGGGGCTGCGGGATTTGGGGATTTAACAATTTAGGGTTCGTTGCCTTCACTTATGGGCCTGACGAGGGGGCGTGCGCGGGGGCAGCCGCCAGCCGGGCTGCTTGACGAAGGCCTCGAGCTGGGCCGATATCAAACAAAAATACTGGACTAGTTACTAAAAGGGGTATTACTAATAGTATTTCTAGGTTTCGGACTGTAGCCCACCTAGCTCAAGGTCCAGTTCCGCTCCTGCCTCTCAGCAAGAGAGACTTTTTGTTTAACAAACATCAAAAGTTATATGGGCAGAACACAGTCCTCAATTCCATGATTCCATCTCCAAACATATTGTAACATCTAAAATGAGCACATGTAGCTTGTCGCACCAGTGTTACCAGTCACTGACAAACTTGGCCGGTGGGGTTGGTTTCGTGCTTTCGAACCATGCATTTTGTTTCTTTCCATCGTATGGTAACGCGGATTCAAAAGGTAAGGTCGCTACCTCGATTTATTTTCTTCGAGCCATTCAGTGGCTGGCTCGTGCTAGACTGCTAGCCATTACGTACTGAACTGCACTTCCTCTTTGCCTAATCTCTTTCAGAAATTCAGTGTAAGTTGAGTATGAGGAAGAAAATACGTATGCAAATTCCCTGGGGAAGCGTGGTTTTCGTGGTAGCTCATGTGGCAACGAGGCAGTGGTCTTCCACACAGCTGTTGGATCATGATCCGAAGTCGGCATGTCGGCATCCGGCAGCATGTACAAGTCATGTACGTAAAAACTATCGCATTTGCATGATTAAATTTATTTTAAAATTTTTAATATTAAATAATATAAATTAGATGTTTAAGAATATATTTATATATCATATAGATTATTTAGGATTTTTATAGTAACAACTTAAAGAAAAAAATACAACTTGAGAAATATAATTGAAGTACAAACTTGACGGATTGAGGTTCTTAAAAACGTTAACACTCTCCGTCATGCATAGATCATATAGCTATATGCATATATTATTCCTCCATGTTAGCGTTTTCCAAAATGTACGCATGCGCATATACCTCTATTTTTCAAAGCAATACATTGATTATATGTGCAACAATCTTATTTGCTTATATGGTATTAGAGTATATTGCTCACTATGGTCGACCTAACTTAAACTTATAATCTCTCACACGCAAGCTACTCCTACCGAACCGTATGTCTTCATCTCTTCTCGCCATTACAACTTTTCTGCTTCAACCTCCAATAGTATTCTCAATTCTTCATCGATCCCTCTTAGCTGTTATTCATTCCAATATAATCTCTTAGCTGCTACCCATTCTAATACAATACTCAACCACATAGTTATTTTCCACTCTCTCAATTATTGCTTAAGTTGATTCTCAACATACATCCAGGTTCAGTCCATCTACATTACGTATGTAACAAATTAATGTCGAATTGGAGCAATATATATCAAGTAGGAATATATTGAAGCAAATTGTCCATATCTAAATTATAAGTAGCTAGCCATGTACTATTCATGAAACAATATATATATATATATATATATATATATATATATATATATATATATATATATATATATATATATATCAAACAAGAATATAATGAAGTAAATTAGAAGTAGTGATCTATTCTTAAATTAGAGCAAACTACCAAAAAAGCTTGCTAGATCTGAACCTAGCTATCATCTCTCTCTCTATTACAAGTCATATGGGCCTGTTTGGCAAGTCAAAAGCCGGTCGGCTTTTGGCTTTTGCTACAGTACCTAACATTCAAACGGAGTATTTTCTCAAGATAGGGTCTACAAGTTAAACGATCTACACGTTAAAAGCCCAACATCTGTACCAGCCAAAATCACAAGTGAGTATCTGTCTCTCCGTAATTTGTACCGTAAACAGCCAAAATTCAAAAATTTCAGCCAAAAGCCAAAAGCCGCAGCCAAAAAGAACAGGCCCTAATTAGAAGCAAATACTAACCTCTAATTTCCAAGAACAAATTGATTTACAAGCTAGATCTACAAGTGGTATGCTTTCATCAAACTCTCCAAAGCCGGCTGCCTCCTTTAATGCAGCGCAATGAAGACAGATCTGTTGGGACCCCACTAGCTACGCATTTAATAATGCGGCGTATCCCAGACACGTCCAACTGTGAACCGTCCATGATAGATAACTATCATAGATAGTTCGTATTAATAACCGTCACGTAAGAACCGTTTATGATGGCTGTCGTTATCACAGACGGTTTGTATAAATAACTATCTATGATAGTTTATATGGTTATTAATACGAACCGTCTATGATATTTGCGTATCACAGACGGTACACGGTCACGCTTGTAAAATCGTCTGTGATAATTACAGCACAGACGGTTTCTCATGAACCGTCTGTGATGAGACTTCTAGTATAGTTTATTTTGTAGTAGTGTTGGCGAGTTTATTTGGACACTAACTTCTTCAACAATGCAGATACTCACCACTCATCGTCGTGGCCCTTGGCTCCGTTGACTCTGATCTTTCTCTTCAACGATTTCGGTGAGTAGCACGATATTGTCCTTGTCGAATGGCTAAGGTGGGCAGCACAATATTGTCCTCATTTTTCAGCCATCACCTTGGCTCTTCACTTCCCGGTGGATCAATGACTTGTTGGACAAATCGATACTATTGCACCCTTTTGTGATCTCCTTTAACACCATTCGTTCTATCCTTATTATAATTTTTATTTTTATTACAAATTTTAGTTATTTTTATTGGAGTTCGTATACAAATCAAATTGCTTATTTATTTAATTTGTATCGAATTTTAGTTATTTAGGGATTTTACTTTGCAATTGTATGAAAATCAAATTGTAAATTTATTTCATTTTTACACCCAATTTCAATTATTTTTTGTTGGAATTTGTATACAAATCCAATAGCTATTTTTTCTTTAATTTTTATTTTGAATTATTTTTATTTAGTGATGTCACTTTGGAATTTGTATCAAATCAAATCACTAATTTTATTATATTTTTGTTCCGAATTTCAATTATTTTTGGTTGAAATTCATGTAAAAACCCAATTTTAATAGTTACTTAATTTTTATTCTAAATTATACTTATTTATGATTTTTACTTAGGAATTTGTATGGAAATAAAATTGCTAATTTTATTTATTTTATTCTGAAATTTATTTATTTATGAATTTTACTTTCAAATTGTATGTAAATCAAATTGCAAATTTTCTTTTGTTTCTATTTTGATTATCAATTTATTTGGTTGGAATCCATACGCAAATCTAATTGCTAATTTTTGCTTAAATTTTGTTGCGATTTATAGTTATTTATATATTTTACTTTGAAATTTGTACTGTAATCAAATTACTAACTTTGTTTTATTCTTATTCCGAATTTCACTTTTTGTTAGAATTCATATGCAAATCCAATTGTTATTTTTTATTTTTTATTCTAAATTATTTTATTTAATTTTAATTAGGAATTTACAGAAAAATCAAATTACTAATTTTATTTTATTCTTTATTCCGAACTTCAGCTATTTTTTAGATCGTACATAGCATGAACTTTTTTTTATCATGACCATTATAATGTGTACCCGGTCTTATCAAACCTTTGTTTTAATAATATAATATATGAATGGGAACTGGAGAAGCCGTATCTAGCACTTGTTTATCCCGCACGCGCGGCACGTTTCTGCATTGTTTTTGTCAAAGGAAGGACAGCTGGTTCATCATCGATGGCAACCGTTGCTTCACGCCCCTTAACTTTTTCCCTATAAATTTATCTCGAGTTCTGGAGAACGTACTTCCATCTTCTTCAGCCTTCAGTGTTCAGGTTACTTGACTAAGGTCGATCCATTTCTGATCGGGTGCGAAAGAATTGCGCGTGCATTGGAATACTTGATCAACGTGCAACGTGTGGTCATTTCGTGCACAGGATATAGGGAAAGATGGCGGCGCCAGACATGTCTGCAAAGCCCGGCAAGGCCGTAGTCCAGTCTGACGCGGGGTCGTACGTCGCGTGGTCCGGCGCGGAGCAGCCGGCCGTCGCCGCGGAGAAACTCGGATGCGGCCTGCTCGTTCTGAAGCCCCTCGGCTTCGCCCTGCCGCACTACGCCGACTCCCCCAAGTTCGGGTACGTTCTTGAAGGCAGCCCGGTGGTCGGGATCCTCCCGGCGGGTGGCGCCAAGGAGAGGGTGGTCCGGCTTGAGGCGGGCGACGTGATCGCCGTGCGCTCGGGGGACGTCTCGTGGTGGTACAACGACGCGGACGCCGCCGACCTCTCCATCCTGTTCATGGGCGACACGGCCGGCGCCGTCAGCCCAGGGGACATCTCCTACTTCCTCCTCGCCGGCACGAACAACGTCCTGAATGGCCTCGACGCGGGCCTCCTCGCCAAGGCGTTGGGAGTGACGCGAGAACGCGCAACTACCGCTTTCCGTAGCCAGCCGGCCGCTCTGCTCACGAAGTTAAGCCACAAGCTGCACGGCATCTGCCCCCACGAGCACGACAGGAACGGGCTCGTCGTGAACGCCGCCCTCGTGCCGCCCGGGCGCACGGAAACGGTCACCACGGCGCACCTGCCGGCTCTGGGAGAGCTCGGCTTCAGCGTCGGGCTCGCGCGGCTCGAGGCGGGCGCCGTGCACGCGCCCTGGGCCCTCCGCGAGGCCGCGGCGCAGGCGGTGTACGTCGCGCGAGGGGGCGGGCGCGTCCAGATCGCTGGCACGGGGGGCGCGACCCTGCTGGACGCGGAGGTCGCCGCGGGCAGCCTGTTCGTCGTGCCGCGGTTCGCGGTCGCGTGCGTCGCCGCGGGCGCCGATGGCATGGAGTGGGTGTCGCTGATCAAAAGCCCGAGGTACGTAATTGGCGTGCAGAAGCACGTAATATGTGGTTTCTTCACTCGAACAACGCAAATCAGTACTGATACATGTGCACTGTCCGTGTGCTGTGTCGTGGCAGGCCCGTGGTGGAGTACTTCGTCGGGAAGGGCTCGGTGCTCGGCAGCCTGACGCCGCAGGTCGTGGAGGCCGCGCTGAACGTGGCGCCGGATTTGGTCGAGCTGCTCGGGGGCAAATGAAGCGAACGCGCGACTCTCTCGTCGCACCGTCGAACTGAGCGTACTCGAATCTTACTAGTAATTTTCGCCTATTCTGATGTGATATTCATAAGGTGCATGCGCCGTGGTGCGCCATTTTTTTTGTCCGTCGTGTAAAATAAGCTCTCGCTGTACATGTTGTGGTGTCGTTGGGTAAGGCTGTACTGTGCACACGTGTCACTCGGTGTGAGGCCCGCTTGGCAAGTGGCAGCGAGCAATTGGAGCGAGCGATTTCATTTTGTACGTGTTACATGAATGTATAAACAATGGTGCGTATAGCATCCCTCGTTACATATGAACTCTGTCCTGTCTCATTCACGACCTGTACATAATTATAATGCAGAGATTCAGTAATTCTTCGCTCCTTGACATCAAGTATCGAGTAGACAGAGAGAGAGAACCATCTTTTGGGCCACTGTTTTTGTGGGCTGCCCTTTCAGAGGGTTCACCAGTTTAGCCCATTTCGGTGGAAAAAGAAAGTTCACTTCATACCAAGGTTAACGTTTGTAGCTTGCAGACTCCTGCCAAAAAAATGCAGCTTGCAAAGTGAACTAGAGCTCCTAATAGCAATCATAAGTCCGTATAGGGAGAGCATAACAGCTTTTGCACACTTCGAGATTATCATTTGTTCTTGACGTTTCTTGAGTAAAGTCCATTACCGGTCTTTAAACTTTTTATACTGTGTCATCCCAGTCCATAAACTTTTAAAATATATCATCCCGGTCCTTAAACTTTCAAAGTGTGGCAATTTCTTTTGAAAGTCTATGGACCGGGATGACACAGTATAAAAAGTTCACTGCTACAACTACATAGGATATTGCCACACTTTGAAAGTTTAAGGACCGAGATGACATACTTTAAAAGTTTATGGACCGGGATGACACAGCATAAAAAGTTTAAGGACCGATAATGGACTTTACTCTTTCTTTTTGCTAGCCCACTCCTCTCAGCAAGAGATAGAAGGGAAGAGGTTGCTTAAAAAAAAGAGATTTAAGCATAGGTGAAGCAAACTGTGATCTCCGACCCTTCACCTTTGCATCACATCAGCCTTTGACTCTTCTTGGGCTCAGCTCTATCAGGCTTCGAGCTGCCTCTTTTGTGATCTTCCCCCATTTTAGCATTAGACTGTCCACCTGAAAGTAATCATCATTCAGGTCAGGTTCTTTTTTTCACTTAACAAAAAACATCGAACTACAGCCCACAACATAATTTTGGCAAGAACTCCTCTTCCTGGACAACCACTCTTGCATGCTCAGTGCCTCAGTGAGTCAGTGTTATGGTTGAACAAAAACATACAAGAACAGTGCACAGGGTGGCTGGGTGGGTGTACATCAGTACATGTTCGGATCAATCGCGCTTAGTTGTGACTGCCCCCACCATAATTTTTCAGGCAAAGCGCTGGTGTTAGCCAGAAAATTGGAATTTTTAAAAAGGGAGCTGCGCTTTGTGAGATTTCCTAGCTCTTTCTGTGACTGCCAGGTCGCCAACCCATCTTCTGGATTTTTCCCGCCGACCGCGCGCCCGTCCCCCCGTCCCCTCTTCTTCGCTCCGGACGACGGCGATCTCTCTCTCTCTCTTCGCCTCCACCGAAGCCACCCTTCTTCTCGCCGAGGACCGAGCGCGAGCCCTTCGGGAACCCGCCGCTCACCGGAGCTGCGAAGCCCCCCCCCCCCCCCCCCCCCCCCCGCGTGGAGATTCGGATCATCTAGGTAAGCCCTAATTCCATTTCCGTCCAATCGCATGCTTCGATCAGTTGCGAGTTCGTTGTTACTATGGGCTGGAGTTAGTGGGCACTTCCCGTAGGAGAGGAGTCGGACCCAGAATGTATCCTCCCCTGGACTTGCAAACTAAGGAATACACGCAGGATCGTGCGGCGAGCTTGTTGCATCCCATGGTTGTTGCAGAACTTCTCTTTTTGGATTGGTAGTTTGTACGATTTACGAGGAAAGGAGCTCTGATTTCGTGATGGCATGGGCTGCGTTAAGTGTTTGACCTGGGGGGAAATGAACATTATTTGGTATTCTTGGTGGTTGCTCCCTCAATGTCACTGGAAAATATTATAGTTTCTTACTTGTTTGGTCAGATGTATGGAGTTTGGGTAAAGTTGTTTGGGATAATTGGTCTGTCTCGTTCCTGTCACAGAACATTTTCACATTCCTGTATTAAAGTAGAAAAGCAAGCTTCTTCCTTTTGGGATTGATTCTCATTCCATATGAGACTAAAGAACAGAGGCAAATTTGCCCGTGGAAATACAGATGTGGTTGGGCAAACTGTGTAAGTTGCAGTTTGCATAATCTGTTACTTATTGTTTTTTTTCTCGAACACGCAGGAGAGCTGCATATCATTTCAATAAGAAGAGAACAGAAGAACAAGAGGGGAAGAAATCCCCAAACACACACACACACACACACTCACAACAGCCTCAAGAAAACTAAAACACCCCCAACGACCCAACTAAGACAGCTAGAGCCTTAGAAAAACCAAACAAGATCACTGCCCTTCAGCAAAAGCCTTTAAAAGCAACTCCTGAAGACCTTTAGCACCTGCTGTGCACCACAACATGCAATCATTAGAGATAGCCCGCAGCAAGGCAAAGATGCTCGGGCTAGAGCCATTAAAGACACAATCATTTCGGTGCTTCCAGATTTCCCAAGAGACAAGGATGATCAAGCTATTGATCCCTTTCCGACAGCCTTTTGGAACTCCCTTCACAGCTTGCCACCACCAGCTTGAAAACTTGATAGAGGTTGGCTGAGGAGCAATAGAGGCCAGACCAAGCTTCTGAAGAACTAAAAACCAAACCTGACGGGAAAAGACGCAGGAGACTAACAAGTGATTCACAGCTTCAAATTCTTGGTCACAAAGGGGGCAAGCAGCAGGGTGTGGGAGACCTCTTTTGGCAAGCCGATCAGCTGTCCAGCAGCGATTCTTAATAGCAAGCCAGATGAAGAGTTTGCAGCGGAGGGGGGCCCAAGACTTCCAAACTCTCTTCCACGGAGCGAAACGAATTGAGCCAAGAAAGAAAGCCTCATAAGCTGATTTACTAGAATAGGATCCAGATTTGGAGAGCTTCCAATGATGCTGATCAGCCACCTCTGGTTGTAATTGGAAGGCATCTACCAGGTCCCAGATCAGAAGATACTCATGAAGCACAGGGACCGACAGAGCACCTTTTATATCCGAAACCCAACGACGACCAGCAAAAGCATCCGCAACCGTACGTTGCTTAATAGACCTCTTAGAGACTGCTTTGAGAAGGTTAGGAGCCAATTCTTCTAAAGTTTTACCACCCAACCATCTATCAGTCCAGAACAAAGTATTTCTGCCATTTCCAACCAAAGACTCCACAACCACCTTGAAGAGGGCTCGGGCATTAGGTGGCACATGAATAGGCAAACTGGCCCAAGGGCGAGAAGCATCAGTTTTCTCCAGCCAAAGCCAACGCAAACGGAGAGCCCAACCCAGATATTCAAGGTTATGAATACCAAGTCCACCAAATTGCAAGGGCCGGGTAATAAGATTCCAAGAGACCAGGCATCTTCCACCATTAGCCTTATCCTGACCGACCCAGAGAAAGCCCCTGCGTCTTTTATCTATAGCTTTAAGCACCCATTTAGGAAGATCCAATGCAATCATGAGGTATAAAGGAATAGCAGTTAGAACAACTTTCACAGTGATGAGGCGACCGCTGTTACTTATTGTATTGGCTGGCCACCTGCAAATGTCATGTAGTCTATACCTTGAAGATTGAGCCATCTCTTTAACCTACTTACAAGTGAATTTCTGAAGTTTCTGGAAGAATTTTCTGACCTTGCCTGATTATTTTGCTTGGATATGTTTCATTCTTGATTGTTGCTGATTTCAGCTTTGTTTTTCCCAGAATGTGTAAATGCAGACCATAAAACGCTTGCCGAAAAGTGTCCACAGCTCCTTGCGCTCAACCATTATTCTATCTGACCTACCAAGGGTTGTTGAGGAGTTGATGTACAATAGCATTGATGCAAATGCGAGCAAGGTATTGCTTTCACATTCAAAAAAGGCAAAATAATCTAAATGTGATATCTTCAATAGATATTGCTTTCACATACAAAAAGGGCAAAATAATCTACATGCAGTGTATTCAATATGTATCGCTTGCAATACAAAAAAGCAAAATAATCTACATGTAATATCTTCAGTGTCTTGTGTTACCATTTTTGATACGCTGATGCCCATTTCAGATCGATATCTCAGTAAATGTCAGGGCATGTTATGTTAAAGTGGAAGATGATGGTATGCGCTGACCTCATGTTTTTTATTTCTTACTACTAGATTTTGCTTTTAGAAGAACTTTTTGCCCTGTTGTACTTTTGCAGGTTGTGGTATTACTCGAGATGAATTGGTTCTCTTGGGAGAAAAATATGGTAAGTCAGAACTCATAACTTCTGCTGTTCTTATTTATACTTTTGCTTTTTCCTCACTCAGCAGTCAGCAGTATTTTTTTAGGGAACACACAAATCTGTTTTGTGTGTCTTTGTATCAAGATAGAGATAAGATAAGAACAAGCCAGGTTTTGCCACTACAAACCCAAAATCGGGCCAGAAGATAAAGAATAACTAAAAACAAAGGGGAACAGCATTAGATGTCTGATTCACTCAGCAGTACTGTTTGCTTCATGTTAAACTGCATTATTGCAAGTGATTTTTACATAATGAACTGGGGCTGTTGGATTTTTATCTGATTTCATAGATGTCAGAATGGGATTGTTCTCTTACAAGGGAATGTCTGATTCGCTTAGAAAGTAATAATGGAAGTGACATCCATTCTGTGATATTTGACCTTGAAGATTGATATTGAAAGCGGATGTGCTTATTGTCTCCTGTTTTCTGATTGTTACATAAATTGATGATCAGTAAATTGTCTCCTGTTGTTGTTCTGCTGTTGGTATCCCAGTGACTATTGGTCTGTTTTCAGTGATTCTTTATCTTCACTAGAAGAGCATGGACATTTATGTAAGTCTTCACTACATGCATATAGATTCCAAGACATTGTACCTTTTATTTCCTCAGTCATGACATGTTAGTTGCATCAGTACTAGCTCGCGAATTTGCTATTTTGTTTATTGTGCCTCTTCTCTCTTTCTTCAACAAAGTTTATTTTATGTTCTGTCATCAAAGTTGGGATTGAATAAAAAAATGATTCTTTTAGTTGATAGCAAGTAGGAACCCCTTCTATCATAATGAATCGATTATGCTGTTTGTCTTTCATTAAGTGTAGGCTCCCGCCAGAAATATTTGTACGTTTCAAAAGAACGAATATACTCGATGATATCACTGGTGGTTTGCAATGTGCTAATGATGTATAACTCCCTTCTGCTATAACAGCAACATCCAAGTTCCATGATGTCATGGGTGATGGGGAACCTAGTTCTAGAAGTTTCGGATTAAATGGAGAAGCACTCGCATCGCTTTCTGATATCTCTGTGGTCGAAGTCAGAACGAAAGCTTGTGGGAGGCCGAATTCATATTGCAAGATAATTGAGGCACCACTTACACACTGAATCTATAAAATGTTGTGCATAATCTTGATCTATCGATGTATAGTGTATATGAATGTCTTCTGGCAACTGCACAGGGATCCAAATGCTCACATATGGGAATAGATGACCAGAGGGAAGTTGTTGGCACCACAGGTAGTTATTCAATTTTTCTCCTTGAACAAAGTAGAATCGCTCTTATGCATGCATGCACACATGTTCTCGAAGCAAGACACACCCTTATAGTCTATATATACTTAATACATGTGAGGAGTGAGATGATGGCATTTTACTCAGTGTGTTGTATTTTTGTCATGTTATGGAAGCTATTTATCAGAAGGCTTTCATCTTTGTAGTTATTATTCGGGAGCTTTTTTACAATCAACCAGTACGGAGGAAACAAATGCAATCTAGGTACATGTGATCTTTATTGTATTATCCATGTGTAGATGTTTCTTCTAATTCACAGTTATGTTCAAAAGATGATATGATCAATGTATTTCCCAATATTATGTTTTGTAGTCACAAAAGAGAACTATATCATGTGAAGAAGTGTGTCCTGCGAGTTGCACTCATTCATCCACAGGTTTCACTCAGACTTCTTGACCTTGACAGGTAGTCTATCGTGCTATGCTAGGCATTTTATCATTGGATGAGTTCTTTTAGGCTATGGCTTATGGCCTAAATTTTTGAATTTTGGCTGTTCACGAGAGATAGTACGCAAAGAAAAATAGTTGCTTGCGATTTTAGCCGGTACAATTGAGTTCAGTTCACTTTTTACTACAATCTTACTGTTGACCCCGATTTGAAAAAACGTACCGTTTAAAAGCTAGTTATTGTAGCATAAGTCATAAGCGACAAGCCATAAGTGGAAAAGAACTGAGCTATTACCTGTATATTTACAATTTTACATGTACAGAATATCTATTGACATGTCCTTTATATGAATTCAGTGAAGATGAGTTGCTATACACAGTTCCTTCAGCATCCCCTTTGCCGCTTATATCAAACAGTTTCGGGAATGATGTCTCCAGTTGTCTTCATGAAATAGCTACCTCTGACCAGAACTGGGTTCTTTCAGGGCACATATCTGGACCAACAGATGTGTTTTGTACTAAGGTAATTTCCATTCTGTAAGTTGTGAGCTGTTGAAACTAAAGTTTGACAAAGTGTCTTCAGCAACTTGCACTTTTCCTTTTCAGGATTTCCAGTACTTGTGTATCCTACTCGCTAATTCTCCATTATCTAATTCCATATGAAAATTTTCAAATGCTTGGAGTTGGAGACATCCTTGACTTTCCAAAGACATCAACTCAAGATTTGTCAGTAGAAGCCCAATCCATAATATGCTTAATAATCTGGCAGCTACTTTTCAATCTTCCATGGTAAGGAGGAATGAAGAAATTGATATTCAGAGCCGGAAGAGGCAGAAAACTGATGTCTACCCTGCATATCTGCTAAACTTGTGCTGTCCTAGATCTAGCTACGATCTACATTTTGAGCCTTCAAAGACTACTGTGGAGTTCATGGTGATTCACCACATTTGCAGGCTTTTGAGTTTACCTTTTCTCTTTTCTAGTAAAGCTTCATTCGTAACTAAGTAACTAATGTACGGATAGGACAAGCTCTTAGTTAAAAGTGGCTTGGGCCTTTTTGGAAATTTGATGCTGATGTCTTTTATGTTGTTTCGTTTTTAAATAAAGTTACTTTCTTACAGCTGGATATTTGTCTTTGTTTTTTCTTCTCTCACTGTTCAGGATTGGCAAAGTATCTTGTTTTTCTTTGAACAAGCTATCACAAACTACTGGAAGAAGCATGTACCGCAATCTTCAAAAGGTTAGAAACTAAGACCTTTATTTGTCTGATAATGTCTTCATTTGATAATGTCTTCATTCAACAACAACAACAACAAAGCCTTGTCTAAACAAGTTGAGGTAGACTAGGAATGAAACCTTCTCAAGATCAAAGAGATAAGAGTCTTGAAAATAAAATCTACAATGCTAAAACCCGAAGCTGTACATCCTGCTATCTGAGCTGAGAGTTTAAAACACTATCCCTAACTTTTGAAGAGCTGGATATTTTGAAGAGACATTCTGATAGTGTCTTCATTAACTGAATAATTTTGAAGAGCTGAAGTTATTGGCATTAATGCATTGGTTATTTTACCCTTTTCTATTGGCAGACAATGCTATTGATGATAGTACCTGTGTGCCTCTGCAAAGTGATGGTTTGTGACTTGGTGAATATATTTCATTTTTTTCTTTTGATTTATCTGCCTTGTGAGCTTTGTTCATATGTTATGGTTGCAGTGAAATCAAATCAGGGCCTCCTAAAGCGTCATAATGTGCAGAACAAGGAAGATGTTGCTGACTTATACCAAAGCTCTCTGCAGAAGAATACACTCAGAGACAGCAACGTTGATATGATTGCCACAACAACACCTAAAGACTTGCCCTGTTTTTCTTTGGATGTGGAGCCATCCACATGGCATATCTGCTACCCTGACCAGATCAGCAACGAATCACAACATGCTGGCGATGTTCTTAGGAATGATCATAAATTAGGGCACAAGCAAATGCGTTCTCCTGAAGGTGATAGTTATCAGTGGTTAGTGGATGTTCCTTCCCAGTTAGAATGTGATCTTTTAGGTGCTAACCCAACTGTTTGGAAAAAGCGAAGGACAGAAGGTATGTTCCATGGACATGCATATTCTGGTAATTTTGGAATGTTGGAAGATGTACGAACCAAAGGCCTTTTAGCTGATGATCAAGACTCTGAGATAATTGGTCCAGAGATTGAACCCCAAGAACCTTGCTTCGCGGCTCTCAATAGACCAAACAGAATTACCAGTGATTTTGTGCAAAATCAAACGGGCTATGGTGGTTTCTATGTCGAATCTGATAAATCAAATGAGGATTCTCTACTCAACAAAGTCACAGAGACAATCACTGATATTTCTTGCCCTGAGATGTCACACTTAAGTGGTGGATTCTATCATGAAGATTGTAGCACCTCCAGGGGCTTCTGTAGTGTCATGAAAAAGTGCAGTACAAGGAAAAAGTTAGGGACTGTATCGGGATATGTTGAAGGCCTTGAGGCAAATACAATTGCGCAGATGAACTTCCCTGATATCCAAGCAGTGTGGGAAAGTGACTACATGGATGGGTCCTCCATCAAAGATACTTTCTTTCATTTCCCTCATCCATTCTCATTGGCTGATACACCTCGCAATCGCAGTCATGCAAGGACTGACTTGGAATTGCATGGGAGATCAAATAAAAGTTCTGATTATTGGAACTGTGAAAATATTGACAGCGACTTTAGATTCAGTTTGCACAGGTTTAACAGTGATTCATCAATACTATGTGAAGAAACTAAATGTTTCAATAACTTCGACAATGAAACTCAGCTGCCTAATTACTTCAGTCATAATGATTTTCCTGCAGACCAATTTGTTTTCAAAGATGGTCAGAAACCCGGGAAATCAAAAATTGATGCAAGATCATTATGCAATATTCCTCCTGAGAGAAGTGTTGCTGGTTGTCATTTGGGCGTTCCTTCTTCCCAAATGGCAAACGACAACATGCTTATTGAAGGTCTACCGAATCAACACAATTTTGGATGCCGTCGGAGATCCAGGCTTTCCAAGGGTAGATCTAGGAGTCATTCTGCCCCACCATTTTACAGAGGCAAACGAAAATTCCCTAGATTAAATGAGCCACTGACCAGATTGACAGCAGAAGGTGGTAATGATATCTTCATCAAGGACACAGAAGGTTCGTCTGCTCACAGCCTTTGCTAGCCCTTTTAAATTGCATTGTTATGAGTGCTAAGTTTGTACTCTTTTAATTAAATGCAGCTGCTGCACCTGCACCAGAGGATATATCACATATGAATGCAACACAACCTATTCCTGAGACTAGTAGCAGTGAATTTTCTGACCTAAATTTCAGGTATCTTGCTCTTGCCTGCATCTGCCTTGAATACTGAAAAGGTCTTTCTGAGCCTGTGTGTTGTGGACGCTTTTGTCGGCAAGACGTATACTCGCCGCAAGAAGAGCAAACCGGCGTCCCCGGCGCCGGCTTCCACAACACCAACAGCCACGCATAATTAGGAAAGAGGTATAATAGGAATAAATGGAAGATATCCTTTCCTGTTATGGCTGGAGGAATAATAGGAAAGAGGAGAGAAATTATAGGGGAGAGGTTAGCCCGTAAGGCTATTTATATGTAACCCGATTGGGATTAGAGAATTAAGCAGGAAGTGAGTCAATTAGATCAGAGCCTCCTAGGGAGGGCGATCAGGCTCAACTCTTGCCATTGGTCTAGGATATCCAGACTAATAAAGCCACTATTCCAGCCGTAACATCTTTGGTATCAGACTCGTGATCCTTCGACCTGCTCATGGGCGACTCCATCACACCAGCCGATATCAAGGCCGCCATGGACGCCATCCTCGCCGATCTCTCGTCCATCAAGAACGAGATGACGACGATGAAGGGCGACCAAAGCCGCCTCGCCGTGGCTGTCAATCGGCTGCAGTCCGAGAAGATCGATTCCGGCGGCTCCCACAGCGGCAACGTCACGGAGAAACCTGCGCCTGCGCCGCCGCTTCTGCCTTCCCATCAACACCCCACCCACAAGCTTCGCTTTCCGCGCTATGACGGCACCGCAGACCCGGTGGTTTGGCTCCACAAAGCGGAACAATTCTTCCGCCAGCAGCGCACGCCGCCGGAGGAGAAGGTGTGGCTCGCTTCCTTCTACATGGAAGACGCCGCCCAGGATTGGTATTACCGCCTGGAGCAGAACCGCGACGCTCCCACCTGGCCGGAGTTCGTCGAGAGGGTTCAACGCCGTTTCGGCCCCCCGATGCGCAGCAACGCCCTCGGCGCCCTCATGAAATTGCGCCGTACCGGCACCGTGGAGTACCAGGCGCA
The DNA here is from genome assembly GCA_017311315.1 of Dendrocalamus latiflorus. NCBI lineage: Eukaryota > Viridiplantae > Streptophyta > Magnoliopsida > Poales > Poaceae > Dendrocalamus > Dendrocalamus latiflorus. Next base: position 5,644,643 of record CM029626.1, read on the forward strand.
ATTCCTTCCCTTGCTTGCCCGCTGCAGGAACGTCACGGAGCAGCAGCAGATGGACATCTTCACTGCTGGCCTCCGCAATCCTCTGCAGACTGATGTGGAGCTCCAGAGCCCGGAGTCCCTCGACGACGCCATGGGCCTCGCGCGTGCCTTTGAGCGCCGCCTGGAGCTGGACGACGACCGCGGCACTACCCGTGTGCCCCCGCGGTCCACCCCGACACACCACCCGGCGCACACGGCGGTGGCGGCTGCGCTGCGCACACCGGCCCAGGCCGCCAAGGCGCCGCTTCAGACCCCGCCGGCTCCGTCGAAGGCCGCGCTGCCAGCGGGCACTCGCTTCAAGCGGCTCACACCGCAGGAGATGGCCCAACGCCGGGCGGACGACCTCTGCTTCAATTGCCCGGAGAAATTCACCAAGGACCACCACAAGTCCTGTTCGATGAAGGGCCTGTACCTGATGGAGTTGGATGACGAGGCTCCGGATGACGGCGCGGAGGAAGATGATCCAAACTCCGACGCCGACGTCGAAATCTCTCTCCACGCCCTCACCGGAATAGCCACGGCGGACACTATGCATCTGCCAGTCACCATCGGGCCCGAGCGGCTGCGCGCCTTGGTGGACTCCGGCTCCACCCATTCTTTTGTGGCGTTCGCCACAGCACGCCGCCTCGGTCTTGCGCCAGCGCCGCGTTCAGGCCTCACCGTGGGCGTCGCCAACGGCGACCGCGTTCCTTCCGACGGGGTCTGCAAGCAGGTGCCCGTAACCATCGGCGAGGAGCGGTTCTGCATCGACCTTTACGTCCTACCCCTCGACGACTACGAGCTGGTCCTTGGCTGCCGATGGCTCAAGACGCTCGGCCCCATACTCTGGGACTTTGAGCGCCATTCTATGGCGTTCTGGCGCGGCGATCACCACGTCAAGTGGCACGGCCTGGATGCGCCAACCGCACCCCAGCTCAACTCCATGGACGGGATGGACTTGATGTCGCTCCTCCTGGCGGAATTCTCAGACCTTTTTGCGGAACCAGTCGGCCTGCCTCCACAACGACACCTGGACCACCGCATCACACTGCTGCCCGGGACTCCACCAGTCGCGGTGCGTCCCTACCGCTACCCGCAGCTCCTCAAGGACGAGATCGAGAAGCAGTGCGCCGATATGCTGCGCCAAGGCATCATCAGGCCCAGCACGTCGGCGTTCTCCTCTCCCGTTCTCCTGGTGCGCAAGAAAGACGCGAGCTGGCGTTTCTGCGTCGACTACCGCGCCCTCAACGCCAAAACCGTGCGCGACGTCTTCCCGATTCCGGTCGTCGACGAGCTCCTCGACGAGCTCAAGGGGGGCACTTTCTTCACCAAGCTGGATCTCCGCAGTGGGTATCATCAGGTCCGTATGCACCCGGCGGACATCGACAAGACGGCGTTCCGCACACATCATGGGCACTTCGAGTTTGTCGTGATGTCCTTCGGCCTCTCCAACGCGCCCTCGACGTTCCAGGCATTGATGAACGAGGTCCTTCGGCCTTTTCTCCGACGCTCGGTACTCGTTTTCTTTGACGACATCTTGATTTACAGTTCATCATGGTCGGCACACTTGCGACATGTGCGAGCCGTCTTCACCACCCTCCGCGCTCACAAGCTCTTCCTCAAGCGATCCAAGTGCACCTTCGCCGAGCGCAGCGTGGCGTATTTGGGCCACGTTATATCCATGGACGGGGTGGCCATGGACCCATCCAAGGTTGAGGCCATCCAGCAATGGCCTCAACCCCGGACTCTCAAGGTGCTGCGGGGCTTCCTCGGCCTCACGGGCTATTATCGCTGCTTCATCAGCAACTACGGCACGATAGCCGCCCCATTGACAGCGCTACTGAAGAAGGACGCATTCCGCTGGTCCTCGGCGGCCTCGGACGCCTTCATGGCGCTGAAGGCCGCCCTGACGTCCGGTCCCGCACTGCAGCTCCCTGACTTCTCCAAGGGATTCACCGTCGATTGTGACGCCTCGGGCTCTGGGTTCGGTGCTGTCCTCCACCAGGGCGCCGGTCCCATCGCCTTCTTCAGCAGGGCCATTGCACCACAGCATGCCAAATTGGCAGCCTATGAGCGCGAGCTCATCGGTCTGGTCAAGGCGGTGCGCCACTGGCATCCCTACCTGTGGGGGCGCTCCTTCACCGTACGCACGGACCACTTCGCCCTCAAGTACCTCCTCGACCAGCGGCTATCCACAATTCCGCAGCATACGTGGGTGAGCCGCCTCTTTGGGTACGACTTCGCGGTGGAGTTCCGGCCGGGGCGATTGAACACGGCCGCCGACACACTGTCTTGCCAGGACGAGGAGACTGCGGCCATCTCCACATGCGCCATCTCCCAACCGGACTTGGCTCTGTTCGAGGACTTCCAGCGTGAGGCCGAACATCTGCCTGAACTGCTGGCCAAACGCGCAGAGGTGGAACAAGGTATCGCCGGTGCTTCCTGGACCGTCGTCGACGGTTTCGTCCTCCACCGCAGCCGCATCTACGTGCCCGACTCGTCGGCACTGTGGCCGCAGATCCTTGCCACGGCCCACGGCACTGGGCACGAAGGCGTCCAGAAGACACTGCATCGACTACGGGCATCCTTCTACAACCCTCATGCCAATCGGTTTGTGCGTGACTTTGTGCAGGGATGTACGGTCTGCCAACAGCATAAAACTGAGCATCTCCACCCAGCTGGACTCCTCCAGCCACTTGAGGTCCCGAGCTCAGTATGGGCGGACATCGCCATGGACTTCGTGGAGGGGTTCCCCAAGGTGGGCGGTAAATCAGTGGTGCTCACCGTGGTGGACCGGTTCTCCAAATACGCCCACTTCGTCGCCCTCGGACACCCCTACACGGCGACTTCGGTTGCGCGCGTCTTCTTCGACCACATAGTCCGACTCCACGACATACCCTGCTCCATCGTCAGTGACCGCGACCCTGTCTTCACCAGCACATTCTGGACTGAGTTGTTCGCTCTGTCCGGGGTAGACCTCCGCCTCAGCTCCGCGTTCCACCCACAGACCGACGGTCAATCCAAAGTGACGAACAGGGTGCTTGGCGTCTACCTCCGGTGTCTCGCTGGCGATCGCCCACGCAGCTGGCTGCGTTGGCTGCCCTGGGCCGAGTTCTGCTACAACACCTCGTACCAGACGGCGCTCCAAACAACTCCTTTTCAGGTGGTCTATGGCCGCGCACCACCCACGATCGCGAGCTATCAGCCTGGTGTAGCTCGCGTCGCCGCCCTGGACAAGCAGCTCACTGATCGTGACGCATTCCTGGCAGAGATTCGCGAGCGGCTCCTCCATGCCCAAGACCACATGAAGCTGCGCTATGACGCAGGTCATCGGGACATCCAGTTCACCTCGGGTGACTGGGTGTGGCTTCGTCTACACCATCGCGCCGCCACCGGTATCACCAACAAATCCAGCGGCAAGCTTGCACCACGCTACTATGGCCCCTATCAGGTCATGGCGCGAGTTGGTCCGGTGGCCTATCGCCTCCGGCTGCCGCCCAAGGCGAAGATACATGACGTCTTTCATGTGGCCTTCCTCAAGCAGTTTGTCGGCACCCCTCCAACTGCACTGGTGCCTCTTCCACCTCTGTCACGAGGCCGTGTGGTACCGACGCCGGAGTCCATAATGCGCGCACGTCTCAACCGTGGCAACTAGGAGCTGCTGGTTTGCTGGGTCGGTCGACCAGCTGCGGAAGCTACTTGGGAGGCCCTGGATTCCTTCAAAGAGGCGCATCCCACATTCCAGCTCGAGTACGAGCTGTTTCTCCAGGAGGGGGTAGTGTTGTGGACGCTTTTGTCGGCAAGACGTATACTCGCCGCAAGAAGAGCAAACCGGCGTCCCCAGCGCCGGCTTCCACAACACCAACAGCCACGCATAATTAGGAAAGAGGAATAATAGGAATAAATGGAAGATATCCTTTCCTGTTATGGCTGGAGGAATAATAGGAAAGAGGAGAGAAATTATAGGGGAGTGGTTAGCCCGTAAGGCTATTTATATGTAACCCGATTGGGATTAGAGAATTAAGCAGGAAGTGAGTCAATTAGATCAGAGCCTCCTAGGGAGGGCGATCAGGCTTAACTCTTGCCATTGGTCTAGGATATCCAGACTAATAAAGCCACTATTCCAGCCGTAACACTGTGACTATAAACTTGCCTCTCTCGTATTGGCCAGCTTGAAGGCAAATGCGAAAATGTGTGAAGAGACATGTTCTGATGGGCTTGAAGATTCTACTGCTCAAGCAACTAAATGGCGAGATGACTCTTACCAGCATACAGTTGAGCATATGTTAAAGTTTTATATACTCACATACAGGCACTTTCATATGGCCTAGTTACTGTATCACCCCCCCCCCCCCCCCCCCCCACAAATGCTTACTGTTTCATCTCCTTGTGTAGGCATTGGAGGTGCCAAGTGGTCCTTTTGAATGCTGCGATGATGTACTTAACATTTCTTCTGGGCCCTTACATCTCTCTTGTAGCTCGCTAGTTCCTGAATGTATTGATAAAAATTGCTTTGAGGAGGCAAGAGTTTTGTTGCAACTGGATAAGAAATTTATTCCCGTCATATCTGGAGAAACACTAGTCCTTGTTGATCAGGTTCGTAGTCGATTAACATCATTTGTGGAAAATGAAACAAATTCTTTAGCAGTTTATCTATATCCTGTTATTGTGCAGTAATAATCATGTTCTGGAAATAAAATTTGTCGTGTTAATTGTTTCATTTGGAGTGGTCAAATCGTGAGCAAATGTTCATGACATGGGCCTGTTGGTTACTTGTCTTTATTGTTACTGTTTAAACTCAACTACTTATAGGGGATGTTTAGCCTTTTATGTATGTCATGTTTTAACACAAAATATTTTTGAATATATATGCCCGATATCAGAAAGTATTGGATCATATATCTATAGTGAAATGTGAAGCATGCATTTCTTATGTTCATGTACTTTCAAAAGTAAACAGTGCATGTATATTGACAAAAAAGTTCTTTTCTGAAAGATTTTAGTGAGTTATGTCCTCTTTTACTGTTTTACAGCATGCAGCTGATGAAAGGATACGTTTGGAGGAACTCCGTAGCAAGGTTTGCTAAAGTGACCAGGAACCACTCTGCAACATTGTTTTTCATCTTTCATACTCATATCCTTTGGGTTTTCAGGTCTTATCTGATGTAGGCCAAGGGTTTGCTTACTTGGACTCTGAGGAGGACTTAGTATGTCATTTTAATTAGTTGGCATCTGCTGCATTGTGTTAAACTGTTCATAACTAAGATGTGTTTTCCAGAACTAACACTTAGATGTGTTGTTTGATCTTTTATGCCCCATTTGTTGGCAGGCTCTCCCTGAGACTGGATTTCAATTGTTCCAAAAGTACACTGAGCAGATTCAGAAATGGGGCTGGATCATCAACAATTCTAGCAATTCCTCTCAGTCATTCAAAAGGTAGGTGCTTGACTATCGTGTGGATGAGAACTTTTTTATCTGCTTAGCCTTACATGCTATTTTTTAGGAGGTCTACTTGCACGTGTTCTGGTTGTGTTCGATTTAGCTCTTTTTAACAATCTGAGACCTGTAGTTCTAGTTAACATTTATCGCACCCTTTAGTTTATTGTAATCTGAGAATAGCCGGTTCAGAAGGTACATCACTTCCATCAAGAATTTCTTCAATTAAGCATTCAGTGATAACATGTTCTTGTTATGAAGTTTTGGATGGCTTGATCCACCATTCTCTACCTATTCTGAAGGAGTAAAAGTTGTTCATCTCCTTTGTATATACTAAATATATGTCTGTCATATACCATTTACTTCATATTTTTCAGGAACATGAACATTCTTAGGAGACAAGCCCGTCTTGTTACTCTTGCTGCTGTAAGCAACCTTTTCTAGCATCCATATCTATTCAACATGTTTGTAATACTTGCTGAATGTACATGTTTCCCTTCAAATCTATATACTGGATGAGGTGGCCTGTTGGTTCGTACTTGTATTGATTATCTGTTTATTTCTTTGGTAAATGGTAATGTTATAAAACCCCAAAAGTTAGTTTGATCCGTAAATTGGGTATAGACTACTTAGGGTAAGAATGCATCGAAAAATCTGAGCTCAGGTTTCTCAAAAGTTTTATTCCAAGTGTTTGCAGAGAATAAGAGACATGCTTCAAACATAATATTTCCTTGTAATATTCAGGCCATATCATCTTTATGATATCCACGTCTTCTGGAAATTAAGGAATAAAACATTAAGGGATAACTGTTCTCCTTGAATTGGGTAATTTGTGAGAATTTTTGTGTCTCGTGCTATTGGTAGCCCTTAATGCTGTAGGTAATCACTGTTTAAGTTGTTGTGTTACTGTCTCTTTGAAGTGCAATTGTTGTTTCAAGAGAGTGGAAATGCACTTGTCTTTTTTGTCTTTAGTTTTACATCTAGTTATTTCCCAAATGGTGTTACAAGTATATGGTGAGATCTTCTCGGATAAAACTGCAAGTCTGCAATATAGTATTCTTGTCTTCTAAACATCATCTACACTACACAGGTTCCATGTATTTTGGGCGTCAATTTAACAGGAAAAGATCTTATGGACTTTATTCAGCAGGTGATTGATTCTGCTACATCATTCTTTGCGCTTATAACACTTTTCTTGATACTGTAGTTGAACACCATTAGATGGTAGGTACTCTCTTAGGAAATGCCGGTCAGGAAATGCAGGGATGGTTTGTTCTTGACCATGGAGGAATGGGTGTTGCCAAACCGGAGCTGAAATCCTGCTGAATTCGAACTGATTTACACTGTTACAGAGATTGGTTGATGCCTAGTTAAGTTCAACATAGGTTTTGGTTTGGGAACTCTTAGTGTCCGTTCAAATTGGCTTTTGGCTTTGTCTTATGAATAGTAACAACTTGATCTTATGAATAGTAACAGCTTGTAGGGAGAAACACTCGTATGTGATTTTGGCTGATATAAATGAAATCACTACAGTGTATACTACAATCGACTAGTAGATACTATCTTGAAAAGACATTCCATTTGAAATTAGGTATTGTAAAAAAGTCATTTACTGTAGAAAATCAATTCTTAGAAGTCAATACGATTAAGGCCTTAATTGGCCTGGAATTAGTATGCGCTGGTCAGGAACTGGTAGCAGGCTAGTAGCATCCCAACAAAACCTGGGTCAAAACAGGTCTCGAAGCCTTGTGTTGAGACTTGACTTGTGGTTTTCACTATAGGAATTTTAGCTATGCGGATGATGCAGGTACTTCATTATCTGTTAGTTTTCTTACCCCCATTACTATTTTGTCAAGCTTGATGAGACTGATGGATCGTCAGCTATCCCCCCAGCGGTTCTACGTATTCTTAATTTCAAAGCTTGCAGAGGTAAGTATATCTTTTCTTCTGTATTGGTCCGTAATGCTTCTTTTTTCCCCTTCAAGCGTTTCCGTACGTTTCACTTTTGATCCGAAGTGGTGTATCGATGTTTATTCTTTGTTTGCTTTAGGCGCGATCATGTTTGGTGACCCCTTGCTACCATCTGAGTGCTGTCTGATTATCGAAGAACTGAAAGCAACATCCCTATGCTTCCAGGTAAAAAGGCTAGAATCCCCCATTCTTATTTCCGTTGCTACTCTGTGGTCTAGTGAGACGGAAGCTTGGTTGTTCTGCAAATAAAATAAAATTCATTTTTCTTGCAGTGTGCTCATGGGCGCCCGACCACCGTGCCCATTGTGAACGTTGCATCCCTCCGTGACGAGCTGGCGACGCTTGAACTGCTGAGCGGAAGGCAAGCAGAGACCTGGCATGGTCTGTCGCACCACGCACCCAGCCTTGAGCGTGCTCGAACGCGTCTCAGACAACTGAGAAGGCTACGCTGTGGCCTGTAGACTTTAGCTGCAGAAGATGAGGTAAATTACGATGGTGAGGTTGTACACTTTTACAGTAGTCAAATGTTGCTGACGAAGATATAAAGTTGCCACGAGCCGTGTTGTACACTTGTAACCATTGTGGTTTGTGAAGACCAATTCTTTTCATGTAAATGTATATACACAACGATTTAACCCGTCTTGCAACCATTGTGATTCGTGAAGACCAAGAAGCAACGTGATTAATAAGAAAATGGGATGGTTGTGCGCTACTTGTGCTACCTTTTTTTGTGAAGCCGTCTTGTTTCGCTCTGGCCAAGCCATGGAGTCGAGTTTCTTGGTGTGTATCTGCAGGCTGAGCATACGATAATTTGGGGTGGGTTCGGCAAGACTTAAGGGTGGGATTTTTTTGTCTGCGGTTTATAGTTAAAAATTTTAAATTCTAGATTTTTTATGAGAGGTAATACGCAAAGAAAAATAGTCATATACGATTTTGGCCGGTATAGCTGAACTCGATACAATTTGTACTATAATCTATTTGTAAACCCTGACTTAAAAAATATCCTTTAAAAGCTAGTTACTGTAGTAAACATAAGCCAAAGCCATAACAAAAAAAACCACCTCAAACTAAGCTAAAGCCAAAGTAAGGGTAGTTTTTTTCTACAATAATTAACTTTTAAACGGTGTGTTTTTAAGATAGGGACTACAGGTAAATTATAGTACAAACTGTATCGAGTTTAGCTATACCAGTTAAAATCACATAATTATTTTTGTAATATACTACCTTTCATGAATAATTTAGAATTTAAAAATTTTAGCAACCTGCAGTTAGGGCTGTAAACGAACCGAGCTCGAGCGAGCTTGACCTTCCAGGCTCGAGCTCGGTAGAAGTTCGAGCCGAGCTCGAGTTGGGGTCTGAGCTCGGCTCGGTCTAAGCTCGAGTAGGCTCGAGTTCGGCTCGTTGAAGCTCGTTAACAATTAAAATAATTTATTATGCACTATTTTTCAATAATAAGAAAATTTTAAGTTCGATTTCGGCTCTAGTAAACTCGATAACGGTTAAAATAATTTAAATATACACTAATTTTCAACAATAAGAAAAGCTCGAGCTCGAGTTCGGCTCGAATAAGCTCGGTAAGAATTAATATATTACTATTTAAGCTCGAATCGGGGCTCGCGAACTATTCAAGCTCGGCTCGGTGAAACTCGCGAGCTCGAGTAGAAAAGAAACCCACGCACCCTTGATCATCAAATCCCAAGCATCCTGCTAGATGGGCCGAAGAACTTGGAAATAAGATAGGAAATACTTTCCAGCTCAAGTTGGTCTGATTCGCTAATGGGCCGAACAGTGCTAACCAATGTCAGCCCACGAGGACGACCTCTTGTGAGATTACAGTGATTTAACTTATGGCGCGCGGCGACTTTTGGAGCCATCTTTCCCCAAATCCTCCCGCCCAAATCACCCAACCCTCACGCGCCCACCTCTCGGCTCGGCTCACCCCAATTCCCATCTCCCTCGCGGGCAAATCCACAAACAACAAGCCTGCACCACCAATGGGCGCCGATGCCGTGGCCGACGCCGACGACTTCGCCTCCCCGGCGCCCACGCGGGCGCCCGGCGGCGGCGGCGTGTACCAGGTGGGCGGCGTGCCGGTGGAGTTCCCCTACAAGCCGTACGGCACGCAGCTGGCCTTCATGGGCCGCGTCATCGCCACGCTGGACAGAGCGAGGCGGCAGGGCCGGTCGCATGCGCTCCTCGAGTCGCCCACTGGCACCGGCAAGTCGCTCTCCCTCCTCTGCTCCGCGCTCGCCTGGCAGCGCCACTACCCGTTCCGTGCGGCCCCGCCCGCCGACCCCTTCCTCCACGGCGGCGGATTCGTCCCCGACGACACCCAGAAACAAGCGCTGCCCGGTACGCCCGCTCCCTTTCTCTTGCGGCCGGTTCTTGGATCAAGAACCACTCTTTCTTGGGAAAATCGGTGGCGTGTCGATTTGCTCATTTCGCTGCTGCGGTTCTTAATGTTTAGGCGTCCCGGAGAAGGCGAACAAGAAGAAGAATGCTCCGACCATCTATTACGCGACGTAAGATTTCTGCTGCGTGACTTGATTTGATAAGACGATCTTGATTGATTTCTTGGTTGGTTGTCTTTCTGAAGGAGGACGCACGCGCAGATAACCCAGGTGGTCCGGGAGTACCGCAAGACGTCATACCGAGTGCGCATGGCCATCTTGGTAACCACTGTTCCCATCTGAATTTACTTATTGCTATTTTTTGGAGGGTAAAAAGAGCACACATTATCCAACCAAAGTTAAGTAGCAGTGGCCCAAATAACGCTAAGACATGTATTCAATAGTCTTGCAGTAGTAGACTAGTATTGGTAGTGGTTATAATCTCTATTGCCACATGTTCAACTGCGTGTTGTTTGAACTAGATTTTCACTATAAACTAATGGTAGTTTGGAGTTGACGATAATTTCTGCCTTTTTCTGTTTTTGGTTCCTGTTGATGAGCCAGTAATCATGCAATGCAGGCCTCAAGGAAGCACTACTGCGTCAATAAGAATGTATGCATGACCGACAACATTGACGAGCAATGGTAACGTACATAATGAAACATCTCTTTCCAAGCTTTTGCATTTTCCGTTGCTAACCATTAATTGAAATTTTTTCCGTCATCAGCAAGTTGCTCCTAGATGACAATGTTCAAGGCTGTCCAGAATTCAAGTGAGCTTTCCTAGCTTTTCAATGCCCAAACAAATAATTAACCTGGAGAACATTTCCCCACTTTTCCTGCTAACGCAATGAGTAAAATGTATTGGCAGGAATGCACAGAAACTAAGTCGTCATCCATCCCTTCAGATCGGTGGCTGCTATGAAGTTCATGATATTGAGGATCTCCTCAGAGTTGGACAGAAAGTGAAGGGTCCGTTTATCTGTTTGGTTACATGGGTTTCCTCCTGAGTCCTGAGGAAAGTATGATGTCACTGCTGAATGCAGATAACTAAACTGCCACTTTTTTTGGTTATCTGCAGGATGTCCATATTTTGCTGCACAGACCATGGCAGAAGCAGCTCAACTGGTTTTCTGCCCATATAACTACATAATTAGTCCAATCGTCAGGAGAGCAATGGACATTGATATCAGTGGCTCAATCATTATTCTTGATGAAGCACAGTAAGTCTAGACTTACGACTATTTTTCTGTCACTCAATTACTTGTCGACTTGATTGATACACTTCAATGGTTTTCTTAGGTAAACTAGTAATATATATCTTGTGGTACTTTTCGATGTAATGAACTTTGAAATGTTCTCTTAAATCTTAAGAGCAGTTGCAGACTTGTAGTAACAAAACGGTAAATTCCAGCTGTTGTGTTCATTTGGCATCCTTGTTTTGCAGCAACATAGAAGACATAGCACGTGATGCTGGAAGTGTTGATGTTGATGAAGAATCACTTCGCTGTAAGTCAATTGCCACTTTTGTTCCGTTAAAGCCTATGTTTCCAAAAACCTATTGTTTTGTTAAAACTCATGCTAAGCTAAATTGATTTATGCTGTGATCAAGTGTTGCAGACAGAACTAGCAAGCTTGGCCACTGATGAGGCTGTTGCAATGATATACCAACCCTTGCATGATGTCATTCAGGTACTTCTATGAGAAGAGAAGAGTTCATAGAGTTAACACTTAGTAGCAATATTAGTCTCAGGGATTAAGCTTTCAGTACTTCTGCAGGGGCTTGTCAGTTGGATTGCTGATCGGGAAGACAGTCTAAAAATGAATGAGTTTGAACATCCTGCTTCGTTGTATGTACTATGGAATCTTTTGTTGTTCCTTACCTAATTTATCTATTTAGTGTTTGTCATTTCATCTTCCTACCCTTGAAAGATGTGAATGCCATTCTATGCAATATATATAATGAAAAAATTGTGCAGTTTATGTCTACTTATTTTCACTATGTACTTCTGAGAAAAGATTGACTATCTTTTAGTCAACTAGTTGTGACAAATTAAGCCTTATGCAACATAAGTTACATAAGTTAGACAATATTAACCTGTTATTGGAAGGCATTCATTAGAAGGCATTTCGTCATTTTGATTAACTTCCACCTGTACAATTCACCAGAAGAACTACATACTTGCAACGAAGCACGGAATAAACATTTTTCTTGCATCCAATTGATTTAACCTTTTGTTATCCTAGTTGGACTGGTGAAAAGGCTATGAAGGAACTCCAGTGTGCTGGTATTACTCCAGTGTATTTCCCACTACTGCAAGAATGTGCAATGAAGGTGCTTCCTATTTCAAGTATTACAATGCAGTTACTCTTGCGTATATGATCTAGTTCAGCGTAGCTGTGGGAATTTTTCTCTGTAATCTTTCTTTTCTGTGGCCTTTGACTTTGCCTTGAAACTTTCAAGTTTCAACTTACACCTTGATATCACCTTCTCGTTTTAGGCTGTTAAGGCTGCTTCAGATACCGAATCAGATGGAGCACACTTAAGTGGTGGTGGTGCCATGACACTAGAGAGTAAGCATCATTTTTTTATTTGATTAATATTCAGTAATCAGTACATTTAGTGACCTAATGATATTTTATTATTTTTGCAGGTCTATTCTCCTCTTTGAGCTACCTTTTCGCCGGAAACGGGCGTCACTCGTATGACTACCAACTTGCTTTGCAGCGTTTTGATAAAAGAGAAGGTACTAATATCTTGTCTTATCTTTTACGAGAAAGCATGCTTAGTCCCTGAAAAGTTTTCCTGATGATGCGGGAGTAGCATGAGAGAACATTTTATGAGGATATTGGATCCATCCTGTTAGATCGAGTATAGTCCTCTCCTTTTCGTATGGCCGTAGTCGCCGCTCTTTTCTTTGAGCTAGTGTAGATCGTAGAAATTTTATGGTCGCCGCTTCTCTCTCTAAGCCGCCGCCTCGAGTTTTTTAAGGCCACCACGCTTCCCTTCTGCGCCGCCGTTGTTTCGGACTTCGATTTGTGCCACCATGCTTTATGGGTTGTCACACGATCCCGGATGGAGATTTTCTAGCCTCGACAGTTTTTTCAAGAGCTGTATGCTACGACGACATCTTCAAGACTTGGATTTTCTCTATTTTAGTATCAATCCTTTTAAATACAATGCTATTGCATATGCCTTGCATTTGAAGGAGTGTTAAGAATACAAGGATATTAGTATCTTTTCATATTTTAGGATTTAGTCTTGTGTCCCTTGAGTCTTATACCGTATATTGTCCCTTTGGACTATGCAATATATCAACGATTCATCTATTCATCTATAGATCTAACAGTAGCAAGGAAGTCACATTGTTCTTCAAATTACTTGTCTGGTTGCTTGATCTACTATTGAGTCGTTGACATAATTTGATCCAGCTCTATGGTATCCTTCCAGTGCTTTTCCAATATCTGTAATTTCATCACATAACTTTTGAATTGCACCGATTGCAGGCAAATCTGTGACTTCTGTCATTGGATCGAAATGTGCGATGAGTTTGTGGTGTCTGAATCCTGCTGTTGTTTTTCAAGATATTGCAGATCTGACTCTTTCGGTAATTCTGACATCTGGGTAAGTCTCCACGTTCATATTTTTCCTCCTCAAAAGATTGGCAAAGACCTTTAATTTAGCTGTAGCAACATATGCCTTTGATGATCCACATATCTGATCGGATGGTGAATGTTAGATTAAAAAAACATATGCCTAAAAAAATTGAAAAAAAAACATAGAAGAGAAACTGAGTATATCATACCTACAGTAAATATATGCAAGGTGGATTTATGCTGGCTGGTTTTCAGCCTTATAAACAAGCTCAGTTGAATAAACGTTTGGGCTTTTTGTAGGCGCATGTCCCACAGAGATATAGAAATCTTCCAAACTAAGAATAATTAGGTTATGCCACTTTTGAAGTTTCTAAAATAGCAGGTAATATACAGCTGGCTCTTAACTACATATCTCTGCAGCACACTTTCTCCGATGGGCTCCTTTGCATCTGAACTCGGTGTCCAGTTTGAAGCTTGCATGGAAGCTCCTCATGTAATCAATGTAGATTCTCAGGTACGTCTGTTGCAAGTTGGTTCTGCTACAGAGTACTGCATAGCCGCATGGTGATGCATTTTGATTATTGGGTATTAAGTTGAGGAAAGTGGAATCGTACTTGGTCACCCAATCCCCACATTTTTTTTTAATTTCCACGTGAAGTAACTGGTTAAATATGAAGTGTGGTTCTCTTTTTCTGCAACTCCAATGTAATGACTCAGAACAGAAAATTCTAGTTCAATCTGGTACAAATTGGACATACTGTTATACATATTTCCAAGCTTTGTCTGATAGCAATTGGCAATGGATTGTTCTGATTTGATTAGTATGCATACTGCTAGTCCTCAACAGAAAAAAGTGCACATACTGCTAAATGGCAAGCCAATGTGTAATTGTGTATCAATATGTGATTAAAAATAGTTAGGCTGATTCAAACTATTTGAAAGCTAAACATTTTTAGTTAACTGATATGGCTTAAACTTACAATGCATGTCTCTTATCTCACCAATTTGAATTCTAGATAAAGCTAGTTCTGTATAAACTTTGTGAATTGGTTCTCATTTCTCATCACTTGAAAATATTGGTTCCTCATGCTCCTCATCCGGCCAGCATAGAGAAGCTTTTCCCTGATGAGCTCGAATTTCATTCGTGACCTGGATAAGATATGGAGCTTGTTTGCATCAACAGATCACTAAAGATCATTTATGTCAGACAATAGCTATTATTTGCATTCTATTGCTCAGTCTATCTTGTAATGCAATGCAGGTTTTTGCAACTGTGCTATCATCTGGCCCAACAACACATAAGTTGAATGCCAGCTATAAAACTGCAAATGTGGAATCTTTTCAGGTAACTTGTGTTTGATTTTTTTGTTATATGCTAACATAATCATATTTTCAAAAAAATTGCTTTTGTTTTTATGTAGGATGAACTTGGAGCTTCGCTAGAAGAAATATGCAGAATAGTGCCTGGTGGCGCTCTAGTGTTTTTTCCTAGCTATAAGTTGTTGGACAAACTGAAGGTGCGCTGGTCTCACACAGGTCAATGGGCACGATTGAATGCTCAAAAGCATTTGTTTACTGGTAAGATTTTGTCAAGAATTTTAAAACGTTGCTTCAAATTCTAAAAGTCAGTCTGTCTACATTTCCAATTTCGTGCATTTTGCTAATTTAAGACTTGTTTGTTTCAGAGCCTAGAGGAAGTACTGAGGAACTTGAGCCTGAGTTAAAAGGATACTATAATGCAATCCTCGGTAAGGCTCCCCTCAAGAAAGGCAGAGGTGGTGCAAAACAAATTGTGAAGAATCGAGTAACAAAGAATTCATCACAGGAATCTGCTAAAGGAGGAGCTGCTTTTCTTGCAGTTTGTCGTGGGAAGGTGCTAATTCTATACATTTGTGTATAAATGTATATGAATTTATACACATGCTTAAACCTTGCTTCAAATTTCTTAGTGCTGCAAGTGCTTATAATAGCTGTCATTGGCTTATGCTTTGTGGCTGCTGATTTTTATTTTCAGGTATCTGAAGGGATTGACTTCTCTGATGACAATGCTAGAGTTGTGGTATCCTTTGTTTTCTCCTTATCATTGTATGTTATTAGGTCCTAGAGAGTTTAGTGTCAAACTTTTGGCCCTGCTAACCTGCAGCATGATTGGTAGTTGTGAACAGTATAATATTTCATGCTCTGAATCTAGCAGTTCATGCTTTTGATATCCAGCAGTTTCCTTGACCAAGACATAAGGTCATTGTCGGCATTCCATTTCCAAATATGTAAGTCCCTTTTATATTCTAGAGATAAGTGCAATTTATTGTGCTGTGCTGATTCTGATGATGATTGAACATGGATCAGAAATGATGTTCGAGTAAAGCTGAAAAAGAGATATAATGATTCATACAAATCATCAAAGCATCTGTTAAGTGGGAATGACTGGTACTGTCATCAAGCATTTCGTGCTCTGAATCAAGCTGCAGGTAGAATACTTTATTTTAGCTGCTGATTTACCTGCAGAGCATTTGCTGTGGTCAAAATGTTGAAAATGGCTAATTTGTATCCTTGTTATTTCTAGGTCGATGTATTCGGCATAAATTTGACTATGGAGGCATAATTTTGATTGGTATGTTATTCATTCCCAAGCGTTTGCTTTGCTGGACGGAAAAGTTGATCCCTAAAGTTTTCACATTTGATTGATTTGACTATTTCGGTGAATGTAATATGGTGTTCATGATTCAGAATTACTTGTGATCATCATGCTATTTGTGCAGATGAGCGATTTCAGGAAGATAGAAATCTTGTGCACATTTCTAAATGGCTTAGGAACTCGATTAAGCATTATGGTAGCTTCCAGGAGACAATGGATGAACTGGAGAAGTTCTTCCAAAATGCTGAGGTATTTGGTGATGTTGCTCATCTAATTTTCATAATGCGGATGGACTATCTAAAATAAATGGTGCTCGCTTCAGGAACAAATAAAAATCAAAGCTCGAGATATGTCCCCTAAGGACAGGTTGCATGCTGATGTACTGCCAACGCACAGTGATAAAAGAAAGCTGCCATGGCCAGAATCAAATTTCTCAAACCAGTCAGTACTGCAAAGCAATCAGAAGATAAAGACCGAGTGCCACAGTAGGAAGTCTACAAACATTCCTGGTGTGGCAGGAGTAGACAATAGAAAGTTGGGTATGTCTTATACATCATCAGAAGCATGGCAGATCTCTTCAAAATCTTCTAAATTAGCAAAGAAACAAAGCTCTCCCATACCCGAAGGTCTTTTGACGGCATGCCAACTCCCTCCCTCGTGCAAAAATCAATATAATTTGGAAGGTGAAGCAGATACTGGGGAAAATTGTGAAGTCAATATAAATGTTATTGACTTGGAAGAGTGTGATTCTAAGCCTCGGTAATCTGTCATCATTCAAGCATGTCTGTTTCCTGAGTATTCTACCATCATTCAGTTTTCATTTAATTAGCCTTGCTATCATTTGCAGGTATGCAAAGTTAACTATCTTGAGTCCGTCAGAAGACAGATCGCAACAGCCTATTTTTGTGGAAGAAACTTCTGCAGAGGCTCCAATTGCTAGTCCCAACAATCATTCTGACGGAAACACCTCAGCAGCAATGAACAATGATGGAGATCGGATTGTAGACATGCCTGGTTCACTCTCAACAGCAAACAGAAATCTTTCTTGTGTGTCCACATCAGCAGATACTCCTGAAAGATCAGCTAACAGAGGTTGTCATTTGGAGTATGAATCTTTAATGAACAGAAGTGTGAATTCCCACTGCCAGAAAAAGAGAAGGTTGAGCTCTCCAATGAGCTGTTGTACTTACACAGAGCATTCCGATTCTCCAAGCAAATCTTTCTGCCATACTGATCGTGATGTGAGCGTAGTGTCTGGAGATCTGAAGAGAACTGACGAGCTGTGTTGTAAAAGTATGGAATTGTCCAAGTGTGGAAATGTTAAGCTTGAAAGAAGCCACAATCTTGTAGAGTTTTCATCAAAGAAGTCCACGCAGAAAAAGCTTCACATTTGTTGCACCAGATGCAAAAGAGCACTTGGACTACAAAAGGATGGCTTTCTTGTTTCATGCTCATTGTCTTCATCCTCGAAATTTTACTTGGCATATCTTTTGAGACATGGACTATCGACTGTTGGCTTCCCTCAAGAAGATTTTTCAGTGTCACCACCAGTGAAGGTAAAAGTAATGATGTGTGATGCTTCTTCACTCAATCAGAAGATCCTTGGAAAATTTACCAGCGAAGGTTCTGCTCATCATTCTGGTGTTTGGTCGGCAAAGGATGGGTGTGTCTACAAGGCAGTAATTTGTCCTTTCTGCCCTTGTGAAAATGCCTGTGCCATGGCCCTCGGGGTGCAAGTTCTTGCAACTGATGCATCAAATCTACAATTATTGAACAAGGTATTTTGCATATTTTGATGCATCTTATAATTTAGTACTATTTGGACACTAATTGAATTGCTCTATCTTCAACGAAGGTGGTCTTGTTCGCTGATTGTTTGGATGTCAAGCATGAGCCATCGAACGAACAGGTATGCTTTTTCCTTTCCAGACCTGTATCCCTCCAGTCATATCACTGACAAAAATCAATGGGGTTATCTGTTTCCATGTCAAGGTTGTAAGGAGTCACACAGATGCTGTTTACCCCATGTCACCACCGCCAGTGATTGATCTCGAGGCTTTTGCTTATAAGCCATTGAAGAAGGATCCTGTGCCATTGAACACAAGAAGGTCTAAGGTCAATCACTCAATTATCAGTTGCCACTGCTTTTATCTTTTGCAGTTTTGCTTACGGTCATTTAATCCCAATCCTACAAACAATGCATAACTTGGGTTCATTTTTTCGTTCTTTTTGGATCTTATGTGAGCAGCTTAGGTTACCTAGCACGACCAAATTCACAACTGGTGCATAATACGAAGGATGCGTAAGATGGGACTCAGCATCTGCTTTTTGCTCGGAAGCATGGGAAAGTACACGTCCTGCGGCGCACGTCATGTCGGAAGGAGATGACAATTCCTATGGACATGTCTCCATTGTGGCAATGTTTACATGGAAAAGAGCAGTAGGTTTCCTAGTGAGTTGGAGTGAAATGTAAACTGCACGGCAGTACGATGTATGATGTAAATACGCATATGTATTCATAATGGGTAGATATTTCCCCCTTCTGTTATTCGAGATGGATAGTTTTGGTACAAGAAATTGTTTTTGTTACAATTCTTGCCCTGGCTCCTGAGTCCTGACTCTCGGAAGTTTCATGTTGACGAAAATTTCCAATGTCATGTAAATTCAGTACAGGGCTTAGAAATGTCCGGTTAATTTTTTTTTAAAAAAAAAGCCCTTGGGAAAATAAGACGCTACTTGTGATCGGACCTGTACTTCAGTGTCTTGGGTGCTAACTTGGAAGTTGGAACTGCACATATGTACCACTTTTTTTTTATTATGGAAGTCTTTATTAATAAATCAAGAACAGTACATCAAGATGATACACAATTTTGGAATAGAAACTCCCAGCCTTTGCCTCGCTTAGAGACACACAGCTAAACCAATCAAAATAAATCAAAATCTAATGACTATCAATCCGTAGACTAGATCGCCACCCATATGCCCGGGAGTAAATATCCTTGGCCACACGGTCCAAATGTTGTGAGGCCGCCACGACCAAATCCTGCAAATCCGTTCTGTGAAGGATAGCCCAAGAACGGAGTCGTTGAGAAGCCGCAAAAATAACCTGCAAGGGAGAAAACGTTTGTTTCTTTTCAAAAATAATGTCATTTCTGTGTAACCAAATTGACCAACAGATAGCTGCTGCCCCAAGCAAAACTAACGGTTTCAAGTTTTTAGTTACACCAGTTAGCCAATTTCCAAACATATGTGATACTTTTTGGGGTTTCGTTATGTTGAAAGCTATTTGGGGGATACACCAGACCGCTCTAGCAAAACGACAATCAAAGAACAAGTGCCTAATTGTCTCGTCTTCGTGACAAAAGCAACATGTTTTGCTTTCTTGCCAGTTACGTTTAGCTAGGTTATCTTTAGTCAACACAACACCTTTCCGGAAATACCACAGAAAAACCTTCAGTTTCAGTGGTGCCTTTAGTTTCCAAAGTCTCCTATTCAAATTAGGCACAGCTGTACGGATCATGGCTTGATAGAATGATTTCACCGAGAATTGCCCATTTGGGTGTAAGGACCAGCGAAACACATCATGTCCTTGGGACAACTGTATATTAGTCAAACGAGGAAGAAGATTATTCCACGCCACTAACTTGGGACCAATAAGGTCACGTCGCCATGATAAATTTGGAGGATTGGAGTTGAGCACTTCCGAAATAGTTATGAATTTTGGTCGTGCAATATTATAAAGACTAGGGTACTGATATTTTAAGGGAGAGTTACCTAACCACTTATCCTCCCAGAACCTCACTTGTGACCCGTCCTTAATAATGGAAAAACCAAAACGGAAGAATTCTTGTTTAATCTTCATAAGACTGGACCAGAATTGGGAGTCCCCTTGCTTTCTTTCAACTTGAACAAGTGGTTTAGTGCCTAGGTATTTGTTCCGCAAGAGTTGTTGCCAGGTACCGTCAGTCGTGAGAAGCTTAAAAAGCCATTTGCCTAAAAGGGCGATATTTTTCAAATGCAAATCATGAATCCCAAGACCACCTTGGTCTTTGGGTTGGCATAGGATATTCCATTTAACAAGATGATATTTCCTCTTTTGTTCATCACTTTGCCAATAAAACCTAGATCGATAGTATTTTAGCTTTTTTAACACCCCCTTAGGTATAGCGAAAAAGGACATCATATACATTGGAAGGCTACTCAAGACTGAGTTAATAAGTGTCAGTCTACCACCTATCGAAAGGTGTTTGCTCTTCCAACTACTAAGGCTTTTCTCGAACCGCTCCTCAATTATCCTCCAATCCGAAATTTTGAGCTTTTTGTAGTGTATAGGAATTCCAAGATATCTTAAAGGAAGACCACCAGCTTTACAACCAAATAAATCTACATATTGACCTATAGCCAACTGTGCTTCCCCAAAGCAAAAAAAAATCACTCTTATGGAAGTTTATTTTGAGACCAGAAAGTTGTTCAAAGGCACAGAGGAGGAGCTTCAAGTTTTTTGCCTTATCTAGATCGTGATCCAAGAAGAGGATAGTATCATCAGCATACTAGAGGATAGAGAGTCCATCATCCACTAGATGAGGAGCTACTCCACGAAACTGACCGTCTTCTTTGGCTCTTCGAATCAAAATTGTGAGCATATCTGCGACAATGTTAAAAAGCAAAGGGGAGAGGGGATCTCCCTGTCGAAGACCTTTCTTCGTTTGAAAGAAATGCCCGACACCATTGTTAACATTAATCGCAACACTTCCTCCCGAAATGAAAGACTTCACCCAAGTGATCCACATTGGTGCAAATCCTTTCATCCGTAGAGCTTGCATCAAGAAGGGCCATTTTACCTTGTCATATGCCTTTTCAAAGTCTATTTTAAGAATCACACCACTTAGATTTTTTCTATGTAGCTCGTGTATGATTTCATGCAGTATGACGACACCTTCCAAGATATTCCGTCCACGCATGAACGCTGTCTGAGTAGGACTTATGACACGATCTGCCACAGAATTCATCCTTGTTGTGGCAACCTTAGTAAAATTTTTGAAACTCACATTAAGGAGGCAAATAGGTCTATATTTCTGGATAATATTTGCATCTTCAACTTTAGGCACTAAAGTGATCACTCCAAAATTTAGACTGAACAACGGCAAATTCCCCAAAAAGAAATCATGAAACATGGTCATTAAGTCATCTTTTAAAACTTCCCAGAATTTCTGATAGAATTCTGCTAGGAAGCCATCTGGACCAGGGGCTTTGTTATGTTCCATACTGAAAATAGCACATTTTACTTCTTCCTCAGTGAAAGGGGATATTAAGACATTGTTCTCCTCTTGCAATACCTGAGGGATATCCGTAGTCCGATCCTCCCACAAACTAAAGGAATTTTCCTCAGGCTCGCCAAAGAGTTCCTTATAGAAGTTAGTAATGTAATATTTTAAATTCTCTTGCCCCTCGATTTTGCCATTATCATGGTCAAGGGAGAAAATCCGTTTTTTCCTGTGCTTGCCATTAGCAATCATATGAAAGTAACGAGTGTTGTTATCCCCTAGTACCACATCCTTTACTTTAGCGCGCTGCACCCATTTGATCTCCTCCTCCCTAAGAAGATTGGTTAGGTGATCCCTAGATTGAGCTAATAGATCACGCTCAAAATCAGTCAAATCTCGAACCTCGGCTGTGGTATCCAAAAGCGTAACAGTAGATTGTAAGGCCGATTTTGTTTGTTTGTAGACACCATTCGAATGGGTAGCGCAGCCCCGTAAGTATCTTCGCAATGCGCTCAGTTTATTATTCCAGCGTTGGACTGAGTTTTGCCCTTTCACTGACTTACTCCAAATATTAACGACTCTATCATGGAAATCGTCATGAGTAAACCAACTAAGTTCAAAACGAAAGGGTTTTATGAGGCCTGCGTAAGCTGGTTCACCCGTGTCTAGGAGTAAAGGGGTGTGATCCGAAACCCCTCTATCCAAAGCCTGTACCGACACCAGCGGATATTTAAATTCCCACTCCGTTGACATGAGAACCCTATCCAACTTTTCATACGTCGGATTAGGCAAAGAGTTAGCCCACGTAAATTGTCGACCAGTTAGCTCTATCTCCCTTAGGTCAAAGCTATCTATGATCGCATTAAACAGGAAAGGCCATCGATCTTTAAATCTATCATTGTTTTTCTCTGTACTTCTTCGCAAAATATTGAAGTCCCCTCCTATTAAGGTTGGTAAAGGACTTTCCTGGCAAGCGCGAACCAACTCTGCTAAAAAGGGTGATTTGAAATCATCCTGAGCAGGGCCATACATTGCCATAAGAATCCACTTGAACTTATCTGATTTATTAGTCAGTTGGAATTTTATATAAAATTCACCTTCACAAATCAAAGACAGATCAAGCGAGGAAGTATTAATCCCAAGGAGGATGCCCCCTGATCTGCCCCTCGGAGGTAGACAATGCCAAACGAAATCTGAACCTCCCGATAGTTGTGTCAGATTCGATTTTGACATATCCTTTTTGCCTGTTTCCATGATCGCAATGAAATCAAGTTTATATTCTTTAACCGCGTCCGCTATATACCGATATTTAGCCAAGTCAGAAAGACCTCTGCTATTCCAGTAAAAACCTTTCATTGGACAACCTCTTTCTGTTTTTTCTTTGAGTTTTTATCTTTCCCCCCGAAACGAGTTTTCCGTTCTTTGGGGGCCAACTTAGATTTCCGACAGGAGGCTTTCAGATCACAAATCCTTGTGTCCAAGTCCCCATCCGCAAGATCCACTTCAGAAACATCCTATATCAAGTGCTCGAGTAGGTCACAATCATGTGGTTGTGCCTCGTCATCACTTTTGTCTAAAAGAATACACTCGCCAGTTAACGCACTTGCCTTATTACCACACTGTGTTTTTGTAGCTGGTTGGACCCCCACCCTATCAATTTCAATTCTTTTTAAGGCATTAATAGACTTAATGCATTCATCACAGTTGGCTCCTAACTTGAAACCTATGTTATTTAAGTTTGAGGCACAGATATCTTCAGGCAACAAAACAAAAGAAGTAGAAGATGTTGGTATAGGATTACCGTTCATCGAAGGAGCCGGGAGTGCAGGCGAATGTGGCAGACCGATGTTGTTAGCCACCGTCTTGTTACCCAACATGTTCCCCTTTAGATTTTCCAGGTTCTGGACTGCCACCCTTTTCATTGCCTTGGTCACCATATCTTCATCTGCCACTGTTACCCCATCAACAGAAGAGGAATTATGGCGCAAACTACGACGAAAACCGTCCACAGAATGATAATTTTCAACGGCCCTAAGATTTGAATATGATGAATGTGTTTTGTTACCTGGTTCCCGGTTTGCTGCTTGTATATTTTTGGCGTCGCACTGATCACCCTGCACACCATTTGTTGACGAGTTCGCCACAGGTGCGTAGGGAACATATGCATCGCTGCTCTGTGCCGAAATAGCAGGTGTCGGACAGGGAACAGTCGAAATTACATCCTGCAACGCACCATCCAAGGCAGCATCAGTATCTATTTCCAGCAGGCCAACCTGCCGATCTTGTCCTGGCTTCATATCATCCACTCGAACCATATTTTCATCAGGTCTTGAATCGAAATCTAACTTTGGCGCCTGTGTTGTCAAAGTTAATCTATTAGAGCCCCTCTCCAATTGGGTATCTGAACTATTCTCAACACTTGTGCTCCGACAAACAGTTTTAAGTGCCAATTCGCAACTTGAACCCATCGAAGACAATCTTTCCCCGTGAACCGGTCGAGGCCCAAGCGGTGTGACTGCTATTTGTCCACACAATTGCATAGGAGTCGGGCCTCCATCCACTGTCGCGCCCGAAGAACTGGCCGGCTCATCAATTTTCTTTTGTTTTTTTTGCAAACTGATTTCCCCCTTGCCTTCCTGCATTTTGATCCCCAACACCATCCTCATTACGATCCATGGAATCAAAATCTTCTGGATCAGGGACGGCTGGCTCAAAATCTTCATGCTCCAAAGTAAAAGTGATATCATATCCAACCTTCCCAAAAACAATGTCCGGATTTAAAGGGAGAATTGATTTATCCAACATCCCAACCGAAATCCGAATAACTCCCTTATATGTTAAATAACAACCCTAATACTCTTGAGCACTTAAGCAATGTATATCAGCTCAATAATTAATTTAATATAGCAAGCTACTGGCGTGAGTAGGGGTGAAAACGGATCGGATACAGACGGATAATGCCTCTACCATATTTGTTTTCATATTTTTTCGGATACGGATACGAATACGGATAACTCGAATACGAATACAAATACGAATAATATCGAATACAGATACGGATCGAATACGAATCGAAACGAATACGGTTACGAATATTTATCGGAACATGAAAACCCCTTAAACTATACATCCAAAATTAACGAAAATACGTAAATAGTTCATCTTGCCAAAACATTCATGAAATCAATCAAGCATAGTCTTTTCATCCACAATGAAAATATACCCAATAGTCGATCATAACATAACTACATAAGTAGCAACAACGTGCAATTCATGGAATACACATGATGACATGATAACAATTTGAACAAGCATAAGAACATTTCATTCCTCTATTTCATCCACCAAGTCCTCCATGATAGCAATTTGAACAAGCATAAGAATATTTCATTCCTCCATTTCATCCACCAAGTCCTCCATCTCAGCATCTCCTAAGACTTCTTGTGCCTATAAGTTTTATTTCAATAAATACTCAAAGCAGTATAAAATAAAACATAAATCCTTGGGCAAGGAAATCACTCTGAACATCTCCATCATAGTTTTTGCACGCCCAGACATATCCACCTTCGCTTTTCACAGCATATGCCACCATGTCATCAATCAACCGGTGCTCATACCTGCATGCATCATGTAAATAATGTTTGTAGCAGAATTTTAGTGATCAAAATCTGGTATAAATTAGCACAGACCATATTGAGTTTTCCTTAAACTTCTCCTTCCATTTCCCATCATATACCTCCTAAGGCCCTGTTTGGAATGCGGGAATTTTTCCCGATTCCTGCGGGAATTGAACTATTTCCTGCAAAATTCCTGTGAAATTCCTCTGTTCCAAACAGGCCCTAAAAGATGTCCTTGAACCTATGATCATTTCAAATTTGCACATATCAAGTTTGGACTGGTCTGACAATCAGAGCAACAAAAAAAACCACTCGTATTGTATGCAAACAGATCTGCACATCCAAACAACCTTGTCCCTAAGCCTAAACAACTTCTTCAGGGGCGAATTGTAAGGAGAAATATGCAGCAGTGTACACTGAGGATTCATGTTAAGAGAGTGGGAATGGGCCGTCTAGGCTTCATTATGGGCTGGCTGGTTATGGGCTAAAATCTCGGATATCCGTTTTCGTATTATCCGGATAATCCGTATCCGTATTCGACGGATACTAGGCTTACTGTATTCGTATCCGTATCCGTATCCGATCCGAGAACTATCCGAAAAAAATCCGATCCGACACAATCTGTATCCGTCCGGATCCAGCGGAAACTATCCAATCCGTTTTCACCCCTAGGCGTGAGGGGTCCTATGTATTATTTACAACTAATTTTTGTTAGCAGGTAATTATCCTAATTAATTTAATTATCGTTTAACTAGAAGAGATCATTTATAGGTAGCACTATTGCTGATTTTTATTTCAACATACTAAAGCTAATGGGAGACACCCACGTGACATGGACTCGTAGACTAATTTCTATTTTTATTTATATGTGGGGGAATATCTTTCATACTATTGTTTAATTAAATTGCACCTATTACAATAGATTAATTTCAAGTAGATAATTGCTAACGGCCTAGAGTCTACTATTGAATGAAACATTACCCAAATTAATTGTTTTAGCTAACCATTAATTAATATGGGTCCACTGAGCATTGGATATGATTATTCAATTTGCTAATCCAAATTATACTCTGATTATTGTGGACCAAACCCTAAGGTATATTATTCTCAAATTAAATTGCATTTAAAAGGAAATGATAATTTCCTACGGCCTGCATGTCATTCAAATAATATACAAGTAATTATACTTTAATATGATCCCTAATTAAAGTTTACTTTAAATTAAATGCTAATGGTACACTAATTATATTTAATTAACATCTAATTGCCTAATAATCACCTTAATTTTTTTTTAAAAAAAAAACTAGGAACGATATACCATTCCTCAGCCATCCAATGAGATACCACTACATAGTTGATGTGTTAGATCCGTCACACTGAGAGCCATTGGATGGGAGATGCTCCGGAACCTTCTCCAGTTCCCCAATTCACTCGTTGAGGTCGCCGGTTGCGGGGCGTCTGTGTCATTGCTGCTGCTTGTGAGGTGCTCGTCAAGGTCGCTGGCCGGCGGCGCCGACGTATTCATCGCCTCCATCCATCCCTCCAGTCCGGTCTCCCTCCCGATGCTGCAACTATTGCTTCCTCTCTCCTAATGCTGCAACTACTGCTTCCTCTCCCTGTCAGTGCTTTCTATCTTTGTGCCTTTGTGGATATTGGAGAACAAGAATAGTACTGATGTAGTGAAGCACTAGTATATGATGGATTCTTAAGAAAAGGAGTATTATGTGATGTGAGATTGGTAATTTGGTTTTTGTTACCAGAAATGAGACATTCGTTAGTTCATTTTTCTTTGGTTGTTTCATCTCTCTCCATAAAGATTTGTGCTCCAGCAGCCCAATTTATTAGATTGATAGATTAGGAGCCGAGGCAGGCATGACACAGCTGATGACTCGATTTTGACTTTTGAGATGAAATCGGTTTGACACTTCCTAAAAATTTTCAGAAACATGTTTGAAACTCAAGCATTTTTTTGTGAATCTTTGCATGAAACTTTATTAAACTCTCTTGAATTTTTGCAACACTGCCAAAACTTGTTTAAAACTTATGTTTTCATAAAGTTTAATGAGGTTTCATAACTAAATTTTATGGTGTTTTATTAAATTTTATAAAGTTTTATAAGATTTTATGTCGAAGTTGACTAAGTTTTATAAAGTTTTATGTCTAAGTTTTATAGTGTTTCATGATATTTTATAAAGTTTCATGAAATTTCATATCTAAATTAACTCAGTTTTATGAAGCACGTTCGAAACTCTCTTAAACTTTATGAAACTTATATAAAACTTGCATATACTGTTAGAATCCTTTATAACAGCATACCATACGCTAGTATGACTCTAATTTAATCACTAATTAACTTAATAAAAATGGAATTGTTAATTAAGGGGGCCTACTGTCATACAGAAAGAGAGCGCGCAACAAAGAGAGAAGGGACTGGGCGGTTGCTCTCCTTTGTTCAGAGTAGAGCAGGGGAGGAGGGGCACGGCCGGCTTGGGAGGAGCTCACCAACGGCACAGGAGCGACGGAGAGGGGTCGGGCATGGACAAAACAGAACGAGGGCAGCGAGGCGAACTCGTGGGTGGCGGTGTCGTGGCCGAGCACACACCAGGGCGGGCGAGCGGCAACGCACGATGGCCGGAGATTGGGAAGAAAAGTAGCGGCGGATCCGGAAGGGGAAGAGGGGAGAAAAGGGGGTGAGCATGGGCATGAGGGGAGTTGGGGAAGCTCACCAAAGCAGACAGTGGAGGCCAAGATGATCGGAGGCGGCCTGGTGACAAGAGCCGAGGGTGACGCGACGAGGTCGACATGGAGGTGGCAGCCTGGAGAGGAAAGGCTCAAATCAGAGGTTGGGGGAGTATGAGGGAGGTGTAGGGATTCTCTAGTAGGGAGGAATTGGCTTGGGACTCGCCGGATGAGGAATGGCGGCGCCGGAGGTTGGGTTGGGTAGGAACAGAGGAAGATGGCAGCGGCGCAAGCTCCTGTGGCTGAAAACCAAAATTGGCTGAGTTAATTTAAGAGGTGGGTCGGGAACATGTTTTGACTCAAATGGAATTGAAAGGAGCTCATCGAATTGGCTGGAACGGTGAGGCGAAGATGACAGCTGGTGCAGACATGAGCCTGAGGATCAGCAGGGGAGCAAAACGAACGGAATGGAGGCCATGGCGGTGTAGGCAAGTCAAAGACGGGGTCAGACGCGACCGCATCTTGCGGCTTAGTGACGCAGACCGACTGGATGTGACGAGGCGAGGTGGCTGCGAGCTGTGACTAACGCCGCCGTGCAGGCGAGGTGAAGTTGGCGTGGACATACAGGGCGGTGAGGACAGGCTGACGGCTTCGGCGGCATGGCTATAGCAACGGTGAGACGGGTGCGACGAGGGCGCGCGTGACGCACGGCGCAGGAACGACATGGGTGTGGTGCTGACAGGCAGGGCCGGCCGAGCAATGAGAGGAGAGAGAAGGATGAGATTGGGCTGCCATGGGTCAAGGTGAAATGGACTTCCGCCCAGAAAGATTAGATCTGAAATTAACTTGAAATTTTAGAGATCAAGTTGAATTTGGTTTTAATTCAAATAGTTTTGGTTAAGAATTTGCTTTGGTTCAATGAAAATGAGAAGGATCAAGTAACTTCACACATTTTGGAAATTCAACAAAATGCGACAGATGTTTTCTTTTTTAAAAAATCTATTTTAGGAAATAATTTTACAAAATTTGGGATGTTACAAACACATTACCACTGCTACAGAAGCAGCTTACGATGATCGATACAAAGGAATACTGTTGGTTGCTAATTTGGCTAAAAAATGGCAAAAGGAAATTACTTCAGTCTTTCGGCGATCACGTTCATAAGACGGCGGATGCAAACTTTTTATCAAAGTTATTCACTTCAGCTGTTGACATGATTCATCTATTCGACATAAAGTACCGAGGCAACTCCGACTGAATTGAGCCAACAGCACCAGACAAGAAACAGATAAGCAAAGAACCTTCTTGTCAAGGAATTTTACTACAATTCTAGGCAGAACACGTACAATAGCACGTGCCAGCTTCCAGATCCAACAAACTAAAAAATCAACAGAGCAAAAGCAGGCAGATACATCGACAGATCAGAACTTGCGAACTATTGCTGCCAAAACAAAAGAGGGGTGCAGAATCGACACGAAGACACTGCATCCATTCCATCAAGTAACTGTCTCCACCAGCATTTGATCAGAGAGACGCTTGCAGACCAAAACATTCAGTGTGCCATTCCAAACTTCAGAAACCTCACATCGCATCACAAGTAGACCAATGCAAACAAGCATGTAAACATTGTAAAGAGATCCAGAAGCAAGAAACTAGGCGATGGGCAAGTAAACTACGACAGCCTCGCTCCAAGGAGGACATGAGATGAGAGAGCTACGTTACGGGCATCCATCCTAGCGACCTGGAATGGAGGGGCTAAGAACTAAAATAAAAGGCGACATCCGAACATCAGCAAGGAGTAGCAACAGCAACAACGTCCAGTTAGGTAGGCCATCTTACTTCCCTACTGCAGCTTGGAGAAGAGACTCCCATCACTCGTCCCCCTGCACAAACAGTTTCAGACATTTGCATCACCTAGGCTGGAATCAGAATTCAGAAACAAGTGAGCAGCAGTGAGATGATTGATGCTCAGAGGTAGCGGTAGCAGTTGGAATCTCACCTCCACGCTGCCCTCATCCTCATCGTTCACCTCGGACTTGGACTTGTCCGAGTCGCCTGAGGCTGCCGGGCCTGCTGCCTGCAATGCAAATGCCACGAAGAACACAGATCACTTCGATGCCCATCTCACATGGCTTGATACGGAACACAATGGCAGGCGCTGGAGTCGTAGAGAGTGGTATACCGGCTTGTTGTTGTAGGCGTCCATCTTCTTGGTGTACTCAGCCTTGAGCTTCTCGGCCTTGGACACATAGGGAGCCTTTTCCTGCGTTTCAAACACCCCAAATGTTAGTGCAGAAACAGCAGGCACGTCTCCATTAACAAGCCGGGAATAAACAGCAATAGAGCAAACTGGCAGCCAATCGATTCAAATTAAGCGGATCCACGTTTTGAACCACCGACCCAAAACCGCACGAGCATTCAAATTGAATCATGAACAGTATCCCCAAATTTGAAGTGAATTCAAAGCAGCAATCCGTAGAAAAAGCCATAACACTGTCCCCAGTTTTGAACCACTGGCCCAACACTACGAGCAAGTAAATCCCCAATTTGAATCATGAACGCTATCCCCAAATTCGAACCACTGGCTCAAAACTGCAAGTACACGTTAACCACCCAATTTAAATCCAAAACCTGGCGTATGAGCAATAACCAAACATGTCAGGATAGCACTAGGCATCAGCAATTTGTCGTAGATCTACAGGAGCAAGACCGGAACAAGTAACCACGAGACACGCACAACACATGAAACATTGCATCCGAACAGCAAATCAGATCGAAACCAATTGCACATCGAACGGTTCAAGAGGGGAACGGGAAGGAAGCAACTCACGGCATCAGACAGGGACTTCCACTTGTCACCACCGGCCTTGCCAATCTGCGATTCACCAAACCACCCGAGTCAGGAACGCAAATTTCACAACCAAATCGGCCGCAACAACTCGAACGATGAGGTTGTAGCGGAGCAAACGATGCTTACCACTGAAACTTGCTTGACATTGGGGTACTTCTCCTTGTAGTCCTTCCTGAACTCCTCCCTGCGGTAAACGAACACACCAAATCGATCAGAACGCGCACACCCCAAAACAACGCAAAAAAAACCAGCAAAAACAAAAAACGAAACGGATCAAGACTCACATGAACACGAAGAACGCGCTCGGGGGCCTCTTGGGCTTGTTCGGATCCTTCTCCGCCTTGGTCTTCCTCACCGCGAGCCTGCACAACCAGCAAGAACACCCAGCCATATCTGGTCAAAACCACCGCAAACAACAGAAACACTCGAGAAAACCACCAAAAATGGAGCGAGAGAACGATCGGATTGGATCCTAACCTGGAGCCGCCGGTGCTGGACTTCGCCCTAGCCTTCATCTTGAGACCTACGAGACCGACAGAACGGAACGATTAGAAACAACAACCCACACTACAACAGCATCATCGAACCGAACTCGCGAAGAACTAATCTAGATTTCGAACTCCCGATACCTTCGGATTGGCGTGGGGGGATTTGGGTGTTGCGTTCGCGGGTGTTCGTGTGGGAGGCGGGGCGGCGGGTCGAGAGGAACAAGGGCGCAAGTGGGCGGCTTTTAAAGGCGGGATCGGTCGGAGTTTGCGCGGGATCTGGCAAATTTTCGCCACGTCACCGATCCGGGCGCTCGCCTCCCATTGGCCGCGCTGCCATCCAGTGCTTCCTCTAGAGGTTTGATCTCTCCCTACACCGCGGTTGCTGTTTCGCTGACAAGGCGGTTTGGGTTTGCGGGGCCCGCATGTCATACATGCTGTGGGTGGGAGTCTGTTTTTTGGGGGCTGAGGCGGGAGTTATTACGGTGTGCTTCTTCGAGGGGCAGTTTTGGCATTTCGAAGATCTACCGGACGTGGTGGCAGAAGGTACGCCAAGTTAGATTTTTTGAACTGCGGCTTATAACTTTTTGTTTTAAATTTTTAAATTATACCTATTTGCAAGATAGTATAAAAAGAGACATTTATGTATAATTTTGACCGATATAGATAAAATTGGTATAGTGTCTATTATAATAAAATTATAGATCACTTATTAAAAAGATATATCGTTTAAAAGCCGTAAGCGGAGAAGGGAGTCATTAGTATTTGGTAAGTTATCTGAATGACCTCGACTCAAATCTTGTATGTACCTGTGACAGCATATGCTCTACAAGAATGTGCGACCGTATATACTATTACACGGGCCGTGTATATACAATGGGTATGAATTTGGATAAGAGTTTAGAATCCAAATATACAAATCGTCAAGCGAATTATACTTTTTTAAAAATAAAAAAAGTTAAGCGAGTTAAAGGTAGTACGGCCCATGAGTCATGGGTGCTTCGGCTGTTCACCTGCGCTTGAATGGGCCTCTACTTCACGCTGAGGCCCAAATTTAGATTCTAGTGCCGAATAGTGCTCCAGCATCCAACGCAAACAAATTCAGGAAATGTCCTGCCGCCCATCGGCCCCTCCCGTTATGGCCCAATAGGGAGGCACGTGCTGCTTCTGAAGCCCAATTGGTAGACGAAAGCTGCCACTAGTCTGGCTGGCAGCAATGACGACGCTATTCTTACAACCGCGTGATCCAACGGGGACAGCTGAAATGCCAACTCCAGCATACTCTCGATTGTGAAACTAAGGGCCTGTTTGGCAGAGTTTCACCAACTCCAGATCCATCAAAAACAGCTCCACTTTATGAATTTTTACACAAACGCTCCAGCTTCACGAAATCTGGATCCACCAAAATACTGAATCTAGCTCCAGATTCATAAAATTCATGGAGCACCCCTTGAGATGCTCCACGAAACCTTGTTTCGTACCTACTCGTGGAGTTGGGTGGTAATTACCCACCTTTTGCCACTGGTTACACACCCCATCCCATACCACCATAAAACCCATGGGCAAAACAGGCCATTCCCACCAAAAACTCAGTTTTGTGGATCTGGAGCTACTGTGCAAGCCAAACAGTTTTGTCTAGCTCCATGGTGGGATCTCAGATTCACGGTGGAGCTGTTTTTGGTGGATCTACTGCTCCAGATTCATTTTTTCAGTGGTGGAGCTCTGCCAAACAGACCAATCTACCGAAATTTTTAAAGCTTTGTATTATTCAATCTTGTGCTTCCGTGTATATGGATGTTAGAAATTATTCAATCTTGTGCTTCCGTACGTGTATATGGATGTTGGAACGGGTCATTTTGTTTGGCTAGAGTCAACATGTCACTTTAGTTTCAGTAAGAGTACCGGGAGTTTCTCCCCATTCGTTAAGAAACGAACAATTTTGCATTATTGCTTGTAGACGAAGGCTCAAGGCAAGTTCTAGGCAAGTAGCGGCATCACTTATCTACCTACCTCTCTGGTCTCTGCCCAATAACGAACCTAGTACAAGTACATTCCTTTTCAGACCTCAGATCACATACTGCAAACAAAAGGGCCTGATCTATGGATTGGTCAGCTCTCACCTACATCACAGTCCTCCTCCTCTTCCTGCCGTTGAGTGCATCCGACGACCGGCTTGTCCCCGGCAAGCCGCTCTCCCCTGGCGCCACCATCATTTCTGACGGCGGTTTCTTCGCCTTGGGCTTCTTCTCCCCATCCAACTCCAGCCCGGCCGACCTGTACATTGGCATTTGGTACAACGACATCCCTCGGCTCACCGTGGTGTGGGTCGCCAACCGAGAAACCCCGGTCACAAACAGTACTTCCTCTGCACCAACGCTTTCCCTGACCAACACCTCCAATCTTGCTCTGTCTGACGGTAATGGGCGCATCGTTTGGACAACCAACGTGACCACTGTGCCGAGCCCTTCCTCTTCGCCAAGCCCAACGGCGGTGCTTCTGGACACCGGCAACCTCGTCCTCCGGTCACCGGACGGCACCACCTTATGGCAGAGCTTCGAGCACCCGACCGACACGTTACTCCCCGGTATGAAGATCCGGATCAAGTACAAGACGCGCGCCGGCGAGCGCTTGGTGTCGTGGAAGGGCCCTGATGATCCCTCGGCGGGGAGCTTCACCTACGGCGGCGACCCGGACACGTTCCTCCAAATCTTCCTCTGGAACGGAACGCTCCCTGTGTGGCGCAGCGCCCCGTGGACGGGATACTTGGTGTCAAGCCAGTACCAGGCGAACAACAGCGCCATCATCTACTGGGCGGTCGTCAACAAGGAGGAGGAGATTTACATTACCGTCACCCTCTCGGACGGCGCCTCGCACACCAGGTACGTGTTGACTTACTCCGGCAAATACCTACTCCAAAGCTGGAACAGCAATTCGTCGGCATGGGCTGTTCTCGGGGAGTGGCCGGCCTGGGCGTGCAACCACTACGGCTACTGTGGCCCGTACGGTTGCTGCGACAACTCGGAGGCTATCCCGACGTGCAAATGCCTTGAAGGTTTCGAGCCGACGAGCATGGAAGAGTGGAACAGCGGCAGGTTCTCGCAGGGGTGCCGGCGAAAGGAGGCGCTACGGTGCAGCGATGATTTCTTGGCCTTGCCGGGGATGAAATCACCGGACAAGTTCGTGCACGTCGAGAACAGAAACTTCGCGGAGTGCGCCGCGGAGTGCAGCCGAAACTGCTCCTGCGTGGCTTACTCTTACGCCAATCTGAGCAGCAGCAGATCCAAGGGAGACGTGACGAGGTGCTTTATGTGGTTAGGGGAGCTGCTCGACGCGGAGAAGATAGGCGCAGTGACTGGCAGCGACACGCTGTACCTCCGGCTTGCAGGCTTGGATGCTGGTATGGTTCCATTTTTTCCATGTATCTGTAGGGAGATGAATATACTGTAATGGATTCATGTATTGAGCCTCGAAGACGGTTTATATAGAGTATAAGACTTAGAGGGTAAGAAGTCTATTCTAGAGATAAGACAGGTATCACGGGATTACAAATCCTAAACTAACAAATATAGAGATATGCCGATATACTCTAACATCCCCCAGTAGTCATAACGGTAGCTTCATGGACAGTAGGAGCAGACGGTCGGGCTGGAGAGGAAATCGTTGTGGACAGCAGGAGCATCGCGGACTGTCAGATTAGAGAGAAAGCCGAAGGTAGAGGAAGCCGAAGTGGGGAACCGTTGGACTGACATCCCCCGCAATCACAGCGGGAGCGTTGGGGACTACTGTGGCATTGCGGACGCAGTAACTGTAGAGGAAACCGTTGAGTTTGCTCAAATTAATGATAGCCCTTTGTTGCCGAGGTACCCAAGAGTGTGGTGACCATGGTCGTAGCCATGGAGGAGGGAGCCATGTCTAGGTAGCTGGTGCCGAGGTCGTCGCTGTGGTCGGGGTAGTGGAGTTGATGCAGAGGAGGTCGTGGGCGAGGTCGGTGAAGAGCTCGCCAACGTTGTCTGGCCATGGTCAACTGGGAAGATGAGAGAAAGGAGCAGAGAGTGGTCATCCGAGGGAAACGATTGGAGCTACATGGAACCGGTTGGAGCCACCATGATCGTCCGTGGTCGAACGGCCGTGGTCGGACAGCCGGGGTCGAACAACCGTGGTCGAAGATGAAGCAGAGGGGACCGGCCAGATCTGGGGAGGAGGTCATTCTGCAGTGGTCAAAGATGAAGCAGAGGGGGGGGCGGCCAGATTTGGGGAGGACGTCGTTATGCCATGGTCGAAGATGAAGCAGAAGGGCCGGCTGGATCTGGGGAGGAGATCGTCCGGACGTGGTTGAAGATGAAGCAGAGGGAGCTTGCCGGAACCGGGGAGGAGGTTGGCTGGCCATGGTCATAGATGAAACAGAGGGGGGCTGATTGGATCCAGTGAGGAGGAGGCGCGGTCGGAGGCTCGGTCGGAGATGCAGTCGAAGGCGATCGGAGGCGTGGTCGTAGAGCAGGAGGAGGCGGCCGGGAGAAGGCACGGTCAGGGTCAAACAACCGTGGTCTAATCGGCTATGGTCGAAGATGAAGCAGAGGGTCCAGCTGGATCTGGGGAGGAGATCGTCCGGTCCTGGTTGAAAATGAAGCAGAGGAGGGCCGACCAAATCTGGGGAGGAGGTCGTCCGGCAGTGGTCGAAGATGAAGCAGAGGGGGCCACCTGGATCCGGGGAGGAGGTCAGCCGCAGAGGGGGCAAGGCGGATATGGGAGCGGTAGCACCGGAGAAGACCGGGCGAGCTAGAGGCAGCGGCGCTGTCGGCCAGGGAGCCCGAATCTGGGGCCATGGAGACATCCGGCGAGGAGAAGGCCAAATTTGGGAGGAGGTACTACCGGATCTGGCGCGGAGGAGGTACTACCGAAGAAGGCCAGGGCGAGTTGAAGGCAGTGGTGCCGTCGACTGGGTAGCCTGGATCTGGGGCCATGGAGACATCCGACGGAGAAAGCCGGCTCTAGATACAGGCAGAGAAGGACCTGATCAGAGTTGATGAAGACGGTGGCAGGCAGCGATGGCAACGGTGACAACGGGCTCTCGGTGGTGCAATAGCCTGTCCTCATGGATGACAGCCGGTGATGATGATCCGGCATAACGATGACAGTAGACGGTGTGCTCGGAAGGCCGTGGAGGGAGGGCCGTGTCGACGAGTGCATCGCGTCACGCCACGACGTCATCAGAAGAGAGGAGGCGCTGGAGAGGTCGAAACCAGGCGGTGAATTCCGGAGCTGAGGAATGTTGACAGGTCGGCAGGGTGACACAAACCAATCTATGATCGAAAAAAGTAGAGAAAAACCAATATGAAGATGACTAGAAAAAACTCTAATTGGTAGTGACTCAACTTAAACTACGGGTTGCACGGCCATCAGGAGAGATCATGGAGACGGGATCATCTCCCAAGGCAGCGAGGCGGAAGCTGTGGAGGCGGCTGATCAGGAGCGGCGCTACTCTGATACCATATAGGAAGATGAATATACTGCAATGGATTGATATATTGAGCCTCGAGGGCGGTTTATATAGAGCACAAGGCTTGGAGGGAAAGAAGTATCTCCTACAGATAAGATAGGTATCACGGAATTACAAATCCTAAACTACCAAATATAGAAATATACCAATATATCTAACAGTGTCAAGTAAAAAATTTGGACACTGATTGAACGCCATAAATTTTGCTCTGTCTTTATACAGGTAGGACAAGAACTAATGCAGTGAAGATTGTACTGCCAGTTTTAGCGAGCAGTGTTCTGATACTTGTATGCATTTCCCTTGCATGGTTTAAGTACAAAGGTAATAGTATAGTTATGGTTATACGTCTATATTATACTCGTCGGAGAAGAAATCGTTACATAAATTTTGGGAGCAGGCAAGAAAAGAAATCGGGAAAAGCACAAGAGGCTAATTTTGGATGGCATGAGTACGTCTGGTGAACTTGGAGAAGGAGACCCTGCCCAAGATCTTGAATTTCCATTTTTAAGATTTGAGGATATTGCCCTAGCAACGTGCAATTTCTCAGAAACATGTAGGGTTGGACAGGGGGGCTTTGGCAAAGTTTATAAGGTAATTCATTCAGTACTAGCTTCCTCTTATTTATTCTAGTTCAATTATTGAATTGAGCTGTTTGTGTGACAAACTCAAATCAAAGTTTTTGCTTACTATTATATATGTAGGGAATGTTAGGTGGTCAGGAAGTTGCTGTCAAGAGGCTAAGTAGGGATTCTCATCAAGGAACAGAGGAATTCAGGAATGAAGTTATCTTAATTGCCAAATTACAACATAGAAATTTGGTTCGACTTCTTGGTTGTTGTGTTGAGGGAGATGAAAAGCTGCTGATTTATGAGTATTTGCCTAATAAAAGCATAGATGTTACCCTTTTCGGTATGTTCTAGTTAGTAGAAACACACCATAAGTTCTTCAAACAACTCAACAATATTTTTTTCTTACATTTGCTTTTGTCTATAGATGATTCAAGAAAATTGTTGCTAGATTGGGCAATACGGTTTAATATAATCAAAGGGGTCGCAAGGGGACTTCTATATCTCCACCAGGATTCTAGACTGACCATAGTTCATAGGGATCTTAAAGCCAGCAATGTTTTGCTAGATGCAGAGATGAAACCCAAGATAGCGGACTTTGGTATGGCAAGGATTTTCGGTGATAATCAACAAAAGGCAAATACCCAACGTGTTGTTGGAACATAGTGAGTGATCATCTGAATTAACTACAGAAATTAACGTGTGATTAAATTCAACTCTCATTCAGTAACTCTTGCAAGTGAAATGGTCAAACAGTGGCTACATGGCTCCTGAGTATGCAATGGAAGGTGTCTTCTCCACCAAGTCCGATGTCTATAGCTTCGGTGTGTTACTATTGGAGGTTGTAACTGGCATAAGGAGAAGCTGTACTAGTCGCATCATGGGCTTTCCAAACCTCATAGTTTATGTGAGTACATGCCTTTTCTCAAGTTCTAAACTAAAACAAGAGGTTTTGAAGCTTTTCGAGTTATACAATCCAAATGATTGTGCCTATTGTTTCAGGCATGGAATATGTGGACGGAACGGAAGGCAAAGGATTTAGCAGACTCATGTATTATGGGTACTTGTTCACTGGATGAAGTTTTGCTTTGCATTCATGTAGCACTCTTGTGTGTTCAAGAAAACCCAGATGATAGGCCACTTATGTCATCTGTTGTCTCCATCATGGAAAATGGGAGCACCGCACTTCCAGCCCCAAATCACCCTGCATACTTTGCACACAGGAGTGCTGACATGGAGCAAATCAGAGAAAATATTCAGAACTCCATGAATACTTTTACTCTTACAAATATAGAGGGGCGATAGAGTAATTATTGAATTTTAGATGTAACAGTCACTGTCCAAAGAAAATCCCAACAAACAGCTTATGCATGATGTGTGGCTTAAAAGTTAATTCGTTACTGATTTTGCTACTCCATTTGTTGGCCTTGCTAGCTACCCTCAGTATTGCAAAATTATCGATAACATATGAAGAGAAAATAAGGAAAAAAGTTTTTGTTTCCGAAAAACGGTAAACCTGAACGATGTGGGTTTGAATTAAATGGACGTATTTTAGTGGTACAACAGTGGACAATTGGATGGCACGGTTGGACAAATTTAGGATGTGACTTTCGTTGAAAGACAAGCACGTTGTTTGATGTGAAGAGTATTAGAAATAATCTTGACTTTAAGTCTAAGACGTAGTAGAATCTGTCTTCATATGAGTGTTCCTCGGCTTCACTTCGATGAGGCTTGACCCGCCGAGGTCTCATTTTCTAAGCCCATACAGGAACTAAACCCAATCTGTTGAGCTGGACTGGATTCTGCAAATCTTTCCTGGCTTCTTCATAATTGCATTCTGCATCTTGAGTTCAGTTACTCTGTTCTGCTTGGATTTCTAAAATGACTAGTGGGGTTGGGATGACAGAGAGAGGGGAAGAGCCATGGCAGAGATGGCTCGGGAGCCGGGACAATGTGTTGGAACTAATCTTATTGTGTTATTGGTAATGGTCATGTCGAGTGCTCAGTGTGTTCGAGTACTGCGTGGTTATGTCGAGACTCGGTGTGTTCGAGTACTGCGTGGTCGTGTCGAGTGCTCGGTATGTTTGAGTACTATGTAGTCGTGTGTCGAGTACTCGGTGTGTTTGAGTACTTTATAGTCGTGTGTTCGAATACAAATAAGAGACTCCAAAGTCGGAGACCTGTCGTAACAGTCGCAGTCGTAAGTCAAGCTGGGTAGTGGTCGTAGCTACAGTGGTCATAATAGTAGTTGAAGCTACAATGGACCGGTCGGTACTCGAAAGACCTATGTGGTCGGAAGACCTGTAGCACCAGCTCGGTGTGAATGGTACTACCGAAGAAGCGGTCGAAAAGCCATGGTCGATAAGCCGTAGTCGGTGAAGCGATCGAAGAGAAGCCGTGGTCGGAGATATGGTTGAAGTACCGTGGTCGACAAGCCGTGGTCAGTGAAGCGGTCAGATTGCCGTGGTTAACAAGACGTGGTCACTGTCGTGGTCGAGCAGCTATGGTCGAAGTAGTGTGGTCGAGCAACCGTGGTCAAACAGCTGTGGACTGTGGTTGAAGGACTCAATGCAGGATTCGAAGAAAGGCTCGAAGATGGTCAGGTCTATGTGTGGTCGTAGACTTGGTCAGGTAGCAGTATATTTGCACGTACCAGTCATGTCCACTAAACTGTGTGAGTTGGTTAGTGGAGCGAGTCTTCTGGGTAGTGTACAGTGTGTGAGTCGTAGGGATCGTGGTAAGAAGACTTGGGCATTTTTGGTAGTCTGTGTTGTGTGTAACTTGAGACTATAAATACGAAGAGAAAAAAAGAAAAGATACAACGGTATTATGCAACACCAAAATTCTTGTGTGCCTTTAGTTGATTCAGAGTATTTGTGTGTGTCACAACCATCGTGTGTGTGTGCATTTTTGATTCGTGTCAGGGCCAACAATTGGTATCAGAGCTCGGAGATTCTCGTGAGTCAGAGAAGATGCCGAGAGAAGGAAGGAGTATGTCTCCATCAGTAGTATGAGACCAGCTACGAGGTGATTCATCCATCTCCAACTCGTAGGTGGCCGTGAAGAGGGAGCCCGCGGTGAGCCGGTGACATTATCGTACCCGCAACTCACCCGCATGAACTACACAATTTGGGCTATGAAGATGCGAGACGCTCTTCAAACTCAACGTGTGGGAAGTAGTGGAGCCTAGTGCTATGGAGTACCAGAAGGATCGGATGGTGTTGTATGCCATCTACCAGTTCATGCCAAAGGACGTCATGTCTTCCCTCGCTGGAAAGACACGACGAAGTCGGCATGGGAGGTAATCAAGACGGCGCACATGGGGCACGAGCGTATGT
The DNA here is from genome assembly GCA_017311315.1 of Dendrocalamus latiflorus. Lineage (NCBI taxonomy): Eukaryota > Viridiplantae > Streptophyta > Magnoliopsida > Poales > Poaceae > Dendrocalamus > Dendrocalamus latiflorus. The sequence continues at coordinate 5,684,987 of CM029626.1, forward strand.
GCAAAGCTAAGCTCCAGACCCTCAAGAGAGACTTTGAGGGGCTGGAGGTGGACGAAAGGGAGTCCATTGAAGACTTCGTCGGTTGGGTGATGTCGGTCGTCACTGGCATCCGAGCGTTCGCGACACCACAGTGGATGAATTTGCCGTTGTTCACAGGTTTCTTCGTTCTGACTTGGCGTGCTTCATGCAGCTCATCACGTCCATCGAGTAATGCATGGACTTGAAGACCCTTAGCATCGAAGATATCGTCGGGTGGTACAAAGCCTACGATGAGCACATCCGAATTAGTTTTGGCAACGCAAAATAGAGTGAGCATCTATTGCTCACACGTATGCAGTGGGAGACCTCAACAAGAAGAAGAAAGGAGAAGGGTCAGGTGGCAGTGCGAGGAAGAACCATGACCATGGCGGTGGCCACATCAAAGGTGGTGGTTGTCGTAAAGATGACCATGACGACGACGAGGACGACAGTGACTCCGAAACCAGCAAGCACAAATCCAACAAGAAGGTAAAAGTGCTACAACTGTGTCTTACGTGGGCACTTTGCCAGCGAGTGCCGCAAGCCGAAGAAGAAAGAGGCACGTCTCATTATAGCTGATGCCGATGACAAACCGACACTGCTCTGAAGATCGACGAAGAGGTACTTATGGGGTGATTGTTGGAACTAATCTTATTGTGTTGTTCGTTGTGGTCGTGTTGAGTACTTGGTGTGTTCGAGTACTGTATGGTCGTGTCGAGTGCTCCGTGTATTCGAGTACTGTGTGGTCGTGTTGAGTGCTTAGTGTGTTCGAGTACTCTTCAGTTGTGTGTCGAGTACTTAGTGTGTTCCAGTACTTTATAATCGTGTGTCTGAGTATAAGTCGGAGACTCCGGAGTCGGAGACCGATCGTAGCAATTGTAGTCGTAAGTCGAGTACAGTGGTCGTAGCTACAACAGTCATAGTTATAGTAGTCGTAGCTACAGTGATCGTAGCTACAGGGATCGTATCTACAGTGGTCGTAGCTACAGTGTCGTAGATACAACAGTCATAGCTACAGTGATCGTAGGTACAGTAGTCATAGCAGTAGTCGAAGCTACAGTGAACTGGTCGATACTCGAAAGACTTGTGTGGTCAGAAGACCAATAGTACTGGCTCAGTGTGAGCGGTATTACTGGAGAAGCTGTCGAAGAGCCATGGTAGACAAGCCGCGGTTGGTGAAGCGGTTGAAGGGAAGCCGTGGTCGAAGATGCAATCGAAATACCGTGGTTGACAAGCCGTGGTCGACAAGATGTGGTTGAGAAGTCATGGTCGAAGTAGCATGGTCGAGCAACCGTAGTCGAAGGACTCGAAGCAGGACTCAAAGGACTCGAAGATGATTGGGTCTATGTGTGGTCGTAGACTTAGTTAGGTAGTAGTATATTTACACGTATCGGTCGTGTCCACTAAACTATGTGAGTGATCTAGAGCTCGGCAAGCGCCTCAGCCGTTGGCGACACGAATCGTCCACCCGGTGCATGATCTAGAGCGCTAGGTGGTGGCGAGTCCGGGCGAGGTGGTGGCGTGTGCTGCTGCTCTCCCGGAGTAGGGACCTCCACTGGATCAGCGATGATCTCGTGTTCGATAACGAACGTGCCTGTGCTAGACGTCTTCTCCAGCTCGCCGGGATTCGCCCAATCCCAGCTAGCCTTCTCGTCAAACACCACGTCACGGGAGACATGGACGCGGCGCGCAACCGGATCGAACAACTGATACGCCTTCGATCCCGGCTCGAACCCGAGGAGCACCATCTTCACGCTGCGATCATCGAGCTTCTTCAGATTTGGGTGAGTTACCTTGGCGTGAGCGATGCATCTGAACGTGCACAGGAAGGAGACATCGGGTTTTCTCCCGTGCCAGGCCTCGAACGGTGTCATGCCGTCCAAGCTCTTGGTGGGTGCACGGTTCAGGAGAAAGACAGCGATGGTCACCACCTCCCCCCAAAACTCAGACGGCATCCCCTTCACCTTGAGCAAGCAGCGCGCCATGCTGACGATTGTCTGGTTGCGCCGCTCAACAACGCCATTCTGTTGCGGCGAGTATGGTGCCGTGAGCTGCCGTGCAACTCCCTGATCTGCGCAATACTGCCCGAACTCGATTGAGGTGAACTCTCCCCCTCGATCAGTTCGCAGAATGCGCAGACACCGCCCGGTCTCGACCTCAACACTAGCCTTGAACTGCTTGATGACGGTAGGTGCCTGATCCTTGCTCGTTAGGAGGCGAAGCCACATGTAGCGACTGCAATCATCGACGAGAGGAGAAAGTAGCGCCGGCCACCATGAGTCGCCGGTGAGATGGGCCCACACAGGTCACCGTGCACGAGGTCGAGCAACCCCTCGGCACGATAGTGGGCCGCTGCTGGAAATGAAGAGTGCCTTTGCTTGCCAATGAGGCAGCTGTCGCAGATCTCACCGGGATGATTGATCACCGGGAGTCCGCGCACCATCCCGTCTTGCGCCAGCTTCTTCAAAGCGTCGAAGTTGAGGTGGCTGTAGCGTGCATGCCATAGCCAAGCCTCCTCATCTTGCCGCGCCATTAAGCACACCGGCCTCGCAATGTTCAAGTTTGAGCATGTACAGGCGGTTTTTGGCGCGCTTTACTTTGGCAAGCAGTTGACGTTGCCGATCGCGGATCCGCAACAATCCCCCCGTCAATCAGCACCTGGCAGCCACGCTCATCGAGGTGGCCGATGCTGATGATGTTGCTCTTGAGCCTGTGAATGTAGTAGATGTTGCTGATCGCCCGGTGTTCACCGTTCCAGCAAGTGAACAATACCGTGCCGCGCCCGTGGATGTCGACCACTAAGCCGTCGCCGAAGTTCACCGATCTGATGACGCCCGTGTCCAATTCCGCGAAGAGGTTATCGCAACCGGTCATGTGGTTACTGGCTCCAGTGTCCAGGTACCACACGTCGTTCCGCTGTTCTCCATCGCACCCCAGATTCACCTGAGCGTGCGTTTCGTCGAGCTTAACGAAGTTCAATGACATCCGCTTGACGTCGTCAGTGAGGGCGCACACCTGCGCCATGAGCAGCGTCTGATCCTCATCATCCTCCCGGGTGAGATGGATCTGCTCGTGCTTTGGCTGCCGGCAATCCTTGGCCCAGTGGCCAATCTTGTCACAGTTTCGGCACTTGTCGCAACTGATGTTGCGCTCGCGCCCTGGTTCGTGCCCGTCATGTCCGGCGTCGCGGCGTCGGTTACCCTTGCCACGGCGACGGCCACTACCACCAGGCTTGCTCGACGATCTCTCGCCGCTCTTCTCCTTGAGGTGAGCCATCCATTCCTCCTCGGTCAGCAAGAGTTTCGCTTCCGAGGTAGTAGTCGGTGGCGCTGGTTGCGGGATGCAACGGTCATCGGCGCCTTTCAGACGCCCGGTGACCTCCTCAATGGACAGCTGGGAGAGATCGAGCATGGTTTCCATGGTGTAGACAACATGACCAAACCGGGGCGGGGCGACGCGAAGGTATTTTTTGACAGCCATCTGCTCGTCGACGGGTTCGCCGTACTCCGAAAGCTGGCCAACCAGGCAGCTCTAGCGAAGCGCGAAATCCTCATGATTTTCGCCTTCCTTGAATGCGAGCGTCTCGAACTCGGTGCGCAGCTTCTGGAGCTTCGCCTTGCGGACATGATCGGAGCCAATTCGTATGGACTTGACGTAGTCCCATGCTTCCTTGGCCGATCGCTTGATGGACAGCACGCGAATCATCTCCTGCGGGACCGCCTTGAGGAGCGTCTCGAGTGTCGCACGATCCTCCTGCAGATCGGCGTCGCCATACTCGACGGCGTCCCACAAGCCCCTCGCTTGGAGCATCACCTTCATTACGAGCGATCAATCCGTGTAGTTGTCGCGCGTGAGCATCGGATAGGACGCGCCTCCAACCTCCCGCACCGTCTTCTGGATCACCATGTCGTGGCCATGAGTGTGACCACGACGAGGGACGATCGGCGAGGCCAAGCGCCGCCCTCGGCCTCCACGGCGCGGCGACATACTCTGGTCACCATCACTTGCTGGAGCCGACATTGCGCAAGGATCGAGTAGCCTTGCTCTGATACCAAATGTTGGTAATGGATACCTCCAATCGCTCTCGCTCACAACTCACACGAAATTGAGGCAGCAATAAACTGATGAGAAGACACAATGTTTTCGCTGTGTGCTGCGCTGATTAATTAGCCGCACCATTGATCCTTTTTATAGCAGAAACTAATACCGAAACTGAAAGCAAAACGGAGATAAAAAAAACTCAACGTCGGACTCCTAAACAGAGTTCTGCACGTAAACAAAACCGACTCCAACACATACTCTAAACAGCAACGGAAACAGCGACGGATTATACTAACACGGCTGTGCCAGCGGTGAGCAGCGACGGTCCGGAGGACGACGACGGCAGAGCAACGACTAGCTGCACTGTCTTGAGCGTGCATGAGCATGAGGGCATCACGCGCGTGGAGTGCGCCAGTGCAACAGTGAGGAGGAGGTCCTCTGATGACGGCGATACGAGCACGGGGTAGAACGTGGAGCAAGGAATAAGGTGGTGGTGGTGACTTGGGCGGCAACTAACCGGCAAGGATGAATTTGATGGTGACCGCGCTGCGGACGGAGTCGAAGAAGACAACAGAATTCTGGTGGGATGCTGCATAATTCCCATATTTACTTTAGGGGAAATGACCAAGAGGACGGGGACACGATGTGATACGGTTGGTTTCAACAAAGACTCATCGAGGCGACGGGCGGTGTGCGGTGGCCAGACCCGAGGAAGAAGGAGATGGCACAGTGGCACTCCGGCCGAACGGAATTGAGAGAGAGGTGCGTGAGAGGGGAAGCAAAGGGGAGGTCCAGGCGATCCTGACAGCGGTGCCCGGTAAATCCAAATTTCGTCAAAAATCGGCCGGTAATCGGAACAAAACAAAACCAGTATTACATATACAGAGCAGGCATCAAAACAACTCGAGAATTAATTCATTCGAGCTCCGAAGAAGGGCTCAACGAGAGAAACCAAGTAAGCTAAGTGCTCAGCTCCAAAACTCAACGGTTATCTACTGCTTCAGTGCTACTCATGAAGGCCTACACATCCGGATAGAAGGCACCGGAGCGAGCGCGCTTACCCGCGCCTGCCGCGGCTTACCGGACCACGCGCCGCCGCTCGACCACGACAGGGCGCTGCTGCGCCTTTCCCGGCGCTTGGATCACCTGTATCATCCTCTGCTTCCTGACGGTCGCCGCCTCCTGGTACCCATCGTGGAGCCTTCGCTTCGCCATCGCCAGCTTCTCCTCATCGAGGAGCACCGGCGCCTCCTTGCGCTTCTTGTCTGCGGTCGGACAGCCCACCTTCGCCCTGGTCGCAGGCACGGCGCTGGTCATCGGCGGCGAAACTCTGACGCGCTCAGCAACCCTTCTAGTCTCATGGCTCGCCGGTGCCGGAGCTTCTTTGTTGGATCCGCTCGGCTTCGACGTCGGCGAGGCCTTCGCCTTGGCGGCCGTCGCGACGGTATCGGTCGACGCCGGCGGCGTCCTTCTGCTCCTGAAGTGCTCGTCGGCGAGGGCCTTCCAGCCCTTACAAAGGTCGCCGGCGAGCTCGCGCACCTGCTCCGACGCGTGCTTCCTTAAGCCACTCACGGCACGGCCGACCTTGGTCGCCTCCAGCGCCTCGATGGTCATCGGCACGGCCTGCAGCTGCCGGAGCGACTCGAGCACGGCCTCCTCGGACCTCTCGTCCGCCGCCACGAGCTGGCTGTTGATCCTCGCGACCTTCTCACGCACCGGCGACAAGCCCTCGCCAGAGCAGTTCTCGTCGCCCTGGTTCCTGGCCTCATCGACGGCCTTGAAGGCCGCGGAGGCCGCGGCGGCGTGGATGGCGCCGCACCCCCGCACGAGCTCGCACGGGTGGTCGCGCGCCAGGGCGGCGATGGCTTCGTTGATGAGGTCGAGGATGTCGTCGGCGCCCAGCGAGCTGAACAGCGTGCTCCAGCGGCCGACGGGACCCATGATCTCACCGCCGCCCACGGCAATGCACCGTGCCTAGCTAGCTAGCTAGCTACAAACGCGCGCGCCCTTGGTGCCGTGTGCTTGCGGGGGGCGCTTAGGGCTAAGAGCCTAATTGAGAGCTGCTATCGAGAGCAATTAATGGAGATCAAGAAGTGGCAGGGCCAAAATTTATGGAGGGGAGGGGAGGGGTGCATGGCGTAAGTCGGCGCGGACGCCCGGGAGTCCGAGTCGGAGTCGGAGTCGGCCATGGAAATTTTCTTGGCAACGGTCCGAGTTCCCTTGCGTGTCCCGTATCCAAATCCTACTCGGAACACGTACGGCTCAGCGTAACAGATGATGCCCCGGACGGCCAACAGAAGCAATAGGGAAAGATGATTCAACAGTAGCCTATAGATCGCATTTACAAAAATCAGTACTAACCAATGTAACAACAGAAGTATTCTAGAATATGTTGATACAGCAAGTATTTCATCCAACAACCTAAGCCTCGGACCATGAAATCTTGATGCCACCAAGAAGATGCATACCTTTTTTATATCTCGATGTAGATGCTAATAGACCATCGTGGGCCTTACGCATCCAACAAACGAAGTAGATGGTGATCAAGAGTGAGATGCAATGCTTATCAGATTGCTCTTATAAAATCGACATAATGCATTGCAACTGTGCTGCCCACATGTATAGCTTGAAAACAGATTCTAATGCACACGTGAAACAACTTGCCTTTTAGGCTCTACTTCGATCAAGGAAGCAATAAGCATTGTAACGGCCTGTTTATTTTGGTTGAAATTTATGGCTTTTAACTGTGGCTTGTGGTTTTGGGTTGTTTGTACGAGAGATTACAGAGTAACAGAAACTTACATACGATTTTTGCCAATATAAATTAAGTCGATATAGTATGTACTACAATTAGTTAGTAGATCCTATCTTGAAAAGATATTCCATTTAAAAACTAGTTACTATAGAAAAACTTAAAACTAACTTTTAGAACCTGAAAAGAACAGCTCCGTTGACATCACCAGCTTCCAACAGGGACTTACTTTCGCCCCGCTCATTTCGGTCTGAGCTTCTGGCTTCTGACTCATTTTTCACTATTCATAAATTTCGTCTTTTTTTTGAACTTTTGGCTTTTTTGCCGGTTCTTTTTTTCCCGTATTCGTTTGTGTTGTCTGTGATGAGCTAACATATTTTTCTATTTTTAAAATTTTTTAAATTTAATTACGTCAAATAAGTCACCTTCAGCTACAGTGTAATTTCAGCCAGTTAGTGTAATTTTAGCCATAAGCCACTATTTTTCAGCCCAACCGAGCGGGGCCAGTTCACTAGGATACTACTGCTGCTGCACACCATGTCAGAGTGCCAGTTCACCCGGATACTGCAATTGTTGCAGTGTCACAAGAAATTGGATTGCTTCTTCCTTCATAGGTTGTAAACTGTCATAAATATACAATGTTTTGGCAAAAAAATCACATCTTGACAGAAATGGCAATTGGAATCGACGGCGGTGGGCTGGCGGCTGGCTTCCCTCTCGCGGAGCCGCTCGCTGGTCACCATTTTCGCAGCCGCCACTGGGATTCCAGATCCGCCACCGCCATCGCTCACCGCTCGGATCTGGAGGTCGCCATCCCCGCTGCTTGATCCCAGGAGTCGTCCAGATCCACCTTCGTGTCACACACGCAGGGAGAATTCAGTTCCAAATTTTGAAGCATGGACAATTTGGAGTAGGAGAGCCACCAAGAAGCTGCAGCGTTCAGCCTGCACTCACGTACAGTATAACAGCTCTCACACAAGAGATAACTAGCCTAATCCTTCATGCAACGCCGACACAGAAAGATTTTGCTTACGGCAGTGGACAGTGATGAGTAGGAGAGCCCGCGTGCCCGCGTGAGCGGCAAATGCCCTGATCCTTTTCAAACGGGGTGCCATCTTAGATGGCACTCGAGTATTTTTTTTTTGTAAACACTCAATTTTTTATCTATTAAATGTTTTATTTGTGTTATATAGTTTTGACTTTATGATTTTTTATGTCAACAATATAACAAGTGAGTAATCAATTCGTTTAGTGTCGTCGGAAGACACAATATAAACGACCAAGTGGGATTTTTGTATGGTTTTTTATTGTGTTTCTTATAGTTTGTTTTGTTTCTCTTTTTTACAAATTGTCACATCATTTTTTATATAATTTATGTAAAGCTAGTATATAATTGATGTAAAAAAGGACATAAATAAAAGAATAATATGTATTAGAGCATTTCGCAATATATCATATCACATGCTAATAACTAATAAGCAAACTAGTGTGTGGAGGTAGATATGCATCCAACATCTAAAAAATTAAGTACTTCTTAATGAAATAGTACTCAAATGGGAGGGGAGAATGCAAAGCGATTTCACTGGAGAAGCCAGTACGTGCTGTCAAATCACTAGAGAAGTCAGTGCATACTATCCACTTGCTTATGTCCACTCGCTGCGAAAAGCTGGTACGTATTGTCAAATCACTGAGAAAACTGGTGTGTGTTGTCCACTTATTGCAAAAAGATGGTACATATTGTCAAATCACTAAAAAAGCTGGTGTGTGCTGTCCACTCATTGTGAAAAATCTAATACGTGTTATCAAATCATTGGAAAAACCCGTATGTGCTGTCTACTCACTGTGAAAAGCTGATACATGTTGTCAAATCACTAAGAAAGTCAGTGTGTGTTGTCCACTTGCCGATATCTCAAGAAAGAATTTGAAGAACCAGGTGAATAAGAAAAAAATAAACCACAAGGTCTAGGATGGTCACACAACATTTATAATACTTTGGTTAAGTTATACATGACAACTCATACATGGCACTTAGGCCGTTCTCGGTAATGTGAATATAATAGATTACACATTATACTTATTACATGGGTTGGCGAATGCAAACAAAAGCATTACGAGCTAACCTAATTCGTAAGTCGGGTTAGTCCTCTATGAGGCTGTGGCCACAACAAGTATTATAGTCATCGATTGAACTGGAGCAAGAGCGATTGCGGCCTCTGCTGGCATCTCTAATGTTGACGACGATCGGCGGACTGAGGCATCGTACGCTCTCACGTGTGGTGCTCCTTAGACATAATCCTTCGATTAGTAGCCGAGTCAGAGCGGGGTTCGTGTGGACGATGGGGTCCGGTGGGTGCTGTAGTGTGGATCATTGCTGCTATTGCAGTCCACTCGCTCTCGACGACTATGACAGCCCTTTCACGCTCAACTATAGCCAAAGCCTTCTGCACTTGATGAGCTAAGCATAGAGAGTCTTGATGTGATTGTAGCTTACAGTGAAACACTGACGGAGATCTGAAATCTCCTCTAAAACCTTAATATAGATGGCTTCTATAGCTCATATAAGCTAGGTCAGAAGCGGGTCATCCTCTGGGTACTCAGGCGGGCTACGGCCTACGGGTAGGCATTCGCGTCGACGGACAGCGTGAAGCATCTAGCGTGCAACATCGCGGGACGCACCTGACCAAACCCGGCTCGTTCGAACTCTCGACCCACAAACCACACGACACATTGAGAGTCCGGACCAATCTTCCCTGCGGAAAAATTGCATATGTACCCCATAGTTAGCAGTGACTTGTAGATTTGCCCCACACTTAGATGGCTTTGCTATTTTGCCCCATACTTGGAGTGCCCCCTTATTATTTTGCCCCACTATCCGCTTTTCTGGTATTTTAATTTCATTTTCCATTTTTCAGATGGGAAAGGACAGATATACCCTTTGGCGCGGGGGAGGACGACCGGATCTGGCCGGTGGCCGGGGAGCTGGCCGGGCGGTCGTCGCTGACGCTGCTCGCCGTGCCGAACGGCAACCTCCCGCAGTCGACGTGGCGTTCGCGGTCGCGTCCAGGAAGCTCCCCGCCTCCGGGAAGCTGGTCACCACTCTGTTCCAGACCACCGGGCGCGCCCCCGCCGACCTCGGCGCCGTCAACGTCACCGCCGCCGGGTCCTCCCTGGCCGTCGTCCGCTCGCCGGCGCCATTCCCGGGGTCGAACGCCACCGGGCTCGGCGCCATCACCGCCGTGCCATACAACCTGAGCGTGCTCGCCGTGGACGGCCTCATCGTGTCGTCCGGCTTCGACCTCGCGGCGTCCGAGTCCCGGCCCCCCGCCGCCACCCGCGTCCTCGCCGACGCGCGCGCCTTCAACGTGGCTGCCTCCATGCTGGAGGCCTCCGGCGTGGCGGACGAGTTCGAGGCCGACGAGCGCGGCGCGGGCATCACGGTGTTCACCCCGACCGACGACGCCTTCGCCGGCCTCCCCGCCAGCGACTGCCTCCAGTCCTTCCCCGCTGAGCGCAAGACAGTCGTGCTCCGCTTCCACGTGCTCCACTCCTACTACCCCTTGGCTCCCTCGAGTCCATCGTCAACCCCGTCCAGCCCACGCTCGCCACCGAGTTCAGCCAGGCCGGCCGCTTCACTCTCAACATCACCCGCGCCAACGGCTCCGTCACCATCGACACCGGCGTCGGACGCGAGGTTGGCCCCGGACGCGGCCGCGAACGCCGACGGCGACTGCGGGAGGTTGCCGTTCGGCACGGCGAGCAGCGTCAGCGACGACCGCCCGGCCACTGGCCAGATCCGGTCGTCCTCCCCCGCGCCAAAGGGTAGATCTGTCCTTTCCCAACTGAAAAATGGAAAATGAAATTAAAATACCAGAAAAGTGGATAGTGGGGCAAAATAATAAGGGGCACTCCAAGTATGGGGCAAAATAGCAAAGTCATCTAAGTGTTGGGCAAATCTACAAGTCACTGCTAACTATGGGTTACATATGCAATTTTCCCCTTCCCTGCCCCGGCCGGAGACGGGAGAGAGAGCCCTCCGCCGCGTGCTGCCTCGCCGCCGCCGCCCACCATGTCCCTCGCGGCTATCTTCATCCTCCTCCTCCTCCTCCGCGCTGCAGCTGCTAAGACCGCTACCTCGACCTCACCAGAAAGGTCCGCGCCAATCCCCTCCCGCATTGGGCCTTCTATCCGTATGAACCAAATATTCCGTAAAATCTGATTCATCAAAATAATCGATTCTCTAGCTTTACTAGCGATTTTTGCTACCGATTCCGCCTAGTTCGGTGATGAATTTAACTCCAATTTTTATGAAATTTGTTCCTTGTGGTACTAAACATATTTAAATTTTTGGGTAAATTTCTGAGTCTGTGGGGGAGTATTATGTGAAATAAAAGGCTCGAGTTTTCTCAATCGGTGATGTGTTGTAGGCTGCGGTTTTGATTTTTTTCTTCTGTAGTTCTGTTCCACTAATCACTAATGTATCTGTGCTCTTTATAATCCAGAGGGGATCACATACTGATGAACAGCTCAAACTGCGGCTACAAATCAAGCAACTTCTGAAGGAGGCTAGTCAGTTATCAACGTAGGCAATTAGCCTTTTGTTTTCTATGATTTAGTTATCGTCATGCTACTGTTCATAACCCAAAATTTCTCTATTAAGTATTAACCGAAGAATGGTTCGCAATTACGAACCATGTTCCTTATCACTTGTTTTTCTGTATGTATGGCAGGCCCAGGACTTTTGCTCAAGCTACAAAACTCAAGCGTCTGGCTGCTGCTAAAGAGAAGGAACTGGTGAAAAGTAAGTGCTGAACTTTTATTATCTTGTTTGAACCCCTTGCCCTTTGCTAGAGAGCATTTTAGTATGATTTTTTGGCCCCATGTTATTTGGAAGTGCTAGTTGATTATATCCCATAGCGTTGTTGATGTTTATTAGGAAGAATAACTTGTGCATTGGTAGCACTGGCAAAATAATTGATGCAATGACATAATTTCATCTGTCATAAACACTTTTCCTTTGTCCATTTTACAGTACAGGAGCAAGAGATTAAAGGGAAGCAGTCCTTGCATTACCAACATCGAAGAGTTCTATTGATTACTAAGGTGCTTCTTCATGACTAATTCTAAGTTTGGTTACTTATCATGCACTTCAGTTTCATGAGTATCTAATCAATTTTATCGGATAGGCTCATTCTGTGGTTTTGGAGTACTCCTGTAACTACAGTTCCCCAACATCTTCTACAGCCCTTTGGTATGTCAATGTCACGAACCAGAGTGTAAGTCGGCAGCAACGTCGGACTCCTAAACAGAGTTCTGCTCGTAAACAAAACCGACTCCAACACATACTCTAAACAGCAACGGAAACAGCGGCGGATTATACTAACACGGCTGTGCCAGCGGTGAGCAGCGACGATCAGGAGGACGACGACGGCAGAGCAACGACTAGCTGCACTGTCTTGAGCGTGCATGAGCATGAGGGCATCACGCGCGTGGAGCGCGCCAGTGCAACTGTGAGGAGGAGGTCCTCTGATGACGGCGATACGAGCACGGGGTAGAACGTGGAGCAAGGAATAAGGTGGTGGTGGTGACTTGGGCGGCAACTAACCGGCAAGGATGAATTTGATGGTGACCGCGCTGCGGACGGAGTCGAAGAAGACAACGGAATTCTGGTGGGATGCTGCACAATTCCCATATTTACTTTAGGGGAAATGACCAAGAGGACGGGGACACGATGTGATACGGTTGGTTTCAACAAAGACTCATCGAGGCGACGGGCGGTGTGCGGTGGCCAGACCCGAGGAAGAAGGAGACGGCACAGTGGCACTCCGGCCGAACGGAATTGAGAGAGAGGTGCGTGAGAGGGGAAGTAAAGGGGAGGTCCAGGCGATCCTGACAGCGGTGCCCGGTAAATCCAAATTTCGTCAAAAATCGGCCGGTAATCGGAACAAAACAAAACCAGTATTACATATACAGAGCAGGCATCAAAACAACTCGAGAATTAATTCATTCGAGCTCCGAAGAAGGGCTCAACGAGAGAAACCAAGTAAGCTAAGTGCTCAGCTCCAAAACTCAACGGCTATCTACTGCTTCAGTGCTACTCATGAAGGCCTACACATCCGGATAGAAGGCACCGGAGCGAGCGCGCTTACCCGCGCCTGCCGCGGCTTACCGGACCACGCGCCGCCGCTCGACCACGACAGGGCGCTGCTGCGCCTTTCCCGGCGCTTGGATCACCTGTATCATCCTCTGCTTCCTGACGGTCGCCGCCTCCTGGTACCCATCGTGGAGCCTTCGCTTCGCCATCGCCAGCTTCTCCTCATCGAGGAGCACCGGCGCCTCCTTGCGCTTCTTGTCTGCGGTCGGACAGCCCACCTTCGCCCTGGTCGCAGGCACGGCGCTGGTCATCGGCGGCGAAACTCTGACGCGCTCAGCAACCCTTCTAGTCTCATGGCTCGCCGGTGCCGGAGCTTCTTTGTTGGATCCGCTCGGCTTCGACGTCGGCGAGGCCTTCACCTTGGCGGCCGTCGCGACGGTATCGGTCGACGCCGGCGGCGTCCTTCTGCTCCTGAAGTGCTCGTCGGCGAGGGCCTTCCAGCCCTTACAAAGGTCGCCGGCGAGCTCGCGCACCTGCTCCGACGCGTGCTTCCTTAAGCCACTCACGGCACGGCCGACCTTGGTCGCCTCCAGCGCCTCGATGGTCATCGGCACGGCCTGCAGCTGCCGGAGCGACTCGAGCACGGCCTCCTCGGACCTCTCGTCCGCCGCCACGAGCTGGCTGTTGATCCTCGCGACCTTCTCACGCACCGGCGACAAGCCCTCGCCAGAGCAGTTCTCGTCGCCCTGGTTCCTGGCCTCATCGATGGCCTTGAAGGCCGCGGAGGCCGCGGCGGCGTGGATGGCGCCGCACCCCCGCACGAGCTCGCACGGGTGGTCGCGCGCCAGGGCGGCGATGGCTTCGTTGATGAGGTCGAGGATGTCGTCGGCGCCCAGCGAGCTGAACAGCGTGCTCCAGCGGCCGACGGGACCCATGATCTCACCGCCGCCCACGGCAATGCACCGTGCCTAGCTAGCTACGAACGCGCGCGCCCTTGGTGCCGTGTGCTTGCGGGGGGGCGCTTAGGGCTAAGAGCCTAATTGAGAGCTGCTATCGAGAGCAATTAATGGAGATCAAGAAGTGGCAGGGCCAAATTTTATAGAGGGGAGGGGAGGGGAGGGGAAGGGTGCATGGCGTAAGTCGGCGCGCGGCGATCAGGGGACGCCCGGGGAGTCCGAGTCGGAGTCGGCCATGGAAATTTTCTTGGCAACGGACCGAGTTCCCTTGCGTGTCCCGTATCCAAATCCTACTCGGAACACGTACGGCTCGGCGTAACAGAAAATCTTATTAGAGGCACTTTCGTAAAGTCCCTCAATCCGGCGATCGACCATTAATCTAGCTTTTTTGATTTTTTTTTCACTTCTAGTTTTTAGCTTTTTTATTTTTATCTTTTTCTAGTTTTTTCTTTTTTTCTTATATATCTTTATATTATTTGTGTTAAAATAACCTATTTTTTAAAAAATAAAAAATAAGTTATTTTAATACAGATAATATAAAGAAATATAAGAAAAAAAGAAAAAAGCTAGAAAAAGCTAAAAACTAGAAGTGAAAAAAGAGCAAAAAACGCTAGATTAATCTGGACCATTGATCGCCGGATGGAGAGACTTTACGAAGCAAAGTCACGCCGGTCCCGGACGGCCAACAAGAGCAATAGGGAAAGATGATTCAACAGTAGCCTATAGATCGCATTTACAAAAATTAGTACTAATCAATGTAACATGACTTCCCCGACGTTTTGAACAGACAAAGATATATGGCAAACAACAGAAGTATTCTAAAATATGTCGATACAGCAAGTATTTCATCCAACAACCTTAGCCTCGGACCACGAAATCTTGATGCCACCAAGGAGATGCATACCTTTTTTATATCTCGATGTAGATGCTAATAGACCATCGTGGGCCTTACGCATCCAACAAACGAAGTAGATGGTGATCAAGAGTGAGATGCAATGCTTACCAGATTGCTCTTATAAAATCGACATAATGCATTGCAACTGTGCTGCCCACATGTATAGCTTGAAAACAGATTCTAATGCACACGTGAAACAACTTGGCTTTTAGGCTCTACTTTGATCAAGGAAGCAACAAGCACTGTAACAAACCTGTTTATTTTGGCTGAAATTTATGGCTTTTGGCTGCGACTTGTGACTTTGGGTTATTCGTACGAGAGATTACAGAGTAACAAAAATTTACGTGCGATTTTTGCCAATATAAATGAAGTCGATATAGTATGTACTACAGTTAACTAGTAGACCATATCTTGAAAAATATTCCATTTAAAAACTAGTTATTATAGAAAAAAATTAAAAACAGCTTTTAGAAACTGAAAAGAACAACTTTGTTGACATCACCAGCTTCCAACAGGGACTTACTTTCGTCCCACTCATTTCAGCTTGAGCTTCTGGCTTCTGAGAGAATTTTTTCCCACCTTCCTGGCAACTCAGGATCTATTAGTTGGAAGCATGCATTTGGTAATTGCTGCTGTTCATTAATTCATGAACCATGATAGAACGATTTTTTTATTAGTAACAAGATACAAAGTGCTTGGCCCAAAAAGAAAAATTGACCCACTGTAAATGGCCAAACTGGCAATATTGCATCGCTATTCCTTTTCTTCAGATCAGGAAAAATACCATTTGACCTCTGGATTGTTGAGTACTGTCATCCTTTCTAGCTAGATATGATTATGCTTGCTTGTACCATCAGAAAACAAGATTTTTTTTTGTTTACTCTAGGTCTCTGCCCCCTTTGTATTCATGCAATCAATAATAATGGAGAAGCTAATTTAAATGTTTCACAGGACGGATGTTTTCCCTGAGAAGTGCTGATGCTGCTACAGGCCGTGTCGTGGTAAATATCATCAAACTTCTTAGTTCTAAGGAACATATTGGATGAGGTAATTTTATAAAATTTCTTGGTAAAGTACTGCCATGAATTGGAATAAATACCACCCTCTATAATATTTATTTGTCTCTATCCCAAGTATAATATGCTCAAAATATGATGTTGGTTGGATGCAACATTGCAGCGCAGAAAGTTGCCTGTACACTGTTAATTTCCTACTCTGATGTGTTGATGTTTCAATGCAGGTTGGAATACTCCCATGGCTATTTTTGACCTGTCGAGTCAGCAAGTTGCTGTGCCAAAAACTCAGCCCCATACTTCTGCATCCATAGATTCTTTCGAAGACTAAGTTTTCCCTGATCGGTTTTTTACCTCGCAATTTTGTATAACCATCCAACCTGGGTAGATTTTTTTTCTTGTGTAAGCCCTTACTTCCTTTCCATGATCATTATGTAGACATGTTTCTTGTGCTTAAATGCTGAACGCGACATATCACGGAGTGCTTAATGTTTAACTGTGAATGAGATGTGCTCTTTTTCTCTGATTGTTCGTTGTCACTTCTTCCTTTCCCTGTCTCAGTTGCTAGCTGGTCGTTTGTTGAACTGCATGAACAGTGGAGCTCCCAATGGCTTGTAAGTAGGGCTGGACGAAAAACTCGAAGCTCGTTAGCTCGCTCGGCTCGTGGCTGGCTCGGCTCGGCTCGGCTCGTTAGGATAACGAGCCGAGCCGAGCCAAGATTTTAGCTCGTTAGCTATAACGAGCCAACTCGAGCCAGCTCGCGAGCCGCTCACGAGCCAAACGAGCCATGCTTCCAGGAATTTAGATATGCATATGCTGCTTCCATGGACCTAATTTGTACTCTATTGCATGTGTTAATGTGTAAATTTGTACTCTATTGTACCTAAACGAGCCATGCATGTGTTAATTTGTACTCTATTGTACCCAAACGAGCCTAACAAGCCAAACGAGCCAAACTTCCATGGATGAATATATGATGGATATATTTTTTGGCCCTGGCTCACGAGCCAAACGAGCTAACTCGAGCTTTTTGTCGAGCCGAGCCGAGCTGGCTTTTTAGCTCGTTAGTTATAACGAGCCAGCTCGTTATCCTACCGAGCCAGACCGAGCCGAGCCGAGCCGAGCCAGCTCGATATCCAGCCCTACTTGTAAGCTTGTTAGAGCATGTACAATGCAAGATATTTATATATAAGTGCTTAAAGAGAGAGAATATAGTTACATCATCAAGCATGTATACAAAAGTTATTTCCTCCAATGCAAACATCTCTTCCATAGGTGCTTAGATACTATATTATCTATTAATAGATATAGTTAGAGCACTCCCAATTCAGAAACTATGGATGACTTCTATGGCATTAAATAAGGTGCCAAGTAAGCAAAATGCTGATGTGTCATTGGAGTTAAGGAGGAGAGATAAGGAAATGGTTTCTTATATAGACACCATGTCTACACAAGAACCAAGATAGAAAGAGCTGTGATAGGTAGATGATAGGAGAGAGAAGATAGATGATTGGATGAAAATTTTATTTGTAGAAACTATCCATTGGGAGTATAGTTTCTATGAGTAGTGTCTACATTAATTGGCAAGTATAGAAACTATCTCATAGTTTCTGCATTAGGAGTGCCCTTAGGGCAGTCCCAGTGCTCCACGTAGGATAGTGTCTATGGCGTTAATTAGATTGCCATATAGGAGTTTTAGATGATGTGGCGCTATATTAAATAAGAGAGATAAGAAAAAGAGGAAGAAACTGGGTCTCATGCAAGACCTAGTTTCTATGAGAAAACCAATGCAATAGACACTACCAAATTTTGCATTGGAGATATAGTGGTATCTTCATGATAGATGGAGAAAAATTATGATTGGTGAAGAGGAGAGAGAGATTTTGATGCTTAATTAATTGCTTGGGTTATAAATAAACATGGTGCATTGGAGACAATAGTGTCTAAAGTAGTGTCTATATGACATGGCATAGATAGAAACTACTTAAGTGGTTTCTGCACTGAGACTGCCCTTATGCACATAAGCACCTACTAAGTACCGGTGCTTATTTAAGCATCGATACTTCAAAATAAGCACCTTATCTATCCTATGTGGCAAAAAAATCAGTTTTTTATTACTAAGTATTTCTCTAAACGTCTGTATTGGACATGCTCTTTTTCCCCTTGTTCTGGTAGGGCAAGCCGTAGGCTCATAGTTGGTTCAAGTACCTAACACCCTTCTCCTGAGCAGGGGCGCTGATGAGCTCTCTTAACAGAGATCAGCAAATGGAGTCCATAGCATATATAGATCTCTTGAAAAAGTAAAACGATTTTCAAGTATTTTCTGAAGCATCAAATATACATGGCATATGAGGCTCATATGAGTCTCTCTCTCTCTAAAACAGAGGATAGTAGTGCTACTGCCTACTGCTACCGTACTAACTTCCCCGCACGTTGCCCGTGCTTGCATGCATCTGATCCATGCCCAACTCGATTGGGCTGAAAAGCTGTAGCTTATAGCTGAAATTGTAACGGTCGAAATTTTACTGTAGCTGAAAGTGGTTTATTTAGCATAATTAAATTTTAAAAAAATTTAAAAATAGAAAAAATATATTAGCTCATTACGGATAACGCGAACGAATACGGGAAAAAACTAAAAAAACCCAAAAATTTAAAAAAGAAAGAAATTTATAAATAACGAAAAATAAACTAAAAGTCAGAAGCTAAAACTAAAATGGACGGGCCTAACCAAGTGGCCCAGAAACAGCATAACACCACGTACACCTCATCGGAATGCTACCGTAAGAATGCGCTGCCGTCCAACGACCATGACAAAGACCGGCGAGGCCGAGCCGCAGCACGCACGTGGCCGAAGCTTCCTCTGGGGAACGGCTCAGGTGCAGGGGCCCCTGCACTTAGCGCCGTGCAGGGGTGCCCAGCAGCCTGACACGTGTCCCCCCAAATACAAAAATATTCCGAAAAATTCAAAAAAATACTTTTAAAAATCTGAAAAATTGTAAAAAGTACTTTTTGTGAAAATACTTTTATTAAAAAGTATTTTTAAGTACTTAAAAAATATTTTTAAATAAAAGTAAAAAATCAAAAAAATTTAAGTACTTAAAAAAATACTTTTTATACTTAAAAAAATACGTTTTACAATTTTTCGGATTTTTTAAAGTATTTTTTTGAATTTTTCGGAATATTTTTGTATTTGGGGGGACACGTGTCAGGCTGCTGGGCACCCCTGCACGGCGCTAAGTGCAGGGGCCCTGCACCTGAGCCGTTCCCTCCTCTGGGCATGTGGGTCGTTAACGTAGTGAGCTCTCGTCAGGCGTCAGCACGCGAAAAAAAATGGGTTAGTGCAGTACGGAGTTTTCGGATAAAACAATGGGCGCAAAGCCCGCGGCACCTGGTACAGCTCTCTCTCCGTAGGTAAGACGCAGCCACACATCTTTGCATGAAGGACTAGGCTCTGATCAATTCGGTTTCGGCTTCTAGTTTCTGGCTTATTTTTTACTATTTATAAATTTCGTCTTTTTCTGAACTTTTGGCTTTTTGTTGAGCTTTTTTGCCGGTTCTTTTTTTCCCGTATTCGTTTGTATTATACGTAATGGGCTAACATATTTTTTATATTTTTAATTTTTTTAAAATTTAATTATGCTAAATAAGCCTCTGTCAGCTATAGTGTTTTTTTCAGCTAGCTACAGTGTTTTCAGCCATAAGCCATGAGCTTTTAAGCCGAACCGATCACCACCTAGGCTTTCCACGCACTTAAAAACGGTAGTGTAGTAGAAGATAGTAGCATCAGTCTTTTCCAGATTCACCAGAAACGAGTTTCCCAAAATCTGAATAGAGGTGTGGATCAGTATAGCTGAGCCACGATATCGTCTGTAAAACTCAGCAATACTTACTTCGTTTGCTATTCTCTTCATTCCTTTTTACTTAACATTTTTTTATTTTTATGATCTTTAAGATATAATTTTGGTTGCTACTTATTATAAGTTTATACTAAGATATATTAATAATATTATAATATTATAAAAATATTTTTAACAATAAATTAATAATATAATTTTTATATAATCTATCTAGATAGTTTTGAATTAAAAGTTTCAGAACGGATTATAGAAAGCCAAGTAAATTAGAAAGAAGGGAATAGTTTCCTTTAGTAGTCTTGGGAAGTCAAGTAATTCCGTAGCTTTAATCCGAGTCCACATCACATTTGACACGATACAGACATGCAGTCTGCTACGCAAGCCCCAAACCTAAACAAGCTTTGGTTGGGGACACTGAACCTACATGGGAAAAAAAGAGAGAAGATTTCAGAACAATATCAAATTAGGAGTACACAGCACTTTCCTCTAAAAAAACGTAAATAGCACTTTTTCCTTGATTACACTACACTTAATGTCTGTCCATTCACCTATCACGCGGACCCAACATAATATAGATTTTTTAAAACGAAAATTAAATAAACTCCTTTTGTCACCAACTATCTCTTTTCTACTAATATAAAAGAGTAGTTTATCTATTTACCACCTCTCTCCTCCTCGTCTGCTCCTTTGGGAAAAACGAGCAATGACATGTGGGCCCGGTTGTTAAGCTCCATGTTACACAAACTAGTCGACCCCCCATGTTTCACATCTTCTCATTACTTTTACGTTGCACCAAACGAAGCCAGACTGAGGAACCCTCCCATCCCCTCCCATCTGGGATATCCTGGGTGTTTTCCTCTTGTTGGACGAAGTTAGCAGTGGGTTATCACTCAACCCTAATCCAGCTGCCCTCCTGCACAATCCTTTCCTTTTCTCTCATAATCTGTAATGGGGCTTCGGATCTGGTGCGGTGGTACACGAGTCCAATCTACAGTAGCTCCACTCACTACTACAGAAAAGACCATCACAGACGGTTCAAAAACGTCATCACAGACGGTTTTGTGAACCGTCTGAATTTATGGGTCAGTGATAATACGAGGTCATCACAGACGGTTTTCGAACCGTCTGTGATTTTAATATCACAGACGGTTTTTAACTAAAAACCGTCTGTGATATTAAATATCACAGACGGTTCTTAACTAAAAACCGTCTGTGATATTTATAAATCACAGACGGTTTTTATTATAAAACCGTCTGTGATATTCTCTTCTACTCCTAAACCTATTTCTGTTTATTGGCTAGCCTCAGGAAATGCTAGTCATGCCCTCTGAAACAAGCAGATCAACATGTATATGTATACATATCCAATTCACATCTCAATTCATTTCACAAACATAAAACATCCATTTTTATTAAGATTAGAGCCTACCATTACAATATCCCAAAACAACGAGAAGGTTACACAACAAGAACAGCAGGTTACACAACAAGAACAGAGAAAAAGATTACAATATCCCAAAACAACAAGCAGGTTACACAACAAGAACAGAGAAAAAGCAAAGATCTTCTATGTCTTCTCGCCCCTGATGCAACGCATGAGCTGGATGCCTTCTCGCCCCTGCGGTGTCTTGTCTCCCGTAGACTTGTGCGTCGTCTGCAAGGAGGAGGAGAATAGCAAGGAGGAGGAGAATAGCAAGCAGGAGGACAGCAAGGAGGAGGACAGCAAGGAGGAGGATAGCAAGGAAGAGGATAGCAAGGAAGAGGAGACAGACTGGGTTTGGTTATATTTATAGGGGAGGGAGAGGCGGGAGTTCGAAATTTTTGGCACGGGAACGGAGATTGGGTTGAAGAGGATCGACGGGCCCAGCGGTCAGATTATCACAGACGGTTCTATTGGCTAGAACCGTCTATGATGAATGCATATCACAGACGGTTCTATATATAGAACCGTCTGTGAATTAGAGCACAAGAATTTTATATACCGATGCAATATAAACAACTAGTCTGAAAAGATAAAATAGCAACGTTTTATATAGCTTATATATACTCATTTAAAAGGTTTCAACGAGATCTACAACTTTGTAGTTGAAGCAAAATCCAAATTCCGAAAGGAAGACCAAGCAAAAGGGCAAAAACAGACACCAAAAACTTGCGACGCAGGTTTAGGTCCAAAGATGGCCGATTTTCGGGATCTTGGAGGGCGACGGGCGCAACCGGGTCGTTTTTTTTGGATCGGGCTCGTCGTTAGCTTTCCAACGAGTACAAGAACGTCGAAAACGGACACCGTATGCAAAAGTTATGCCCGTTTTACTGAAGGTGTCTCAAAACTGAATCATACTCGGACTTAAGCGGGAATATTTGAAATTTTGAGGGATTGCAAGGCGGGAAACGTATCACAGACGGTTTTTAATAAAAAACCGTCTGTGATAATCTGGTTTCACAGACGGTTTTTAATAAAAAACCGTCTGTGATATTCCAGATTATCACAGACGGTTTTTTATTAAAAACCGTCTGTGATATTCCAGTATCACAGACGGTTTTATAATAAAAACCGTCTGTGATAATCTGAAATATCACAGACGGTTTTTATTATAAAACCGTCTGTGATATTGGAATATCACAGACGGTTCAGCGGTAAGAACCGTCTGTGATACTACTTTTTCCCGCCATAAATACCACAGACGGCCTCCAAATTAAAACCGTCTGTAATAGTGTACATCACAGACGGTTTCACAAAACCGTCTGTGATTTAGCGTCTACTATTAGACTTTCTGTAGTAGTGACTGAATCCTAATAGGACTCAGTGTGACATCGCGAGTTGGTGACCAGTGGTGAAGAAGAAGAGGGGACTGGGGGCGCCCTGGAGGTAGGGATTGACTACAACAGTGATCACCATCGGGGATCTCAGCCACCTCGCCTTGATGATGGCAGTGACCACTTGCCTGCATTGGAGACACGTTCATCCCATCGGCCTCTTTGGCAACATAACAGGTAGAGAAAGCAACCCATTAAGGTTAGGGCTTCCTTCTCTTACTTATTGATTTGGTTGGAATCCACTGGTTCGGCCAATATATGTAGTTGTTTTTTTCACCTTAGACTTTAGTTTTCGAATCTTTCATTCATCAATTGATTTGTTCCCACTGATGTCTCTGAGGATGAGTCCTGACCTGCAAGCCATCTACCAGGATTCCTTGCTTATTACTAGCCATCATTCCCAAGCTGACTGGTATCACCATCACACACATGTAAGCATGCGAGAACAATGCATCTCTTCTGCAGCCTCACCTTTCGCAAAAGTTTTTGAATTGTGATCGTTCCTTCCCTAGAACCACTGTGATGATTTAGCTTGCTCTTCGCCCAAAATTGATTGATAAATGATTATCTTGAGTTTTATTTCTTACAAGTGTTATGTGTAGACAAGATGACAAATTGGGTTATTAATTTTCTATTTTTGTGTGTGCACGTGATATGCTTGGTGAATTGCGCCAAACAAATTCCAATTAACTAGAATCTGGTGAACTGCTTTGTTTGCTTGTGGAGTATGCACCTAATTAGCTCGTGTGTCTGCTGCTTAAATCCTGAATGAAATTCTCTCAAAGAATTTGTTTCTGCAATTTTCTGTGCATGTTGACTACTCGATGAATTGTCTCAAATAGTTAGTTCTATTACCAATTAAAAAGAAAAATTCCTATCGATTGTCTTTCCTTTCTCTAAATTGTTGTTTGTGCTGTAGTCATGATATTGAATATATATTCAAGTAGCAAACTCGCTAGGCTTGAATATACACTACTACAGAAAAGGTCATCACAGATAGTTCAAAACTATCATCACAAATGGTTTCTAAACTGTCTGAATTTACGTGTCATTGATAATAGGTGGTTATCACATATGGCTCTTAAACCGTTTGTGATAATTACAACATAGACAGTTTTTCGAAATAACCGTTTGTGATATGTCCGCTATCATTGACAGTTTTTGGTATTATTCGTCTGTGATATCTTATATATTACAGATGGGTAAGATATCACAGATGAGTAATACCAAAAACTGTCTGTGATAGCCGAATATCACAGACGGTTGTTTTTAAAAATTGTCTGTGATAGCATAATATCACAGACAGTTGTTTTTAAAAACTATCTGTGATATATAGATATCACAGATGGTTTGGAACCAAACCATCTGTGATAGCTATTTGAAAAGCTATATTATTTTCTGTTTTTCGGTTAGCCTCAGGAAATGCTAGCAATACCCTTTGAAAACAAGCAAGAAGATCACATATATATAGCACATGACAATCAATACACAGATCTCACAAATGAATTAAACAACGCAAGTAGATCACATATATAACACATGACAATCGTTACACAGATCTCACAAATAAATTAAATAGCTGAATTAAGTACAACTGAATTAATTGTTTGATTAAGCACAACTGAGTGAATTACAATTGAATCAAATGTTTGAACTAATTATCATCTCCACCAGGGTTGAATTCTCCATTCGGTTGAATAAACTCTGCTATCAATAATTTGGAGAGCTATCCTTGAACTTCGGCGAGGTTGCCAAGATTGTATACACTTGAGTCAAATTCTACGCCCTGTCGCTAAGAGTGTTAAAGTCATTAGCATATATATATATATATATATATATATATATATACATGTATAAAAATTGATAATCATGAAATAAATATTGACAGGTTGACAAACCTCTGGATCTTTCATCTTAGCACCCATGATTTTCCTGCATATGTCTGCAAATGTAGAATCCACATACGTTGCCCTGAAGCTACTTGTCCTGTAGCAGCTGGTGGCACTGCAAAAATAGAATTACATATATAGATATGGTCAGTTCTAGAGGCATTATTATGAAGTGTGATATATGATTGTTGTGTTATAGCAGATACCAAAAATCATGTCCCATGTTGCAATGTGGTGTAGAATTCCCTGTATCTCTCTCTCTAGGTAACGTAAGCATTGAACGAGCTACGTGATTCCAAAAAGTTAGCATCGGCCATGAATTTAACAAAAAAAATTCCCCTGGTTAAGTTAATCCGAGTAAACGTGGCTAATTCGGACCGCATAAAATTTTTAAAAAATTACATAGTAACTATTACTGCATCAAAAGGCTTCACATAAAATTTCATAATTTTTAGAGCTCATTTGCTATATGTAAAAACTCGTAAAAATATCAAAATTGTATGAATTTTTGAGTAACATTCACCACGGATAAAATTCCCCAAAATTACACTGCGAGGAACGTTGTGTGTTAGGAGGCTGTATATAATTTTTCGTAATTTTTTGAGTTCATTTGATATATTTAAAAATTCAAACAAACACTAAACGGAAAAAATTAGGCAGGTAATTAAGCCGGCTAATCAGCCGGCCTAATTGCCTGCCGCCTGATGGCCGGGCGACAGGCGCCACGCGTCGCCTCGCGGGCGCTGCCGCCTGGCCGCTGAGCAGTAAAAACGATATTTTTGTCAATACCATCGTCATACTGTTATTTTTATAAATAGAGTGTGAAACAGTACTAAAAGTAGCTTTGGTTCCCATCTGCCTTCAGTGTCCTAGCAACAACACACAGTGGCACAGATGTGTGATGCGTCCATATGCGCTATATCCGTACACGCTTTGGTGGCAATTGGGTACACCAACTCAGCTCGGTACATGGTTTACCCGCGCACGCAGTTAACGGCAGCCAGTTACGACTCCACCTCTCCACAGACGCACACGCCCCTCACGTGCTCTCCAAAACACCTCAAAAACACACAAAAAGAAAAAGGAAAAAACGCAACGCACCAGAAAGTCTACCCACCCGCTGCACCCCCCAACACGCCCCAAACACGCAAACCCAACGCCCCGCACAAAAAAGAGAGGGGAAAAGCTCCTCGCCGGGAAATGGGCAAGCAGCAGCCGCCACCGGCGAGGACTCCGGCGCTGTCGGCGCCTCCGCGCCGCCGGAAGAAGAAGGGCCGCCCCTCCCTCCTCGATCTCCAGAAGCGCAGCCTCCGCCTCGAGAAGCTGCAGGAGCCCCCTCCCCAGCGCCGCTCCACCCGCCGCAACCCCAACCCGGACTCCGGCGACGAGTCGGAGGGGGCCACCCGCCGCGAGAAGAAGCTCCGTCTCGTGATGGGCCTCCCCGACGGATCAGCCAAGGTGGGCATCCCCCCTCTAACCCGACACCCACCCCGATCTGAGCCCTCCCGGCTCGAATCCGCGCCAATTTGGTTGTTTTCGTGCGAAATTTGCCTAATTTGGGGGCCTCAGGCGTTGGGGCGCGTACGGATCTACTCAGCCGCGCGCCGCCGGAGGATTTTTTTTGCTATTTTAGGCATGAAAGGGCCGCCTTTTTATTTTATCTTTGTGCCGAGGCGCAGTGGTCAACTCTGCTCAACCTGTGCTCACCCAACATTTGGGAGACAAACCAAAACCCTCGCATCTCTCGCATCGCCCTGTCGTCGCAATAACTGGCGCATTTTTTTAGATGGCTCGGTTCGAAGCTTTTAAAGGCGTGCCTTTTTTTTGGGGGGGGGGGGGGGGGGTGTCTGCTTCTCGCGCCAAAATTTACTGCATTTCGTGGCGTCGTTAGATCTGTACTTGGTAACTGGCGCTGGTAAAACGAAAGCCCCACTTTTTTGGGTGCCTTTTCTACTCCGGTTTTTTCGATTTCTCTAAAGATTTTATTTGTTGGTTGTTTTTAATTTTCTTTTATCTTTTGTTGCTGCTGCTGCAGGGAGAAAAGACGAGGAAAGCGACGGATGGGCGTGAAGGTTGGTGTTCCTTGCTCTGTTGCATTTATTCTTCAGATTTCCAGAAGCAACAAAATACCTGGACGAATGTGCACAAAGATGCCATTTTAAATTCTTTTAGTGGTGGATGCATTCAAATTTTTTCTTGTTTAATTAATGCTCGTGCCTCTGATTGTTGCTGTGCTCGTGGGTGGATTTGTTCACTCGTCAGAGCCGTCAGATTCCGGGCCCACGACGCCTTTGCCGGACAAAAAGTTGTTGCTCTTCATCCTTGATAGGCTGGAGAAGTGAGTTGCTGTGCTCTCTGCTTGTTCTTCCCTCAGTTCATTCACAGCTCCAAGACCTCTGATCTGAGGTGGGTTTGCTGGTTTCTTGCAGGAAGGACACATATGGTGTATTCGCGGAGCCTGTCGATCCTGAAGAGGTTTGTGTTTTAAGATGATATTGTTGTGAATGTTCTTTTTTTTATTGGTTCTGTTTTCCGGAAGTTGATTGATTTGCCCGTGAATGTGCATCTATGGTTAGCTACCCGACTACCATGATATTATCAAGCATCCAATGGATTTTTTGACAATACGGAAGAAGCTCGATAAAGGGGCATATGCCAACTTGGAGCAATTTGAGGTCAGTGTGATACTGTGATTGCTGTTTGGCTTTTTTTCTGTTTTGTTTGGAAACAAATTGAGGATATTTGGTAGGTAATTAACTGTTACAGTTTAATCTGAAAGCTTGAGTCTTTAACTTGGTTATCTCAGTTCGCTTGATCAGCTGAATTAGCCACTAATCATCATCTCTGCGACTCCATGTGTTTTTCAATGCTGATGCCCCCCCCCCTCTAATTTGTACATCTTTATGGGCATGTTCTAGTTTCTTATAGTCCAGTAGTTAATTATTAAAATCTTGGCATCTCCTGGCTTGGCCAGAAATTTTGTCTACTGTTACCTTTGGAGTCTTCTATTCTGTACTGGTGTACCAATGCACTGTGCTCTTTAGGAGCAGATATTCACTCACTTGGATTCTTGCTCAAAGAGATGAAACATTTATTTTGAATGGTTTAATGGGAACCTGTGAGTTTTGCTGCTAGGTACTGTCTTTTGATAATGTTCCATGTGCACAAGATCTTGTAAACTGCACACCTGATTTTTCTCAAGTCCGGAATACAGAACTCCGCAACATTTTCAAGACTGACGCAATAAATACATTTATCATGTGAATACACTTAACAAGTTTCTTTTAATGGTAAACTAAACTCTAAATCAAGGTAAGTCTGATGTAGTGGTATTAAGTCAAGAGAAACACTTATGCAGTAGTTATGCTACCAGGAGTTACTGTCATGAACCTTAGTTCATGAGGGATAAATACCACCGAGAGGATGGCCGGATGGCGTCGGCGTAGAACGAGAGAGAGAGAGAGAGAGAGAGATTAAATGAGGAAGACTATGATAATTCTCTAATTGATTACAATAGCATGCGGTAGCCCTCTTATATAGGCGGCTCCCCCTAACAGATGGAATCTAATCCCAATTATATCTCTAACTCATATCATATCTCTAATTATATATCTAACAATGTAAACTAATCTCTAACTCAAATAGAAACCAATCTCTAATAATAACCGACTAGGCCTTGGGCCTAAGGCCTACACCCCTAACAGTTACTGGTATTGATTCCATCACAGAAATTATAGTAAGTGAGTATGAATAGGGCTGTGTTAATATATCCAGAGCTGTTGCCTTCATTTGATTTCTATATGCATTTAACCCCTCAAAACTTGCAGTTGTTATGTGATAAAATGGAAAAAAAACTTAAAAAAGAAAACACCTGTACAAGTTTTGCCTTTGAGAACTTTCCTGTCATCATTTATATCTTTTTTACTGCAGTTCATGCAGTGACATTGACCTCTGGCCTCTGGGTATAGATTTAGTGACAGCTATTTGTACTAGGTTAGCAGACAACTTATTACCAAACGTGTTTTTTATCCTTTTTGGATTTTTGTGGTCTTAAGAACCCTAATATTCCTTTGGCAATGATTTTCTCAAAGATTTTTTTCCTGTGTTCTACCTACTTGACTGAGTTTAACTTGTAAAGAACCAAAATCATTTGTCCTGTTGATATGCCTAGAGGAAACTCTCAAAACTCTTGAGAGATATCCAATGATTGTTTGCTGCTATGTGTACTTGTGAACTTAGCAGTGTGCTCAGTGATTGAAACAATTTTGCACAATGGAAATTTGATTAGAGAATACTGTGATATGCATTATGAAAAAGCTATATCAAAGGATGTTTAAGTCATTTGGCCACCAAGAGTACTTTCATGACATCACCAAAGGTATCTGGTACTATTTATTGTTCCAATGGCAGCTCACTTCTTTTTGGTTTATGGCTTTTGGCTTATCCAAAGCCACTGCCCAAAAGAACTAGGCAGACTAGTACTGAGAACAGTATTCCTCCTTTCAAAAAAGATGTGTATACTATTCTTAAGAAGTGCACATTAGACAATCAAAGCTGTAAATAGAGGAATTTTCTAATGGGAAGGATGATTTAATGAAAGCACCTGCTGTTAAGTAAAAACAATTTCATGTATTATTTGGGATGAGATGAAATTATGCTTCCTTTTAGAAAAAAAATAAAAGATACAAACCAGGGGGTGGACTCTTGGACCATATTTACAAGATAGTTAAATATTGCCTATGAACTTTGAAGTCCTACCAGATTTGAAAAAAAAATCGTATGCATGTTTGAAAATGACAAAGCTTGTTTTTTTGAAAATGGAACATTCAAAATAGCTTGCAGCCTTCCATTTGTACATATTTTTGTTTGAAGGCAATTCCTATCCAGAACCCGCTTACGAAGTGTTATGAACCTTAGTTCATGAGGGATAAACACCACCGAGAGGATGGCCGGATGGCGTCGGCGTAGTCCCTCTCCCTCTCGTTCTACGCCGGCATAGTCTCTCTCCCTCTCGTTCTACGCCGACGCCATGCGGTAGAGATAAGTGTTATTGGCGTTAGAGATATAAGAGCATGCGGTAGCCCTCTTATATAGATGGGCTCCCCCTAACAGATAGAATCTAACTCCAATTATACCTCTAACAAATATAGAAACTCATACCATATCTCTAATAAAAAGAATCTAATCTCTAACTCAAATAGAAACCAATTTCTAATTCCTAATAATAACCTGGCTGGGCCCAAGGCCCACGCCTATAACACGAAGATGGCATATCGAGACAACAATAGATATTTGCTCTACAGAACTTCAGAGTTCATTTTGCTTATGCGTGTATATTTATGTTTGCAAGTCATATTCAAGTCATACCCTTCAAAGAAATCACAACTACTTAAAAATGAAAATGCCGCTAACTCATGGATTGTTATAAAGTATGTTGGACTTCAGTGTGAAATTATCTGTTGTTTAAAAGATGAAATAGTCATTTAGTGAAATGAGAGGATTTGAACTTTTATAGTGCTAGGACTGGTATGCTATGCTTTATGCCACCCATTCTAGCTAATGGAGTTACTTACCTGCTACCACCTCTTACAATTTGAGAAGTACCCAACATCATAGATCTGCATTTTCACTGATCATTCGACTTGGTCTTACCTTCAAATATCACATCATGTCCCGGTTTTAAAACATTGCCTTAGCTGCAAGTCACACCTTAATGAATGATTTGCTCTTTGGCTCACTTTTGGGTACTGGGTGTGTTACTATTTAATTAAAATCGCATGCCATACTAGGTGTAAAGTTTTCATTATGTATTGAATGAACGCATTATTTAGTCATGCTAGAAGGATGTCACGAGTAAAATATTTTTTTAAAAATGTTCTTTGTTCCTAAAGCTATTCTAGTGTGAATAATTTGTGTTACTTTTTATTATTCCTGCTGCAAAGTAGTATTCCTTTCCCGGTGTCAGAATGCTATTGGTGTTTTATTAAGCTCATTCTATTTACAGGACGATGTGTTCTTGATAAGCTCAAACGCGATGTGCTACAATTCACCAGATACAATATATTATCGACAGGTCAAACATTGAGCCTACTTGTTATGATCTCTTTATAAAACCATGAATTATGGTGCATGTGTAATATTCTTGTATCATGTATTATAGGCACGAGCTATTCAAGAGCTTGCTAAGAAGGACTTTGAGAATCTTAGGCAAGATAGTGATGCTAGTGAACCAGAACCAGAACTAGAACCAAAACCAAAACAGGAACTGGAACCGGAACCAAAGCCACAATCTCGCAGGGGCAGGCCTCCAAACAAGAACAATGTCAAACAGAAAGTTGGGAGGCCACCAGTAGATCGTGCGACTGCAGACTTTTCTGGGGCAACACTGGCTACTGTTGGGAGTGGACATCATGCACACTCAGGATTTGATTTGCCACGGAGAGTAATGGATAAATCAATTATTGCAGATGTACTGAGAGCTTCTTTTGCAAATCGAATCAATGAGCACAATTGGTCTGACAAGCGCAAATTGGAAAGAATTGAAGATTACTCAGGTTTTATTTATTCTTTCTTCATTTTTTGTCTTTTGAATGGGTCAACATCCCGATGGGAACTTGCTGAATAAAAGACCTCCGTCCAATTTGGCCAACTCATTTCCCCCCATAACCTCATTTGATGTCTTCCCTTTGTTCCAGGGTCTGGGAGTAAATGGTCAGCAAAATTTGGGAACAGGCCACTTTTGATGGAAGACAGTCGCCGAAGCACATATTATCAGTATCAACCATCCAGTTCAATATATGAGCTGCCGGTATCAACCTCATACAATGGGGCGAGGAAACTGCTAGTACCAGTTGAGTGTTCAATTTAAGTCCTGTCCTATAAGTGGTTCATGATACTATTATAATATAATTTCAGCTTTCTATTAATGTTACTGAACAGCAACCCACATTTTAACACAATGTCTTTTATCAGGTTGGGGTTCAGCTGCAGCAGTCCTATCCCCGCAGCTTGGCACGTTTTGCTGCACAGCTTGGTCCTGCTGGTTGGGAAATTGCATCGAAACGAATTGAACGGATCCTTCCTCCTGGAACAAAGTTTGGTCGTGGGTGGGTAGGAGATGGCGAAGCATCAAATACATTTCGGCCACCTGTACTAACTTCATCGTCCGCTGCAATGACACCACCAAACAGCACAGCAGCATCGAGTGAGCAGCCAACTGTTAACAGTCCAGCCATTGAGGACGGTCCTGCCAATGCAAGCCATTCAGCAGGACCTCATCCACATGCTTCTACCAGCACCGTTCAGAGGACCGATTCTCAAGCATTACCAAGCCAGCAATGTAGATCAAGGCCACAACTTTCAATAGACCGAGGTGAACATGGTGTTGAGATGAAGGGCAACCATAATCTTCATGGAAGCCCAGCCATGCAGCAAACTGTAAATGGTTTTAATGCTGTTCCAGGTGCTAACCCAGACTCTTAATTACAGTATATCTCCTGTTTGTTTTAGTTCAATATTGGCAATTCTTTGTAACAATTTGCCGTTTTAGGATCAATCATGTTTGCACCTACGGTGCAGATGGTGGCGAGGCGGATGCAGACACATCCGGCTGATTGACTAGTGGCGTAGAGACCTGATCTCAATATCACCAACTTGACATTTGGATGCGCAGTTCCACCCACGGCCATCATGGAAACCAAGCAACAAGGGCCTCTGCTGCATCCTACGAGTGGATCAGCAGTACCCACCGACCTGAACGTTGTTCCAGTCCTCATCCATCTCGAGTCGCTGTTGATCCGCGGTGCTGACATGGTGTTGCAGTTGTGAGTCTGTTGTGTAATTGATTAGTAATTTAGGATAGCACGCGGAGATGTGCGCCGGGGGGGGGGGGGGGGGGGGGGGTTGGTGATGGGTGGGTGGGCGGATTCGGTAGAGGGTAGTAACAGCGGTAAGTTCCAGTTGGAAATTCAACAATTCTGATGTGTAGAAACCACAGGGGAACCCATCTGTATAGATTATTCAGTGTTATGATTGGTTGCCACAATCTTGCCATAACTTGTCCATCTCATCTGGGAGAAAAGGTATCATTGTGCAGAGTTGAGAAGATTTCTCTGTCTGCTCGTAAGACAGCTGACTTGGACTAACATTACACAGCTGATAAACTTGCAAGCTGAAATCGTTCAGAAATAGTCAAATACAAAGAGATGCAGATTGTTTCAGTTTATTACTGTATTGTATCTACCAATCTTACTGTGGAAGCAGATCGTCGTTGCCTTTCAACTCCAGGATCGCCCGCACGTCCGCTGGACTGCCTCCGGCCACTCGAGCTGGTGCTCGTCCCACCAGATGCTGACAGCAGCCGCCAGGATGATGATGACGCCGGCGGTCAAGTTCCAGCCGGTGACAAGGGCGCCGCACAGGACGCCGAGGAGGCCCACGCAGGGGAGCCAGCTTCGACAAGGCGTACGTCCCGGATGTGAAGTTCTCCAAGATTTTGCTCGGACGCATCGACGGCCGCTACCAGCAGCCGTGCGTGCCGCTCCTCCATGTCGACGTCGATGTCTCCCTCCTCTACCGCCGCTGCCGCCATGCTCATGGTTCCGATTGATCGATCCACCTCCAAGTGCTGCTGTTTTTTTCTTCTCCTTTTTTTTGCCCCGATGTTAGATGGTTAATCGTTGCATGCATAAGTTGATCTGCCGTACGACGTACTCGAAACCTCCTCCTATATACTCAGGAGCAAGAGACAGACCCCGATTCGGTCTGCATCCAATCCGGACTCGTTGAACGGCGGTCCGATCGCTGACTGGTGGCAGTCAGACTGGCATTGCCTGGGGTTTGATCACTAGGACCAATTGATCTGATCAGCTTGCTAGCCGTAGTCATACCTCTGTTCAGTTCCTGGTTTGGTTCTGGTTGTTAATTATGGTGTATTCATGCAAGTGCTAGTTATAGGGTTTTCATATAGGGGGTTAGTCATGGTGTAGGTTCATGCATATGTTTTGCTAATTGAGAGTCAAGCGCGTATCATTTATGTGCTGATCGATTGCTTTATCTTTGATGTGCCGGTGCTTTGATGATGGATTGCGATCGGCGGCAAGACTGAGGTTTGGTAGTCATGAAGAATCGTGTAAGTCCGGGTGGAGCATCATCTCAATTCAGAAGTATGGGAGAAAGACAAAGATCACGAGGAGACAATGCGTGCATGTGGTGTGCTAATTGGTTTTGTGTGTTTCAAGTGATAACGGTTCTTGGAGTAGATGTACGATCTTGGCGGTATGTATTAGGCATCACAGACTATGGTATGATATTAGTGCTGGTCTAAATGGTTTATGTTACGTCTTTGTAGGTTGAATGTCTTATTGAGAGTTTGTGGAGCCTTAGGAAGTTGCATTTTGAAAAGCGTGTAAATATGTGTGAAAGTAAAACCCGTTTTGTGTGTGGGTTATCGGGTTTTTCTATATGTAAATAGTATGATCCACTAAAAGTGGCTGGTTGTTAAGGTTGAGAGGTGGAGAGCCTCTATTATATAATCCCTTATGTTGAGAGAGAGATACATGACTTCAAAGTTTATGGTTAGAGTTTTCTTGTGTTAGAGTCTTGTGTGTGTACTCTAGATTTATAGTTCTGCTATTATGATGGATTAGCTGTAAAACATTCATTTCTAAGTGAAATAAACATCCAAAATTTGTCTAAGTAAGTTATACAATGGACTTGTGGCTACAGACCAAACAGAGAGAGATGGTAGTGCAGAGTGAGGGAGATGAGTGATGGCCTCCGGCTCTCCCCACGGCCTGTATCCATATATATGTACATATGGGGAATGCTTTTACAGTTATACCCTTACATCTGGTTATCCCCTCCGGGGGCACTTATGTCATTACACATAGCCTAT
This sequence comes from Dendrocalamus latiflorus, assembly GCA_017311315.1. Taxonomy (NCBI): domain Eukaryota; kingdom Viridiplantae; phylum Streptophyta; class Magnoliopsida; order Poales; family Poaceae; genus Dendrocalamus; species Dendrocalamus latiflorus. The sequence continues at coordinate 5,719,205 of CM029626.1, forward strand.
CCTGGGCCTTACAACCTCCTACCAGGCCTGCTGGGTTTAGGTGGGGGCCACCCCTACAACAGGAGCCTATCATGGTAAAGGGCTTCACGGGGCCGAAGCCATGTTGCCGAGTCCTTTGGCCCCCTCCGTCCCTGCGGCCTGTGAACTTTTCCGAACTTGACCTGGGGCTGCGGTGCAGCCGAAGTAGACGCGCGCGCTCCGTCCCCTACCCTTCGAACGAGTGGCAGCGGAGCTGGCGCCTAGCCGAAGTAGACGCGCGCGCTCCGTCCCCTACCCTTCGAACGGGAGGCAGCGGAGCTGGCGCCTAGCCGAAGTAGACGCGTGCGCTGGGGGCGTTGCACCGGCGCAGGTAAGTGTAGCGGGCCCGTGAACCGCCGCGTGTGCCTTAAGTGGTAAGGGACGCGCTGCGACGCTCGCTCTTCTGGCCGTCCACGTGGCGAAGCGTGCTTGGCGCGGTGCGGGCCTTGAGGCGTCGTGACCATTAATGCGACGGCGGACTCCCGGCGGTTGGACTTCTGCCGATTGGACTTCCGCCGGTTGGCTTCCCTGCTGTTGGGGTATATATACGGCACTGGTGCGGCGTTGTTCCTGCATGTATTGTGATAGAAGCTGCTCCCCTAAAATGGGCCCCTTCCGTGCATCAACATTCCTGGGTGACGCTGAGCGGCTTGGGGGATGTTGATGCACAGAAGGAGGTCCATTTTTCTCGGGAGCTTGGTCAGCACCGGTTATCGATAGCCAGCCGCGCTTCCTGCCTTCGCGCCGCGTTTCCGCATGCGACGGCAAGGTTTGCCCTGTTCTTCTTAATAGACCTACATACAGTCGGTGTTCCTGATGGAGCCCGCCCGCATTACCCTCGCCTTTGCGGCGCCCCGCCGAAGTAGGCGCGCGCGCTCTGTCCCATACCCCTCGAACGGGTGGCAGCGGAGCTAGCTGGCGCCTAGCCGAAGCAGACGTGCGCGCTCCGTCCCCCACCGAAGTAGACGTGCGCGCTCCATCCCCCACCCCTTGAACGGGTGGTAGCGGAGCTGGCGCTTAGCCGAAGTAGACGCGCGCGCTCCGTCCCCCACCCCTCGAACGGGTGGCAGCGGAGCTGGCGCCTAGCCGAAGTAGATGCGCGCGCTCCGTCCCCCACCCTAGCTGGCGACCTCGCATCGCGAACACCGCCACGCGTGCGGTGACTTGAGATCTCGCGATGCGGTCCTACGCTGTAAAGGTTCCTGGGATCACGCCGGCCCCTGGTCTGCCAGGGTTAGGTTCCCATACCGTGCGACCCACCCCGGCGCGCACAGGGCACGTGGCGTCTTATGACTGGTGCGAGGGGGACACGGGGCGGGCGATGAATGGCGCAGTGCCGAAGCTGTTGTGATCCCCTGGCCCATTAGTGCGCCTTTAATGACGGCTAGGGAGCGTCGTGCTGCGACGGCCCTTGGCGCTTGTGGTCGTGGCTGTTCAGCTTTGGGTATGGGGAATTGCGCTGGACGGTCGTTTGCACGATTGCGGTCGCGTCCCGTACGCGGACTGTCGCGCCACTTCGGTATTGGGGGGAGGTGGCTTAAAGTAGCCCTCGTGACCGCGCCCCCGCAGTTGCATGCCCCCTTCTTGCTTGCCTCGCCTTCCATACTCGCGTAGTATCCTTCGCCGCTATCCTCTTTCTCCGAGAAGCAATGGCGGCTGATGGCAAGCGTGGTCAGGCGGGTGGTGTCTGCGGCATCCGCCGGTGGTCTTCGCTGTTGGAGGTGATGTACGCGCTCCAAGAACGCGACCCGGCGGCGGCGGACAAGGAATGGTTGGTGGCGGAGGAGGAAGGCACGTTCTCCGGCGAACTAGGCCCCTCTCTTGTGACCGAGAAGACGATCCAAGGGCTTCTGCGTGCGGGGAAGCTGTCCGAGCGCCAGGAGGTACGATTGCCCGCCGCCGACGAGCCACATCCCGAGAGGTCGGAGGCGGTCATATTCGTTGCCTTTTTCGACACGGGGTTCTGCATCCCGGCAGCGGCTATCGTGGGCGACGTGCTGCGGACCTTCGGGCTGGAGCTGGCGCAACTGACTCCGAACGCCGTGGCCCGGCTTGCGGTGTACAGCTGGGCCTTGCGCTCGGGGGCGTGCTGGCCCAGCGCCTCGTTGTTCGCCCACCTTCACGAGGCACGGTGCCAGCCCAAGGATCGGAAGGACGGGACGCTATCGAGCTTCGGCAACGTCACCTTTGTTCTTCGTCCGACTTGCAAGAAGCTCTTCCCTACGAACTCCACTTGCGGGAAGTGGGAGTCCTTCTGGATGAAGCGGTGGTTCTACCACCGCGTGGAGAGCGGGAGCGGCCTTGAGTGCACAGGCCGACCGATCGCGTTCAAGCCCTCGCCCGGCCGAACGCTCGAAGATGAGGACAGGCGGAGGGCCCGACGGCTCGTAGGCGTGGCCGCTCGCTTCAACATGCGCGACCTTGCCGAAGAGTACGTGATGTACGGCGTGGCACCGCTTGCTCGCGACTGGCGTCTTGCCGCCGAGAAGCGTCGAGACGACAATGTTTCGCCATCGATTTGCTTGCTGCCGGCGCCCTCCAGTCTTCGTAAGCCTCGACCGCGTCCCTCCTTTGTTCACGCGGAATGCGTTATATGCTGATGCTATCTCCTTTGCTTCAGGGATTTGCTTGGAGGAGGCGGAGCAGGCCGCGCGCGTATTCCTGGGGCCGTACACCGGCAGGGAGCACGAGCAGCGCGCGTCTGCTATCGTCGAGGCGGGGCTAGGGCGAATAAACCGCGTGTGCGAGGCCCTGGGCCTTGCCGTGCCGGACCGTGTCGCTCCGGACGACGGTGCAGCGAAGAAGAAGAAGAAGAAGGCGCCGTCTCGGAAGAGGGGCCGAAGCGGGGCGCCTGCCGTGCCTAGTGCGGCAGCTGCTACTGCTACTGTTGGTGCTTCCGAGGGCGCGACGGACGCGGAGTCGGGATCGGCGAAGTATGCCGATTCAGGCTTGGATGGCGCGGACGCCGGAGGCGAGGGATCTTCGGCGAGCGCCCTGGATGGCGGGTTCGCCGCGAGCAGCCGGAGGGGGGAAGTCTCGCCGCCCGCCGTAGTCACCGAGACGGAACCCGTGCGGACCGGCGATGCTGAGGTGGAGCCTTCCACCGTGGCCGCTGTGGTGCCAGAGACGCCCTCCGTGGGGGCACGCGAAACCGTGCTGCCCCCCAACAGCAGCAGCAGCAGAAATCGAGGCGCCCCCTGCAAAAACTGCCACAGCGGAACCTTCGCCTCCGGGTGCCGCGGCCGCGGGGGCCTCGCCGACGGCGACTGCTGGGGCGGTGTCGCTGCTGCCCGCCCCGGCTAAGCGGCCGTGTGTGCGGCCGGAGCTCCACCGGACGCCGCGGGGATTCGTCGTGGCGACGGGCATCAGAAGCTTGTGGGACTCCGATGCAGATGCCGAAGACCCTGCAGCATGCGCCCCCTCTGGGCCCGTGATCATGCCGCCCGTCGTGGAGGAACGGTCGTCGCCGACGCCGAATGCGGAGACTTCTGCTCGCTGCGGGACCACGCTTTCTGCGGGGGCTCACGCCACCGCCGCCCCATCTGGTGATAGGGGGCGGGTCCCCGCAGTCCTCCTGCTACCGAAGGTAGGGTGGCTTAGCTTACCCTGGTGTATTCTTGTGCGCCTTGCGGTGCTCATCCACATCCCTGTTTGCAGTGTTGCTCATCCCGGAGGAGGAGCGCCCGGCGGAACACGGGACCCTCGCGCATGTGAGCCCCGCGGGCTTCGTGCCTCCCCCGGAGACGCTGAGGGTGTGGCGCGGGATTGTGGATGACGCGGCTACCAGCGTCGACCAGCAAGTGCTGCAGGCCTACGGGGCGGGGCACCTCGGGGACGCCTTCGAGGTGTCTGGGGTGAGGGTAAGTACTCATACGATCCCGCCTGGGCCGGCCGAGCTTGCTAAGTCTTTCCATTGTGCAGACGCTTGTGCTGGGGCAGGCCTTGCAAACGGCCTATACTCGTGCCCAAAGGGTGCTTGAGGATAGGCTGCGGGCCACCGAGGAGGAGCTACGCGAGGCCTCGGGAGCCCGTTCCGCCCAGGGCGCCCGCATCCGCCAGCTGGAGGCGGAGTGTGCCGAAGCGAAGGCGCACGCCGAAGGACTTGCTGCGTCCGCGCGGGGGTCGGCCGCGGAGGCTGCGCAGCGGGAGTTTGCGGCAGAGCGGGACGACTTTCTGCAACAGGTCGCCTCGCTAGAGAAGGAAAAAGGCGAACTCACCCTGGCTCTATCGGAGCGTGATCGGACACTTGGCGAGGCTTCGGTGGTTGCCTGGGATGCCATGCAAGCACTGGAAAGCCATCTCCAAGGGCTTGTGGTCAAGGTGCCAGACCACGCCTTCGGCCCGGAGGAGCTGTTGCGGACTCTCCGCTGGGTCAGAGCTGCCGCCAACGTCGCGCGCGGCGCTGCGACAACCTTCGGCATGCCTGGTGTGCGCGCTCCTGCAACACCGCGGTTGCACACACGTCGCCGGGCTGGAAGACCCCCAGCTGGAGATGCCCGGCGGGGCCGGGGTGATGTCCGGTGCCGTCCGCTCCGCTCGCCACGCCATCAAGCCCTTTTATGAACGAATCTGGGATTACGTCGGGGCAGATGCTACGCGGGTCGAACTCCGGAAGTCACTTTACGGGGAGGGGAGCCTCGGCCAATTCCTGGACGAGGTCCCTCGACGCGACGAGGGCGGCGCTGAGGCCTCCGAAGGCACCGGGAACTCACAGGTGTGACGCCATGGTGCCTGGGTGTAGGCGTGCGTTGTAATGCCCCCTCTTTTTGTGAATGGAGTACACGCTTGCTGCATGCATTCTGACTTTTGCCTATGTCCCGGGCAGCTTCCTTGCTGGGGCCGACTTCTTGCGGCCGACCTTGCGACCTGGCGACGCCTTCGACGCTGGCGAAGGGCCGAAGAGTCGCTGGACTTTTGGGCGGGCCGACCTTCTTCCGGCGGAACCCCGTCCTTATCGCGTGTTAAGGACGAGCCTGCTGAATAGCTACTTAGAGCGGCAGGGATGTAGTCGGGCCTCTGTACTTGGAAGATTTTCCCGATATATAGTTCTCCTGATGATTAGGGCATGCGCGGTCATACTGTGCGGAGCCGAGATCCCCACCTTCCAAATTCGCCGTTGGTGTGAACCGTGCGAGCGCTGCCTCCTGCTCGTCACCCGGGTGCCAATGTGCCCGCGGGGTTCGCACGCTGAGTACTCCGTGGAACTAGCGCGTGCGGCGGCAGTTGTTGACACTACGACCTGCTTAGAGTCCGTAGCCTGGCGCGTGCGACGGTGGACGCCCGCACCACGACTTGTTTAGAGTCGCGTGGACTAGCGTGTGCGAAGGCGGACCTCCGCACCACGATTTGTTTAGAGTCGCGTGGACTAACGTGTGCGAAGGCGGACCTCCGCACGATGACTTGTTTAGAGTTGCGTGGACTAGCGTGTGCGAAGGCGGACCTCCGCACCACGACTTGTTTAGAGTCGCGTGGACTAGCGTGTGCGAAGGCGGACCTCCGCACCCCGACTTGTTTAGAGTCGCGTGGACTAGCGTGTGCGAAGGCTGACCTCCGCACCACGACTTGTTTAGAGTCGCGTGGACTAGCGTGTGCGAAGGCGGACGTCCGCACCCCGACTTGTTTAGAGTCGCGTGGACTAGCGTGTGCGAAGGCGGGCCTCCGCACCCCGACTTGTTTAGAGTCACGTGGACTAGCGTGTGCGAAGGCGGACCTCCGCACCCCCCCACCCCGAGGTGGGGGTAGCCTCTGGTGTATCGCATATACCACGTGCGCGCCGGCGCTGAGGGCAGCCTCTGGCGCGCAATTCGCGTGGGATCGGCGTCCACGTCTGATTTATACTCCGGAGAGTACGCACAGGGACGAAGTCCCTGGCGTGCGCGAGGTTCGCGTCTTGTTTATACTCAGTAGAGTGCGCAGGGAGAACATCCGCGTCTTATTTATACTCCGTAGAGTACGCACAAGAACGAAGTCCCTGGCGTGCGCGAGGTCCGCGTCTTGTTTATACTCAGTAGAGTGCGCGGGGAGAACATCCGCGTCTTATTTATACTCCGTAGAGTACGCACAAGGACGAAGTCCCTGGCGTGCGCGAGGTCCGCGTCTTGTTTATACTCAGTAGAGTGCGTGCAGAGGCGTCCCCCCACACGTCTTTGTTTATACTCATGCCCGCATCTTTGGCGGAGAGTGCACACGCGAACGTGCGTCTTCGTTTATACTCATGCCCGTGTCTTTGACGGAGAGTGCACACGCGAACGTGCGTCTTCGTTTATACTCATGCCCGTGTCTTTGACGGAGAGTGCACACGCGAACGTGCGTCTTCGTTTATACTCATGCCCGTGTCTTTGACGGAGAGTGCACACGCGAACGTGCGTCTTCGGTTTATACTCAGATCCACACCCCTGGCTACGGAGAGTGCACACGCGAACGTGCGTCTTTGGTTTATACTCATACCCGCACCCCTGGCTACGGAGAGTGCACACGCGAACGTGCGTCTTTGGTTTATACTCATACCCGCACCCCTGGCTACGGAGAGTGCACACGCGAACGTGCGTCTTTGGTTTATACTCATACCTGCACCCCTGGCTACGGAGAGTGCATACGCGAACGTGCGTCTTTGGTTTATACTCATACCCGCACCCCTGGCTACGGAGAGTGCACACGCGAACGTGCGTCTTTGGTTTATACTGCGAGAGAACGCGCGCGGCGAGGCCTCCGCGCATGCTCACCGCGTATTTTTGCACAGCGGTAATAAGTTGGTGACAAACGGAACTCTATTACATTCCCGTTTGCGCGGGTGAGCGATTACATAGGAGGGGGGGTTACTAACCGTTTGCGCTCAGCGCGGCCGGAGCCTCTAGTAGCTGCACTATCGGCGGGGCTTGCGGGGTCGCCTCCGGGTGCCGCCGGGTGCCTTCGCACGGCGGTGCCGATCCTAGGTATGCCGCTACCCGCCGCGACGGGGACATCTGGTGCCGTGCTCGATATGCCGGGCCATGTCCTGGTCGCCCCGAACGGTAATGACGGCTCGCGGCCCCGGAAGCTTCATTCATAAATAGCTGTGATGCGGTACCGCCCCGAAGGCGTTCAGGATTGGACGCCCCAATATGGCATTGTATGGGTATGGGAGGTCGACGACGTCGAATGTGGCGTCTTCGATCCTTTCATTGTCGCCCTGGCCGAAGGAGACTTGCAGGCAGATTTGGCCGAGCGCCCGTAGGGGTTGTCCTCCAAAGCCTTGCAGCGGGACTCCTGATGGGCCGAGGCGACTTCGGGGGATCCCCATCTGGTCGAAGGCTGCCGCGAACAGAATGTTCGCGGAACTGCCGCCATCAACCAGGGCGCGTCCCACATCGCATCCCGCTATTACGACCCGGATGACCAGGGGGTCGTGGTGGGGAAGCTCCACGCCCTCGGCGTCGGCGGGGGTGAACGTGACCTCATGCTGTGCCCAGTCCGGCGGTGCCTGTGCTGGATACGCCGCCACGTAGTGTAGCCTCCGCACGTAGGCCTTCCGCTGCCGTGCTGAGGCAAACTCCAACGAGGAGCCCCCGGAGATGACGTTGATAACCCTTCGGTGGGCGGCCTCCGGAGCCTGTAGTTGTAGAAAGCCCTCCTGGGGCTGCTGCACGTGGGCCTGAATCCGCAGAGGACCCTCATGGGGCTGCGTCCACGTGAGCTTCTCCGAGGGCTTCTGCTTGACGGCGAAGAGTTGGTCCGCGTTGACCCGCTCGACATAATTTCCTTGAAAGTTATTGTGAAGGCGGTCGCGGATCTGCGCCCACGCGTAGATGGAGTTCGGCTCTATGGTAAAAAACCAGGAGAGCACCACTCCTTGCAACGCGAGGGGGAGTCCCTTCGCCTTTGTGGTGTCATCTCCGCCCGCGGCCTCGATTGCGGTTTCATACACGCGCACGAACTCGCGGGGGTCCGTGTCACCTTTGTAGGGCTCGATGACGCTGGGGTATTTGAAGCCTTCGGGCCACGCCGCTTGCTGAAGTCCCGCCGAAAGCGGGGACTCTGGATCGACACGCCGCAGCGGGACGCGGCTGGATGTGGGGGCGTCGCGGCTATCCGCCCTTTCCGGCGTGGGCTCTGGCGCGACCACCGGCGCGGCCTGTTGGCTCCGAGCCTCTTGTATGTCTCGGACAGCCCCGCGAAGATCCCCCAGCTCCTGCTGGAACGCTTTGAGGGCCGCCAGCAGGGCGCTTTCCACCGCCTGTGCGGGCGGGGTCGCCGGTACGCCCAACGGACGGATCGGCGCGGGCACGACCACGTCGCGAGCTCCCGAGCTGCCGGTCACTCTGTTGTGGCTACCTCGAACTGCCCGGTCCGCGCTACCGGCGAGGGTTGTGGCGGGGGCGGCGAGGTCGGCTACCGTCGCGTCGGCGGGGTCGGTTGTCGCCGCACCAGCGTCGACGTCTTCGACCACGGGGTTTGTCGCCGCAACGCCGGTGACGGGGTCGGTCGTCGCGGTGCCGGGGACGAGGTTGGTCGTCGCGGTGCCGGTGACGGGGTTAGTCGTCGCGGTGCCAGTGACGGGGCTGGTCGTCGCGGTGCCGGTGACGGGGTTGGTCGTCGCGGTGCCGGTGACGGGGCTGGTCGTCACCCGCGCGAACGTCGACGTCTTCGGCCACCGCGCCTGCGTCGCCACCCGCGCTCGCCGCTGCCGATGCCGAAGCCCTGGTACTCATGCGACGCTCCGGCCCGGCCGCCTTCTTTCCCTTCGCCGCCGCTGACGAAGCTTTTTTCGGTGCCATCCTTTTTCAGGTTTCGGGCTTACTCCTGTCCTCCCCACGGACGGCGCCAACTGTTGTGGCTACAGACCAAACAGAGAGAGAGAGATGGTAGTGGAGAGTGAGGGAGATGAGTGATGGCCTCCGGCTCTCCCCACGGCCTGTATCCATATATATGTACACATGGGGAATGCTTTTACAGTTATACCCTTACATCTGGTTATCCCCTCCGGGGGCACTTATGTCATTACACATAGCCTATCCTGGGCCTTACAACCTCCTACCAGGCCTGCTGGGTTTAGGTGGGGGCCACCCCTACAACAGATCCCATATTGTGTTTTTGATTCACTTGGATTTCTTGTTTGGCTTTATCTCTTTTTGATCTTTTTGTACCAAGGACATGTAAGAGGTGAAAAGTTCTTGAGTTTGCACGGTTTTCTTCAAGAGAAGTGATTTGGATTGAATTCGTGCTGTGATCTAATTTGCTATAACATGTGAGAACCTATCCAAGATCATCTAGGACTCACGAGTAAGCGCAAATCAACGTTTTCCTTTTTGACTGGTTTTGATGTAATCTTTTTTCAAATGAAAAATAACTTTGATAACAAATATCTCGATTGTTGATTGAAATTGGTTCGTGACATCTTAAAGAACATGCATGCAAGTTTTAGATCATTCGTATCATTGGATCAAAATTATATTTATTCTTGGTTTTGAGTTTGTGCTAATTTTACTATTCATCAGTCTGATCGCCCCAGCTAGTGGTCTTACTGCCCTAACTAGAGGTCGAGAAAATTGATACTATGCCACTCCTTTGGAGTGGCTTCGATAAAATGCCACCCTCTAGATGGCAATTGTTAAAATGCCACTCAATACATGATTATCTCTATAATTTGCCCTTTTAGGGGGTTTAGCCATTTCTTTTTCGTTTTTTATTTTTTCCCACCAAAATTGTATGTGAAATGACCATAATACCCCTTCTCTTTAGCTGACGGCACGGAACGCCGACGCCGCCGGCAAGGCCCGCCTCCGCCGCCGCCCGCACGCCCAGGCCGCCGTCGCCCGCGCCGCCTCCGCTGTCCGCATGGGCTTTTCCGCCGCCTCCGCCCGCACGCCCGGGCCACCGCTGCTCAGTGTGTGTGTGTGTGAGCAGTCATGGTCACACCTGGAAATGCTCCATCTGGACGTCGCTGGCCTTGAGCGGGACGTAGTCGCCGAGGTAGACCTCGAGGTGGTCGGAGAGGTTACTCTTGTCGATGCTCTCGTGGTGGTAGCTCTTGCACACCAAGTAGACCACTGTCTGCACCACCAGCGCTAGCATCACCACCGCGCAGAGCGCTGGGAGCATGGCGAGGCCGAGGAGGAGCCTGCCGCCGGCGCCGACGCCGTGGCTCGCGCCACTGACGACCCATGTCCGGAAGGTGACCTCGACGACGACGAAGACAAGGTTGAGCATAAAGAATATCGCCGCGGCGGTCCAGAGCTTGCCCTGGATGAGCGCCTTGCTCTTGCGCATGGCGCCGAAGCCCTTGTAGTCCTCGAGCACGGAGACGACACTGGCGAGGTGCCAGACGACGCTGAGGTAGAGGAGCCCGGCCAGGTAGGCGATGGCGAGGAGGTAGAAGAGCAGGCCGGCGAGGCCGGAGCCGGAGGCGGCGGCGAGGAGGAGAGCGACGAGGACGAGGAGGAAGAGGAGGTTGAAGGCGAAGAGGAGGGCGGAGGCGGCGAGGCGACGCCAGACGCGGGGCACGACGGAGAGGACGCGTGAGAAGGAGAGGACGTCGTGCTTGGCGGAGTAGATGGATGTGACGGAGAAGACGTCGGCGGCGGTGGAGAGGAGGGAGAAGAGGAGGAGGGCGAGGAGGTAGGCGGCCTTGAAGAGGAGGAAGGCGGCCCAGTCGGCGGAGAGGCGGGAGAGGAGGCGGCCCTGGGAGGGGGTGCCGGGGGCGGCGGAGTGGTAGAAGAGGGCGTGGGAGACGGCGATGTGGAGGAGGAAGAGGGGGGAGAGGGGGAGGACGAAGGCGGCGGCAATGCGGGCGAAGAGGGGGCGGTGCGCGCGAAGGATGTGCACAGCCTCCCGGAAGATGCCGGCGATGCCGAGGAACTGCAGCTGCTGCGGCTCGCACTCCATGGATTCGTCTTCCGGATGGATGGATGGGTTGAGGCCCGATCAATTTGGGAGGGAGGGAGCGCGGGGACGGAATCAATTGGCGGCGCGGGCGTGCGGGCGGCGGCGGAGGCGGGCCTTGCCGGCGGCGTCGGCGTTCCGTGCCGTCAGCTAAAGAGAAGGGGTATTATGGTCATTTCACATACATTTTTGGTGAAAAAAATAAAAAACGAAAAAGAAATGGCTAAACTCCCTAAAAGGGCAAATCATAGAGATAATCATGTATTGAGTGGCATTTTAACAATTGCCATCTAGAGAGTGACATTTTATCGAAGCCACTCCTTTGGAGTGACATAGTATCAATTTTCTCCTAGAGGTTTGACTCTGAATTTTTAGAATTTTGCTTTCTTTGGTGCAGAGTTTTGATGGGTTTATGAATTTATGTTTTTGTTGTATATTGTTATTGATATTTAAAATACGATTTTAAAGAGTCATTTACCTTTTAGACTCGCCGTATTTAATCCTACATGTAATCGATTCATTGTTATGCAGATGGACTGCACCAATTTTCCCTAGTGCATGCAAATTGGAGATAATTTCGAGCCACCAAAGGGATACATTTCCACCCAGGGGCGGATCCAGCGGTGGGGCGGGGGGCGGGGGGGGGGGGGGGGGGGCTCGAGCCCCCCTACCGCTACCGGACCCTTGGAGCCCCCTGGAGCCCCCCCCTAAATTTTTAGCCATGGATGTATAATGTAGAAGGGGCTGAGGTCGAGCTGAAGGTACTTCAGCCCCTCCAAAAAATTTTCCTGGATCCGCCACTGTTTCCACCCGAAGGAATAATGGTGACTGTGGCAGATAAAGAGGGTGAAAGTAACATCATATGTTTTGCTACTGAAGCCCAGCCTCGACCGCTGCCAGTTGATGGAGGAAGAGAGATGGAGGAGCGGCAGCCATGGCTGGAGAGGCAGGGAAAAGAAGAGGGAGGAGGGGAGGAAGAAGGGTAGGGCAAAAGGGTCATTTCATGTGTATATTCACCGGAAGATATCTATATAAATAAACAGGAAAGCTATTGTGCGACTAGACGCACGATTGCCTTGTCATGCACCTAGATAGCCAGCCATTCGATCATCTCAGTGTGTTGCAACCTGCAATCAATGTGATTTTTGGGGACGCGGGGAGGTGGGAAGACATCGTCTCACGTGTTATAATACCTGGGCACGGATGACAGATGGGTCACAAAAAAAGTTGAGCTGACTGCATAGATATAGACTGGAGGCTGGTTTTGTTTGCTGCATTTAATTTTTTTTGGGAATTAGGTTTTGTTCTTTAGCATTTGAAGGAGTATCATTCGTGCAAAACTTATGTGCTTGATCCAAAAGTAGCATTCACATGGTTATTCAATGAACCAGAGAGCTAGAGGTGATTACTTGAACTTTTTTTTACCTATTTTACACAAATCTAGTGAAATGGTGGTAAACTGTGAATTTTTGTACTTTTTAAATTTTGCATATGGTAATGTTGGGTGTAACTGGCAGTAATTTTTTGAACTTTTGAAATTCCCAAAACCGATGATAATTTTTGAACTTAGGCCGGTAATTTATCAAAAATATAGATGATAATTTACAATGCAACAGATGGTGATTGTTTGAACTTTCTTTTGAATAAAAAACTGGTAGTTTATAAAACTATAGATGATTGCATTTTTTCTTGTTAAAAACAATCCATCACGATTCAACAGTGGAGAAACATGTTTCTGGTTGATAATTTGTTAAAAATATAGATGGTAACTTAGGATGTAGCTGATGGTATTTTTTCAATTTTCTTTTAAATTAAACGGCAATGATAATTTTTGAACTTAGGGTGATAACTTGTTAAAACTGTAGCTGATAACTTAGGATTAGGCCACTGGTAAGTTTTGAAGGTTTGGCTTTATTTTGGGTTAAAAGTGATGACACCACAAAATGATGGTAAATTTAGAAATTTGGGTGGTAATTTATTAAACTATCGGTGGTAACTTAGGGTCTAACGGATGGTAATTTATGTGACTTTTGTTTTTGGTAATTTATTAAAAATCCAGATGATAACTTTTTATTTTTTAGTTATATTCTTGAATTTCTTGAGTTAGATGATATAATATAATGGTAAATGTCATGAATAGAAAATCAACTATTTCTAAGATTGTTCTATAAAAGAAAAAATGAGTGCTCTATAAGACTAAAGAGCATCAAGGTGCTCCATAGTCAATCCCATAAATAAAAACAATTAGTGAGATCCAATGCACCTAATTCGGTTTGAGGGCAGAAAAATTCCATAATAATCCTAAAAAGAAAAAAGTTCTAAAAATTCTCATATTAATCGATTAATCGAGAAAAAGAGAAGTATGTCTATCACTTATTTTGATGGGTGAGATTAATAACGGTGCATACGGATGGCGTATGGCCAATTTTCCGGTAGCATTGGCCATTAGCACGACGCGAGCAGCACAAAACCACACTGCGCCACCGCCCAACGCGCGGCGCCGTGCTCCTCCTCTGCCCTCGCGAAATCCCCCAGCCTCGCAAAATCCGGCGTGCAAGTAGAAGTAGAGTTACCTACAGGCTTCAATATCCACGGAGCGGTGCGTACCCGTTTTCCCCGCCTCGCGGCGACCACGGCCGTGCCGCCCAACTGTTCGTCGAAACGCCGCTGAGGCGTTTGCTTCCGGCGTAGGCGTATTGTTTGCCGCTGCGGGGATTGATGGCGCTGGCCAAGAGGTACGTGCTGCGGCTGTTCATATCGCTCAAGTACGTGACGGCCAACGTGGTGGACCGGCAGAGCGGGCGCGTGGTGGTGACCGCGTCGTCCGTGGAGAAGCCACTGCGGGACGGGCTGGAGTGCGGCCGCACCTGCAACGCCAAGGCGGCCGCGGCGGTCGGGGAGGTGCTCGCCATGCGCCTCAAGGTGGACGGCCTCGGGCGCGAGCCCATACACGCCGACGCCGCCAAGGAGGTCGAGAAGAAGGGCTTCAAGAACCGCACCAAAGTCTGGGCCATCCTCAACGCGCTCCGCGACCACGGCGTCAACCTTCGCCTCGACGACGACGGCGACCATAGGCCTCATGTCTGACGAGCATCAGTTCGTTCCTTGAACTCTGCCTTTGATCTCTTGTTATCTTGAATGTGTGTTCTCAGCTCCCTATTGCATATGATTATGCTAAAATAAAGTTTGACAACGTGGGATTGTAATGTGCTGTTTGATGTTGCCTCGAATGGCTTTAGTTCTCAGCTCTCAGTTTGTTGAACACCACGTTGTGAAGTATGAACATCTTTAGAGGCAAGATCGCTGCTGAAGCTTAAATTCTGTGTAAACAACCATTTCTACTCTGGCATCCAATGTTTCCTTAACCACATATGGAGAGATCACATCCATAGTTTCTTGATAGATCAAACCAGAATGGATACAGTCTTCAGAGATACATGAAAACTTCGACAAAGGTTTAGTTAACTTGCCAGCTAGCAAAACAGAATTACACTGCACAAGAATTCGCTGGCATATCCTTACTTGTAGTCTCAGTCACATAGTGCCTGAACTGAGTGCTTCTAGTTTCTTATAGGCTGCGAGCTGATTCAAAATACTACCTAGCAGAGCCTGTTTTCTACTGTTGATCACTTTCCTTGACTGTTTTAAGCTCACACTTGACTGCAATCATCAGGTCACTCTCCAGGTTCCTGATCTTCAACATATCCCTGACCTTCTCAAGGTCCCTGGTCTTCTCCTCAGTCAACTGTAGGTTCTCATGATATGATTGTACTCCTGATGATACTAGAGCCCAGGACATCTGATCTTGTAATGGTGGAGCTGAGGGTGTAGTGTCCCAGTTTTTGAACTGCTTCCCAGAACCAATATCATTTTCTGCAGGCATGTAGAGGTTTAGCCCGAGTTGTGGAAAACTGGAAATCATACTTAAAATAAGAACCCTTATGACTGATCTCAGCGAGTGGTTCACCTGACCCTTGTGACGCTTGAACACCTAGTAACTGTCTGGTTGATGCAAGATTCTTAGCAGAAACAGGAGGATGTCACTTGTGAGCGAAACAAAATTGATGTCACTCGTGCTAATACTAGTATACAATTTTATTTTTCTTTTCTCTTTGAATGACAAGCCAGTTTACAAAATTACTCGTCTTGACGTCACTTTTGTTAATACTAGGATAGTGTTTTATCATTCACACTGCTGCAGAAGGTGATGAACGAGTAGATTGTAACCAACGCTGAAACGCAACGTGTTTTCGCAGACGGACAACGCTGAAAAAGAAAAAGGGGAAAGAATCAAGCCTCTCATGGGCCGAACTGTAAGCACAATTTTAGCCCAGGCCTATATGCATCCATTCACTACGCTGTCTCGGCCCAATTATGTCCCAGCCCATCATCGAATTATACAAAGCCTAAAAGAAAAAATTGATCATATACCTTCCATTTAGATGGAAATTGAGGAATTATCCTCCTGATCTACGTGTCAGTGACTTATGATGACCCTACGTGTCATTGAGATGTGGAGGATAAATCCTCAATTTCCCAACTAAAGGGAAAGGAAGGAATAAGATCCAATCTCCCAGCCTAAAATGGCATCCGAAAAAGGGCAAAACCGCAGGCAAAATGTCTCGCCGGCGGCGGCAGGGCTCCGACTCCGACGGCGAGGACGATAGCTTCCTCTACCGCTACCCGCTCCCCTCCACAGCCGCCTCCAGCGCGCCCGCGTCCTCACACGGCGGCAAGCCCAGGGCCGGTGGCGGCTCGGGCGGCCTCGCGCCGTCCAAGTCGACGGTGTACGTGTCCAACCTGGACTACGCGCTCACCAACTCCGACCTCCACACCCTCTTCTCCCGCTTCGGCCGCGTCGCCCGTGTCACCGTCCTCAAGGACCCCGATTCCCGCCGCAGCCGCGGCGTCGCCTTCGTCCTCTTCGTCCGCCGCGAGGACGCCGCCGCCGCCGCCGCCGAAATGCACGGCAAGGTCCTCAACGGCCGCACCCTCTCCGCCTCCATCGCGGAGGACAACGGCCGTGCAGCTGAGTTCATCCGCCGCCGCGTCTACCGCGACAAGTCCCGCTGCTACGAGTGCGGCGAGGAGGGCCACCTCTCCTACGAGTGCCCACGCAACCAGCTCGGGCCCCGCGAGAGGCCGCCTCCGTCTAAGAAGTCGCGGCGCGGTAGTGGTGGCGACGGCGGTCGCGGGGGCGGGGCTTCTTGGCAGTCGGACGATGAGGATGGCGCCACGGCTTTCGAAGACGACAGGTGGGCGTCGGTGGTGGACACGAGGGGAGAGGAGGAGAAGGCGACTGGGAAGGAGCAGGGGAAGGCGAAGGCGGTGAGGAAGGAGAAGAGGAAAGGCTACTTCAGCGACGAGAGTGACGAGGACGAGGATTAACCTTCAGTGTATGGTTCTTGTGTTCTCTTGTGTTCTTGTGAGAGATCTAACGCAATCAACTGCTTAGTGCTTGTATAGTTGTATCCTAGTTTCCTTGAAATTTTACAAGTTGATAAATGGATAATCTCTTGGTGAAAACTTCGTCTTATGGTCAGTGCAGTGTTTCTGTGCTTGTCAAATTTATAAGTTATAAACTATGTTTCTGGTTTGGTTACTTTGGCCTGTCGTGAAAATGCTCGTTCAGAAAATAAATAGATATTTTTTTTGGGAGTTTTAGATCTAGCTTATGCCTTTCATCAGTGCTTGCATTGTTTTGTTTAGGATTATTAGATTATAGAAAGTGTAGATGGATGAGCTATTGCCAATGACCTGATCTCCATCTTCATCACTGCTAGTTAACATGCTTACATTGTTCTGTTAAGGACTGTCTTTTGCTGCAAGTAGCATGTGACACACTATGAGAAGGTTGCTAGCTGTGTGTTCTTGGTTGAACCCCATTGCTGGTATGCATGTCCAGCAACCTTAATTAGCCTTCTTATATCTGTGTGTTGTTGCAATAAGTCGTTGTGCCAAGACTCAAAATAGTCTAGGACCATGAAGGCAGCATGTTATATGTAGTTTTTGGCACTTATCACCTTATAAGTTAGCATAGAGATACAACTCAGTTCATTCCTAAAATGGAATATATCTTTTTAGTTTACCTCCATTTAAAAAATAAAGACACAGTTCAATCATAGAAATCCCTACTTTTCCACAATTGATGAAAAACAGTTTGTGTTCTTATATAATTGTCTTTCTGTTGTTCATTCTTTATTTTTCTAGTAGATCATAGGAGTGTTTTTGCTTTAGTGGATACAAGTACAACTAAACACTTGCATTTATTTCTCAAGTATTGCAGTAATCAAAACTTCTCTCTACAAAAATTCCAAAAGAGAGATACAGATGAGGAAAAAGTTGTGTCTCTAGACTTTAGACAAGTCATATTATTGAAGCTGTAAGACCAAGAACGGTGACTAGGTGGGTGAATAGGAGCCAATACGATTAAAAGCCTTTTCAAACCATTTCCTCAAAAGAGAAAGCAAAAGTCTTCACTCTAATAACCATTAGAAGCTATGAAGATCAGAGACCAATCACCCACAAGGAAAGATCTAAGAAAAACCGAGCTAATTGGGCCTCAACAGATTCTGGCAGTCTGACCGCTACTTGGTTGGCGGTCTGACCTCTTGAAGGTCTGATATCTAGTTGGTTGGCAGTCTGACCTCCCTAAGAACAGAACAGATTTTCAGCACTATTTCAAATACAATAAATAGTGTAATTTTTGATCTACAACTCCAAATGGCTTGAAACTTGAACTAAGGCTAGATCATGACTTTAATGACTATTCCAACCAAATATCTTTAAAGAACTTACCTTTTGGCTCTTGAAGCACGATTGCACCAAAACTGGGCTAAAACCACAAATTGACCAAACTCTCAAACTAAGTCTTCAAATCACTTGAAGTTTGGTATACACTTTCTGTAGGATGTCAGGAATCTATTCTAATTAATGGTTAAGAAAATTGTTGCCAAAGTTCCGATTTTTTTTTCGTTTGGAGGTTGCACCAAAATCAGGTAGAAGAGAGAAACCACAATCTACTCTTGCGTGTGAGTCCTTGATGATATAGATGATCTTAGATGGATTTTCACATGTTATAGCAAGCTAGATTACAATATGAACTCAAGTCAAAAGGCCCACAAGGCCAAAACCCCAAACACACCCTCTCTTGAGCTAAAATTGGGTAAACACAAGAATTTGCAAATAACAAGTGTCTAGATGGATGAGATATGGTCTCCAATAGACATCTGCATCATTTAGATATCCTTGGTACAAAGCAAGATAAAAAGGGGAAAGAGAAGCACCAAAAACCAAGCCACATCAAGATTTTATCACTTGAACATAAGACGATGATACTTAGATGAATTTTGATCTCTATTAATACTTGAAGATGAATGTTTATAGCCACTCACTAACCATACACAAAGCCTAAGGATGACAAAAATCTCAGCCACAAAAGCCTCTTGCCTCTCCCACAAGGTTCTTTCAAGAACCCTAACTATCCTATCAAAGGATTGGACTAAACTCTTCCCAAAGCTTATCCTAAGCCACCTCTCTCTTCTTATATATAGAGGCTCACAAGGGAAACCCTAATCAACACCTCTAGTTGGGTTTCAACCACTCTTTTTTTTTAGATTAAGGAATGAAACATTCCGGCCTCCATCATTCACAAGTGAATGAGTACAGCCAATTCCAACACACCCATAGTACTTAGACTACAAACCACCATACGGTGTACAAACACACGGAATAAAGAAACGGAACTCAAGTCCCAGTCCTATTCCTACCTCAATACCCAACTTGCTAAACAACACCAAACTCTTTGTTGCCTCCATCAAGCGACTGTATTCCTCTAGCGAAGACAGCAGCACTCGATGCATCACATCGATGCTCAACAGGGAGGGCCTTCGGCAAGCACTTCAACTACTTCATCCAAAAAGCTCTCTCTTCGGCCAACACCTCTAACCTTCCACGGACCTTCAAGCACGAGCGGCGACAGAGCCAAACAGCAAGCATCAATCAACGGAGCTGAAATTGCCTAACGACGCCTTCATGAAGGTAACAACGCCCAGGGCGCTGCCGCTGCCAGTCCACCATGGGAAAGGTTTTCACCTGCAAACAAACACCGGGGGGAGCCAGGGAAGAGGTACAGAGAGGACGCCTCCAAGGAGGAAGCGGCGCACGGAAACGTCGCCGTCCAAGCTTTCGCCCTGACCTCAAAACACCCACTTGCTGAGGCTTAGCACGGACACCCATCAGGGCTCCAACGAGCTGTCCCCGGCCGCCGCTCACGCCGCGCTGCCCCGCCAGTGAGGGCACCGCAAGGTCAGCACCTGACGCGTCCTCGCCTTGACCTCCACCGCCATCGGCCGCGCCGCCACAGGATCCGCGGCGACCTCCCGCGCCCACCGCACCACCCTGCCCAGATCCCCAATCCCGCCGTCGCCGCCACCACGACCCACACCGCGCAGCAGGACCTCCCCGACAAGCGCCTCGAACAGCTGCCGCGGCTCGCCGACGCCAAGCCTCGGCGACCTCCCACGCCCACCGCACCACCCCGACCAGATCCCCAACCCCGCCGCCGCCACCACCACATCCCGCGCCACGCAGCAGGATCTCCCCGACGAGCACCTCGAACCTTAGCCGCGGCTCGCCGGTGCCATGCACCTGCGCCAAAGGTGAGGCGACAACGGCAGGGGCCCGGCCGCCTCTGGCGGCGCGCTCCAGTGGCGGCAAGGCGAAGGGGAGTCGGCGCTGGAGCGACGGGGACAGGAAGGTCGCCCGCTCGACTCCGGCTCCGGCCACCGCTCGCGCCGCGCTGCCTCCGCCGGCGACCTCCACAGGGGTCCGGCCACCTCAAACCCGTCACCCAGATCTCGAAGCCGCCGCCCAGATCCAGGTGAGAGAGCCCCGCCGCCGCCTTCCTAGCACCCGCACAAGCTACCGGCGGCGTGCTCCAGCAGCGGCAAGGCGAAGGGGAGAGGAGTCGGCGCGAGCGCTGGGGAGGGGAAGGGTCGGGAGGGCTTAAGGCAGGTACCAACACCAAGTGCTCCTGGAGCTAGTGGCTAACCTATTAATCCAACACAATACCAGGTTTTACACTTACACATGCATGTTTCTCAAAGCGCACACACTTATTAACCTATTAGTGAATTAACATTTCATCCACTTAGCATTTTCAACACATCCATGATCTAAACCATTTAGGCCACCGCCGCAGTTTCGCACACCGCCACTTTTTCGGTATTGGGCAATTTACCGAAATGCCCCTTTACTACCTTCCATGAAGCTTCGCGCTTTCTTTGCGTTGACCATGGACCTTATTTCTTCCCCGACTCTAGTCAATGGTCATCTCCTCATTTGCAAGCAAGCCACATGCTTGCAATATGTAGGTTCATCAATGACTTACGCATCGGCAAGTCTCTTCGTGTCAATTCCCCTGACCACACCTCATTTGTACCGACCGTACTATTCAATGAACCGTTGCTCGAATCTTCCTTTCAACATCCCTTGTCTTATGCATCGCTTGAGCCCAACCATCCCTCCTGGCTTCTTTGATCGTACCTCCGCTCATCCCCAAGCGTAGTCCCGGTTCACATCGTCGATCATGGCCGCCTCCAAGCATCCTGCACATCAAAGACCAAGAAACTATTTTCGGGCACAAGTTCTTTACAAATTGACCTACGTTAGTCTAAACATGTTTCATGCACCATGAATGCACCCAAGCAACGGTATCCATGCCGTGTCCACACTCAACCAACTCAGCTCCAAACCTCCAAGGCCGATCTGATCGCCAACTACAGGCTGGTCAGATCGCTGGAACCTCAGTCTGTTAGACCGCCAACTAAAGACTGGTTTGACCACCGCCTCCCACAACCAATTTGAGCGCCAGCCCTAGGTTGGTTAGACCACTCCTGGCCGGTCTAACCGAGGCCCCAATGTCGGTTAGACCGCCGGTGATAGAATGCAATTGAAAAATTGCAAACTCTCAAAAACCACACTCAAACTCTGCATGCTCTCTAAACTAAAGGCCAATTACTCATTGCAACCATGAGATGATCTCCATATGGCCTCGCAGAAGCAAAACCATGAGACAGTCCGAAGTCATCAAATGTATACTGTGGACACACATTGTCCTAAAATAATTTCTAAAAACAACATATATCCAATGCCTGAGAATTGAGAAGACAATCTGACGTTATGTCTTCACTCCCCGGTTGAATGAGATCAAGTTTCATCATGTCATCACTATCTTCTGTTGCAGTACAGAGCGTCATATCAGTACTATCTTTGGAGAGCAAGTTGAGGTGGAGGTCTATCACATATAGACCCAAAAATGGAATGCTATTATCTTGTACCTTTCAGGCTTTAAGGTATGCAGTATACATCTGAAGCAGAATTCGGCATGTGGTTCTTCTTGTGTCACTGTTAGTTTGCTACAACCTCCATCTTGTTTACAAGGAAGCTATATCTCGCATGAACCAAAAGCATGGAAGGTTGTGAGGATGTTTATCATAGTAGCACTAGTGCTAGTATAAGGGTCCATTTTCGAATATCAGTCCTGGAACTTTCAGCCTTTTCTTTCCGACATTGATGTCCTGGAAATCCATGTAGCTGCACCTGAACACCAATGGTACACTTGGCATCAGGTTATATAAGTGGTCTGTCTCCTCTCTAAACCACACTTTGGCTGAACCAGCATGGGTATCCTTGAGTTTCTAGCAGTATGAGGACCCCTTCAAGTGTCTTCTGCTGAGCTCGGAACACGAACGATTCTTGGGACATAGTAACGCTGTGAGTCATTTTATGATGGTTCAATGCCAATTGGTCTACAGGCTCAGTGCAGGCCCAACACATCATACAACAAGGACTTTGAAACCACCATCAAAGGCTAAGTCCTTGGTTGCAATGATGCCACATGAGGTCTTTGTGTCATTCTATTCGATGTAATATTGACACTTTCCTGTGACGCCATCACTTGCTGCTATGTTGCTAAATTGTGAAGACAAGCAGGCTATTTTCAAGGACAGGGACTTAGAATCTTTGTTCCATTGAAGAGGACCAGAATATTCATGACAGTTTTCAGGGAGGTCGTGGAACCAAGCGGGTTGGCTAGAAATACTGAGAATGGTGGCAACATCCGTTCTCTGGTCCGGGCCTTAAATTTGACCAGCAACTCTCTGTTGTCAGTTACAGGTGCTGAAGTGTGCTTTAGATGTCCTGGTTTGGAGGAGCTAAGGTTAAAATCGGAAAATGTAAGGATGGCCTCCAGTTGTTACTCTGGCAGTGTTAGTGATGTTTGGTTTGGTTTTGGGGATGTGGGGGAGAGGTGAATCGCAGCAGATGGGTGTCACAGCCTCAGCGGGTGTCTCTGTACCATGGACACAAAGCCATGTGTCCGACACGACACGACACCTAAAAATGCCGACACAGAGACACAGCTCTCTCTCACACTATATATATACATACATATATTTATATATAGCTCCATACTCCTGAGAGGATGTACTCATACTTATCATATGCCACTTAAACGAATAAGTTATACCTCTACCCTTTTAAGTATATTTTAATAATAATTATAAGATACTCAAAAATGAGTTGTATGAAAATTTTCAATAAAGTTCACTTTTTATAGCATAAGTAATGTATATACTCTTTTTATATAGGTAAAAGGGTGTGTGTGTGTATAATTAGGAAAAATGCATTCTACTCCTAGGTGTAGTTACTCTCATCTATGATATCCACCTAAACGAATTTAACATATTTCTTTATCACCTTAGGTATACGCATATACTAATTCTAAGATACTTTAATACCAATCATATGAGAAATTGCAAGGAATCATATAGTTTTTGGCATATTTTGTTAATACCTTTATATTTGTACATAAAAACGAGTATGTTCAAAAAATTATGTATATTATCTTAAAAAGAATACATACCACCCAAATGGTTTTAGATACTCATATACTACACGTGCATACCCTCCGTTGTGAGATACCTCATACTTTGCGATATGCGGTATAGGGAGTAACTACACCCGAGAGTAGGAAAAAGACTTCCTTATTACGTATATATAATTATAATAGTATAAGGTGTAATCATGGAATATGTACCTCAAAGATGATCCATTGATCTATCTTTTAGCAATCAGCACATAGCAGCAAGCAGTGGATCGGCCAAGAAAAATCATCATAATCATGCCAATATGCCATTAACCTGAGTAGGAAATAATATAATTAGTGCAGCAAATTTGACATGTAGACTTGAACAACCAAACACAACAATAAAAGGTGATGACTGATGAGGAAGCAGGAATGACCAATGAGACAGTATAAAGATGCAAATTGATAGGAGTACAACCATGGTTGTCACAGCGTCGCCTAGGCGTCCTGGCGGCCGGAGGAGGACGCCGTGGCTGCTCGCCTCGCTTGATCCCGCCGTTGACGCCGGCTAGGGTTAGGAGTCGAGTGCGGGGAGCTGGAGGCGGCGGGGAGAGGAGGCGGACGCGGGAGGCTGCGGCGGGGAGACGGGAGAGGCGGAGAGGTCGGGCGGCGGCGGGGAGACGGGAGGCGCGGAGAGGTCGGGAGAGGCAGAGAGACGGGAGCGGAGAAGTCGAGACGGGACTCTCGGGAGGACGTTTTTATATACAGAGACGGAGGGTATGTGAGGACTGAGGAGTATGTGAATGTGTTACGGGGAGATCATGGCGCTCGCATGGCGTCGCCTAGGCGTCCAGGCGCACCTCACTCGCCGTGGTCGCCGATTCCGCCGTGACAACCATGAGTACAACTTTACAACCATAGGAAATAGGATGGTATCCAACTGATAGCACTGGTGTTTAGAAAGTACATGCATAGAATGATAGGAACATAGGATAGTGGTGTTCAACTTAAGTTAAATAACAAACTTGAATTCAGTAGGTAATTAAAATTTAAAAAGATGCAAAACACGGCAGGAGATTCCTAGTCATCTTCATTTGGCTCTAGGTTCTCCACAGTAGACCAATCTTCAAAAGACACACTTTCCAATTCTGGTTCTTTAAGAGAGAAATTAGCAACTTCAAGAATGCAAACATCAATGAGAGATTCAAATCTATCTCCTCTCACATCCCACATCCTTATTGCCCCTTTTTTGTAAGCTTCTGTTCTCCTTGATAGAGGTCTCAAATTACTGTGTGCAAAGACCAAATCTTCAGCACGCTCAGGAGTTAGCGTGTTGCTCTTCATAGTGTGCATGGAACTACATATGCTCCAATTCCTTTCACAACAAGAAGATGATGCCGGTTGGTTAACCACTTTGAGAGACAAACTTTGCAACATAAGAATGGATTGTCCATGATTTACCTATCAATTCATTGGATCAAGGATCCCTCTATCGTAAATGGAATCAAAGTCATTAAATTCTCCAGAACAGATGCAAAAATGTTGCATATTCCTCTTTAACTTGTCTGAACTGCTCAAGCATGGCCAACCCCTCCATTGATCTACTTCTCATTATAATATCTACAAAATAAAATAAATGGATTAAAACTTTGGAATAACTAAAACATAAAGGTTAGCAAATAGCAATTACAGACTTACAGTTCACCTTGGATTAAGTGAACACGCCAAACAATGAAGTGGAGTGTTTGCCTTTTTGCTCACTGATCAACCAATATGCTTTGAACAACAAAGTAAAAGGTGGAGTGCTCGTTATCTTGTTTTTCTTCTCACTTATATATCACTTTCTTTACATTCTCTGTCATTTTGTCTCACATCTCGTAAATCAGATGAAGATATGGTGTGTTAGTGTTCGCCACATGTAGCATTTCATACATAGGCTCGGTGAATTTACAATGTAGTTCACCTTGCCACACCACACTTCATTGAGAACTATGTCTCTGACAAATTGTGCTAGGTTATTGTCATCTTTGTAAGCGTCCCATACTTCACTAATTACCATGCTTTGGAGTGCCCTCTTGACCATGTAAAACTGCTTCAACATACCACAACCAAGGCAAATCTTGTTTTAGCAATAGCAAGCAACTTCATGTTGCTGAACTCATTAAACATTAAAAGCCTCATGCCATGGTTCATTATGAAATTCTTGATCATATTAGCTTCCTGAGCAATTTCAGTTATCCAATGGCACTCATTGAAGATGAGGACTTTATCATCAATTCTTGGCATTTTAGCAACATAAACACTTTTCAAACCAAGATTTAGATTATGAACAACATAGGGAGTCCTGAAAATCTGATTGTACTTCTATTGAATAATCAAACCCGCACCTTTTCAATTTGTAGCATTGTTAGTGATGACTTGGACCATATTTTTTGGACCTACTTCTTCAATAATAGTAATCAATTTCTCTGCAATGTACTCCTTTGTCTTCATCTCGCCTTCAACATTCACAGCTTGCAAGAACACTGGTGCACTCTCAGAAACAGCGAGAAAGTTTATGAGTGGCCGCCTCTGCTCATCTGGCCACCCATTTGCACAAATGGTCACTCTATTTTCAGACCATGTGCTCTTTGTCCGCTCCAATACGCACTCAATGTGAGCTCTTTTTACTGAAGAAGGGTTGTCCTCAACTTGTTGTACCTAGGAGGGACATAACCAGAGATGTTGTGGTCTGCCGCAAAGGTATATGAACTTTGATAGTGTGGATTTCTTGCAAGATTAAAAGACAATTCTATAAACAAAAAACATAACCCAAAATTAGTTGAAAGCTTTCAGAGACTTGTCAATTGGATAAATTCAAGCAACGCTTTCGATTCAAGTTGATTACAAACCTGAAGAATAAAACATCCTCACAATCATAGCATCCAGTTGTTGGCTAGTTTTATTATCGAAAGCTTTCTCCAAAGATGAAATTCCCCTCTGCTTAGTATCCATGCTAGATGAAGCAACACCAACACTAGCAGTACTAGTTGCAGTCGTTGGCAAGAGAACATTTCTTGGCTTTGTTTCTGCTAATTCTTATTCAACATTTGTAACTTCACATTTAAGCTGAGTAAGGATAAGTGCGGTTACCTTTGGATACATTTTGATTCCACCATTAGATATTTTGAGCAGATGAGCTTTCACTCTAAAGTAGCTCCCAGTATATACTTGTTTACACTACTTGCATCTAAATCTCACATTTCCTGCACCTGCACCAGTCCTCTCTAGAGAGTCGACATGATTCCATAATGGAACCTTGATGTTTTGCTGCTCATCTCTTGTAGTGCTTGAATCACCCGTTTCCATCTCCCAAAACAGGAAAAAGATGCCAGAAACAAGCGACGAAATATTCAGACCTAACGTGTTGGAGTGGAGAGGAAGGATCAGGAGAAGATTTTGGGACTCATTGGGATCACCACCAGTCGCTGGAGGCTGCAGTGGCCACCGGTCGTTGGAGGATGTGGTCGCTGCCGGAAGGGATAGATGAGAGGCAGCGGCGCTTCTTTCTGGTCGAGGTGTTGAGCAGAAACAAAGACGAGAGGGTCGGCACTAGGCTTAAGGAGGGGTTTGACTGTGTGGGCTGGGCTAAATGGGTTGGGCCGTATCCTTCAAATGTCACATACGTGTCTCTGATGTGTCCAATACGTATCAGAAATACAAATTCTTTTTTTTCGCATGGCAATACGCGGACACACGGTAAATACGTGTCCAAGCTGTTTCTGCATCCGACACATGTCCAACACAGATTCGGTGCTTGACTGCAGTGGCCATGCATCATAGGTGGTGTATAAGAATGTTCTTTACGTGTATTGACTGCTAAGATAAGGTAAGGAGCAGTAGTATTATTTCTTATGCAAGATTCTTTGGTTTCGATGGAATAGGAGGGATCCTTGAAAGCATGAGGTTAAACAATAAATGACAAATGCTCTAGACAAGTATATTTTTTAAAAAAAATTTATTAATTTGAATCGTTGCTACTTACATAATCATTTGGTTGCCTGTCTCATACTTTTATCTTTTGGAACCATTGTCTCATTTGGTTGAGCTGTGGCTTCTGAAAAAGCTGCTGTGAGCTGTAGGCTGTGGAAAAGCTGCTGTAGGTTGTGGGCTGTGGAAAAGCTGTAAGCTGTTTGGTTCAAACAAGTATAAAACTTACCTCCTATCTCTATTTTCCTTGAAACAACTGTGAAACAGCTCTCTATTTTCACCATTTCAAAAAGTAGAAAGCCAAAAGCTAAAAGCAGGGTCCAAGATGCTTTCAAAACTGTACTACCCAAAAGTAGCTGCTTCTGAAAAAACAGTTTCTGGTTTCCACCCCTTTGGTTGGATTTTGGCTTTTTGGAAGCAAAAGCAGCTCCCAAAAGCTCAACCAAAGGCACCCTTAGTAGTCACTGCTTTTGAGATATACAAAATATGATACGATATGATGTACCTTGTATGTTATTTGACATTACTGGTAGATACTAGAGGAATATTTCTGTCCTGAACAAAATATTTCAGTGAGAGAACATAATCTTAGATGAGTTAGATCTGTGCTTGATTTGCTACTTATGTATGTTTCATCTACTAAGCTACATACTTGCTAGTATTCTGGTTGGTCTGTAGTTTGGACCACCAGCAAGGGCAACATGAAAACTAAGGGGGTGTTTGGTTGCCAGCCACACTTTGCCACAGGTTGCCACGCCTAAGGTTAGGCAAGTTTGACCAACTTGGCAGCTGTTTGGTTGCAGCCACAGTTGTGGCAAGATTCCCTTCCAGCAAATTAGGTCCCACGCGTCAGTGACTCAAAAAAGTGTGGCAAGATTCTCTTAGGCTTGCTAAGGTGTGGCAAAGAATTTGAGCACCTCAACTTAGGCAAGTGTGGCAATTTTTGTTGGCAAATGGTGGCAAAGTGTGGCTAGCAACCAAACAGCCCCTAAATAGTTCCATATCTGTGGCCATTCTCACTCTCCAGTCTCCACAGGGTCTGAAAATTACTCATTACAAAAGCACATATTTACCTATTAACGTGATCTTAAATTTATTGACGCCAGTTGTATTTTAGACGTAATAATGGCATTAATTTCTTTCATGTTCAAGTTATCAGAGTGATGATCTAATTCATAAATTGATATTTGACAATAAAATTCAGAGAATGAAAGCTTCTTACAGAAAATAGATTGTAGTGTCTACAGCAGCAGATAGTCTTTCCAAAGAAACATATCCTGTGGTACGAGTGTACCATACATATTTAATTTTTTAAGGACAAACAAATTGAACAAAGGAAGTATCCTATCCTCCAATACCTAGAACTAATCCAGAATAATTGCTGCAGAAAACTGTGTTTTCAGAAGCTGAGCTTCATGTCCATTGAATGGTAAAGCGTACTGAAGAACTGAAGGCCTTGCTGCTGATCATTCAGGCGAGGGGGGAATGCAAATGCTATAATATCCTCTGAAAATACTGTCATAGCTGATCGATAATCAGAAAGAAGCCATTAAGGATTATTGCGCATCAGCATTCCAAGAAACAAAAGATATTTGGAGCAAACCTGATTTAGGGATATTTCACCCTATGAACTCAATCAAAATGCACTGTCTTTTCAGAGTTTCAGGCGCATCAGTGAGAGTATTTACAAGTCAATGCATGCTTTCTTCAGTGTATCCTAATTTTTAAAACTGGCTTTCCCATGGCCAAGTATCCTAGTGTGATCAGCAGTTCCTAACCTCAGCAACAGATCAAAGACTAACCCAGCTAACAGCAGAACTGGGTCTGGTGGTGGTACTTGGTACCTTGCACAGGCTGCCAAACATGGATTCAGGGTTTCCCTATGGTAAAACCAAGCACCGCTTCTTGGTAGATTTCTAATTAAATTCCGCAAGCTGGTAAGGCTTATGGTATGTTCATGACAAACCAGTGTGACCAATAGTGATCCTTGTTGCTGGACTAGAAGCTAGATGAACTGAAATTTTTATTGTTTGGTTATCTGCCAGTTTATATACATGAAGGCACTCTTGTAAATCTGCATCACATGTCATCAAGATCCACTCTGTATCATCATCCAAGTACTTTACAATCAAGGAACTGGTGTCTACTATACTCAAACGGTTTGCTATCTCCTGCTTCAGTTCTTGAAAGTCGCACTCAGGCTTCAATCTAAACCTCACGTTTTCTGAGCCAAATGTGGCCTTTACTCTCATACCTACATCTGCATTCTGTTTGGGGGATGATGGGCTTCGAGAAGAATGCTGTCCACAAATAGTCTTTTCGGTAACATCCTGTAAAAGATCTCTCGGTGCCTCCCGAGCTGAAAAATGCACATTTATTGAAGTGTTCTCTGTTTGCATAGTCTGGACAGGGCTGTGTTTTACAGGACTTCCAGACTTCGTTGGATCAGCTCCAACCTGTGGTGGATGTTTTGTTGCTCCACCACTGCAGGAGGGGCTTGAATCTGAACTGTGGCTGCATGACGAGTGTGAGTGTGAAGTTGATGGGAAATTGCTGCTTAACCTGTGGTGTTGGTGTTTCTCGAAGTCAGTGAGATTGCTCTGGTTAGTTGGAGGAACAGTGACGCTTCCTGACAAATTGTTGTCAGATGATATGCAGGTGTTCGTGAGATCCTTGTACAGGGTGTTAAGCTGGAAAGCTGTCTCTGCTCCATGAACTGAATCAATGATCTGCTGCAGTTTTCTTAGAGAGTGGTCTACCTTCTTGATCTTTCGTGATGGCCAGCGGGTTATGCCATGCTGCCTGCATATTCTTTTGAGGGTGGTAGGGCACACTGTGAGAGAGAAAAAAAGTGGTGAGTAGCCAACTTGAATAGAGATTGTTTTTTTCTTTTTGCATGTATGCCACTACAGCAACCATGTATAGCGTTTTTTCTTTTAGCATGTATGCCACTACATCAACCATGTATAAGCGTTAAACATTCTTTATAAAAAAAAGTCATCACACCTTAGAGATGCAGTGTGCACATGATGAGCATGCTGTCTGCTTTCTTTTGTCTGCAAGGAATGATTTTACGTCCAGCTATTCTACCTCTAAAAAACAACATAGCATGTCAAAATTATGAGTTAGTTTAGGGGCCTGTTTATGGAAAGGCGTGTATTACATATATCTTATCTTTATACTTGAGGGTGAGGTGAGATCGCCACATTGATTCCAAACTCTGTTATATAATTGAGTGTTTTGTTATGTAAAGTTGCTGTTTAGCCTGTAAGTAATGGGTGAAACCTTATGCGAGACCGATCTGTTCTAGGCTATATTTTGTCGATTCGACCAGCCAAAACCACAGAGTAAATCTGCTAACTAATTTTAGATAGTAGATTTATTTGCTACGACAGTTCTTGGGAGTTGACTTTCTACTGTTCTATTCTTGTTTTGTATCTACTCCTGTTTGTGCTATTTCCATATATGACCCTACGGTGAACTATACATCAATTTTGCCCTTCTTTTTGCCTTCATGGAAATAGCACAAATCACGGAAAAGGGTGATAAGAATGTTCATCTTTTGATTATAAGATGCATGTGAGGGTTGACTTTCTTATGGGAGACAACATTTTCTCATTGAGCATTCAATTTGGGATGCTGGCTTCATGGTTTGTGTTGTTATAGTTTAATGACTGATGGTATTACTGAAACACTAAACTATTCATAGATGAATCTTGCATTTATATGATAAGAGTTACTATCACTCACCTCCAAGGCTCTTTGCTGCATCCTTCAGGCTACCAGCGAAGTACTGCCGAAGAACATGCAAGCTCACGGTCTTCTCCATCTTTGTACGCCTTTTTACTTTGCTGCCTTCTGCAGTTGTCTGAGCACCAGCGAGAGATGTGCCCTGCCCTCCAGGTGATAACATTCCATGCATACGTAATGCAACTAAATCTGATTCTTTCTGTGAAGTCCCTGCTAGATTTGTCCAAGAGGCCTCCTCTGCATGTTCTGTTGCATTGTCTCCAAAGGACAACTCCTCAACTTTGTTCTCCCCTCGAGGACTAAACGAGTTCAGTTCATTCATTTCCAACATCGCCTCGTCCTCCATCTCCTTGTCAGTAACCACACGTAGAGTTTGGCAAACACTTCGCATGGTGCCCGATAAGGAGTCCAGCACTGCCTTCTGCTCCTCGAGTACTTCACAGTCGGTTGGCAGAAAGAATTCCAGCACGAAGTCCGCCGTCCCAGTGCGTGTGCACCTCAATCGGATTGCCACTGCACCTTTTAAATTGAAGATCTTAGCATGGTGCGACAATGGGTACTCCAGTTTAGTTGAAGATCCAATGTCCGGTAGGAAGCATGGCTGGTTTGTGGTGAAGGCTTTCCCTGCAACCCCCTGCCCACGGAGCAGGTGGTGCTCAGAGCAGGCCTCATGGAAACTCTGCATCTGGGGTTCATTCACATAGCATGCTGCATCAGTGGTGGAGATGCAATACCGGTAGTTCTCATCAGAGTGGCGGCTGCCCCGTTTCCCTTGTTGAGCACATGTGACCCACGTCTGAGCTAATGGTAGCTTGTGGGTGATGCAAGCTGCTCTTAGGACTTCTAGTATCTCTGGTAGAGCATCTTTGTAGGAAGCACTGTTGAACTGGTTGATAATCAACAAGAGTGGCCATGAAGTCATTAGAAGATATAGGTACTTTTTTCGTGTCAAGATCTTTATCTACATTTACTTTTATGTTTAAATTAGGGTAGATTGATATTTCTTTATTTAAAATGAAATTTTAACAGTAGTTTTCCAAATCATGCTAACATCAGATACTAGATTGCAATTCATTAGCACCGTTTGGTGTATATAGGTATTAAATTGTTTTGTTCTAATGAAATGCCAGATATTTGCCAAAACTCAAAATATGTGGTACAATATTCTAAAAAAAATGCTGCTTACCTTTATGCGTGGAATACTTGAAACTTCTGTGCTTCTCAGATTAACAGCCTGCAAAGAGAATTGCCATTAAGAAAGCCCAAATCTAGAAACATTCAATTGTTTCCTATACTGTAATCAATAGTCTGTGTATTACAGGTGACATCAAACTGCTCTTTTTGTACAACTAAAACTAACTTGGTGATTTGGTATGATAAGATACTTTC
Organism: Dendrocalamus latiflorus; assembly: GCA_017311315.1. Taxonomy (NCBI): domain Eukaryota; kingdom Viridiplantae; phylum Streptophyta; class Magnoliopsida; order Poales; family Poaceae; genus Dendrocalamus; species Dendrocalamus latiflorus. The sequence goes on from CM029626.1 coordinate 5,751,057, forward strand.
AGTATACTGTCTTTTTCGAACTTTCAGGTCAAGTGAGGTATCATCATTACCTGGAGAGCACTGCAGATGGTATTGAGCTCAGAGGTGAAGTTGAGTTTCTGTCTGGTCATGATCAACTCAATGACACCTAAGCACAAGTAGTTCGCCTTCTCGAACACCGGCAGCCCCATCGTCCCGTGGACGTCCAAACATTGTGCATGGCTCACCCTAGCGTACTCATAGCTGGTGAAGTACCGAACGTCCGGAGACCACTCAGGGAGCCTACCAATGAACACCCTACCTGGGAGCCCCGGTGAGGACCCTGATGCAACATCTGCAGAAAACTGGTATTTCGTCGACACCTCCCTGAACCTTATGAGGCTATCCGAGCTCTGGTCAAGAGTGAATGGCTGCCCTCTTGTCGTCAGCACCAACTGCCCGTCATCACTCTTGACCGGCACCCATAGCTGGACAAGCACATCGGCGTCGCTCCGCGTCTCCCTGATGTAGGCTAGTGCTTGACTGAACCGTTCCCGGACCGAGGAGCTTGCGCCACTCGACTGAATCCACCAGGTATTTGCAGGCGTGGTGGTGGTGGTTGTGGCATCTGACAAGATGTTGGAGGGAGAAGCAAAAAAGTTGGGTGAGCGTGAAGTATTGGTCGCCACTTCAAGCCAGGCGTTGTCACCGGAGAGCAGCTGCTCAAGGAGATCCAAGTCGACTGCCGCGCCTTCAGACGGGGTGCGTGCCAGAGAGACGCTGGGCTGGGGGTCTCCCTCTTCCATACAGGTAAAGTTTTCTTCAGAATCTGATCACACAATTTGTTACCATACTGCATCAGTGTTAGAGCCTGAAAGATAGTCTTGGCAATGATAACAATTAACAAGAACGCTTGAGCATGCAAGTCGCAATACTTCTCTTCTGTTTGGAATCAAGAAGCAAAGTTCCATGCACATCTTGGTTAAGGGAAGTATTGGAGGGTGGTAGTCTTGGGAAGATTTTTGTGTGAGATGTGCAGGCGTTTGGATTGCAGGGTGCGGGTAGTAGGAGAGAACACATCTTTTTCATCAGAAAGGAAGCAAAGAACGAGATTGAGTAGTAGCTCACTGGTAATCGTATGCCTCCCTCCTTATCATGAAAAGGGTCTTCTCTCTTCTTCCTAGCTCGGTGTTAGCCTCCAACAAATAGCTCTTGAAAGGGTTCAGTCTCCACCAGAACACCCCCCACCATTCATTCCAAAGGCATCTAATGAATCCCGCTTCTGTAAGACGGAAAGGAAAAATAGAAATCTGCTATGCTTGTCCTGTCCTCGCCTGGCCTGTGCCTTGCTTTTGTTTGGTTTTGCCTTTCTCTTTCTGGTTTTGTCGTAAGAACAAAGCTTATGGGGCCACCAGTGCATTTTTTATTTTCTTTACTTGTTAGAATCTTTCCCTCTTGCTGAGGGGGCCAGCACCTCAACAGGAATCCAACCATTCGCACTTCCATATTAAAGTCAACTTGTATGGGTAATTATGCGGCTTGAGAAGTATTCCTCCGTATGATATCCCCTCTTTCGCAATACCATGGGTGGTTGCAAGGTGGGAACAAACTAGGGAGGGCTGTTTTTGTCACAGAACTAATTACCTAATGCTCTGATTCTCTGTGTATTCATGTGGTATCATCATAGTAAATTTCAGGATTGTATAAAACCATTTAATTGTCGATAGCTGTAACAAGTGCTGATAGCTTAACTATTGGTATCGTATGTGAAAGTCTGTTGGTAGAACCAGTCCATGTTGGTTATGGATGTTGGATCCGATATGGTAATCAGAGAGGGTAAATAATGCATTCAAATTCAATCTTCTTAAATTGTATTCCAAAACTTTCATTACACTAGCTATTGGAAGCTGGGAAGATCAGATTTACCCATTGACAAAGAACTCACAAAAACGCGGAAGTAAACGGAGTTCAATTCTCCTGAACCGGTTAGACCGCTATGGTGGGAGTTGTTGGACCGGTCTAGGAGCTGGCAGTCTGACCGCCAGAATCAACCGATCTGACTGCTGGCTTAGGGGTGGTCAGACTACACCCCTGTTCCAGTCCTAGAAATCAGCTCGAGCCAAAACAAAAAATTGTGCAATCTTCAAAATACATCTCCAAATAATTTGAAACTTTAGACACACCTTATTGAGGATATCAGAAATCTAATCCATTCAAGGATTGCATTGATCTTGGCCAAAATTCCAATATTTCCTCAAGATAGTAAGGTTACATCGAAACTGAGCAAAACTCAAAAACTTGAGATATAACTTACTCGTAGGTTAAATATGGACAAGATAGCTCTAGATGAAGTTCCATATGTCACAGCAAAAGTACACAAAGATTCAAGACCAGAACCTTAGAAACAAGATATCACTAGAAGTGCTCCAAATCGAACCAAACCAGGCAACCTTCAAGATCTTGCTAAGTTGATCCCTAGATGGATGAAATATGATTCTTATAAGGCATCTCCATCATTTACATATCCTTGAAACCCAACAAGATCAAGAGAGAAGGAGAGAGGGCAAAACACCAATCAAACACAAGTGCAAAATCAACAAGAGTAAGGACACACCATGTAGGATGAGCAAGATTGATCTATTATAATTTATCGATGTATATTTTACATCCACTATACCCTGGAGTACGGAGCTCTCTTTCCCAAGAGCATTCGTCCAAAGCTTCCCCTCAAAGAAAGTCTCTCTCAAACCCTAAGAATGGATAGTTGGTTAGCCACATGCTTCCAACCCATCCTACTCATATAGATGGAGCAATCATTCTATATCTAACCCTAATGGATACTATCCATTAGCACAATCAGGAAAATCTGTTAACCCTATACACACCGAGTCTTTTTACATTCATACATGACTTATGCACACTTCGCAAAGCGCATAAACTCAAACCTGCGAAGAAGCAATCTTCCCATCCACTTAGCCTCCTCAGCATCTCCTTGACCTAAACTGCTCTCCTAGTGATCTCCAAGAGCCGCGGTTTTGGTCATATCACCATTTTTGATATTTTAGCTTTCCTGCCAAAACACCCTTGCTTTGACCATGAAGCTCACCTCTTCCCCGAACCTAATCCATGGTCACCTCCTTTGCAAGCAATCCACATATTTGTAACGTGTAGTTTCACTAATGGCTCACACATTGGTAAGTCTCTCCGTGTTGGTCCCCCACCGCGCCTCACTTGCACCAATCGTTCAATTTGATGAACAATTGCTTAAATCTTTCCTTCAACATCTTTAGTCTTTCCTGTGCCTTGCTAGAGCTCAACCATACCAGCTAGCTTCCTTGACTGTATCTCAACTCATCTCGAGCCTAATCATGGTCCACGCTGTCAACCATGGTTGCTTTCAAGTTTCCTGCACATCAAAGACCAAGAAATCATTTCTGGGCATAAGTTCCTTACAACTTACCCATGTTAGTCTAACATGATTCAGCACCATGAATGTAAAGACCTATAACTCCAAACTCAACCTATGACCATTTCTCACAAATTCTCAAAACCCTCTTGGCCATTTTCAGTTAAGGCCGGTCTGACCACCATTGACTGACCGATCGGACTACTCACATTTTCTCTCACGCACACAAGTGAGCACATCTCTGAAAAACCAGCCACCAACTAAAAACCATTCGCACCGCATCGACGGTCCGACCACCCCCAAAAACGTTCACACCGAACGTACGGTCAAACCACTGCTCACGGCCAGTCAGACAGCCTTTGCAGGCCAGTCATACCGCTGGCCACCTAATAGCATAACTGAAACTTGCAAACTTTTACAAATTTAAATTTCAACTCAACACAATTGTCAATTGTTTGACACAAATAAATCATAGACATTTTCAACATGGTTCCACAATAGGGCCACATGCAAGACCACTGAAATGGAGGCCGCATGTTTAACCTCAGTGGTTACTGCAGAGAGGGGATCAGGGTGGTGTACTAATCGGAGATTCTAGTATAGTGGTGTAGGGCCAAATATAATTTGTCCTCACTATGCAATGAGCGGAAAACCAAATATTCCGGGACAACTACCTGAAAAGGTAGGAGTTTTAGTATCTTCCCACTACCTTGGCATACGCATACGTACATGATTCTGCCTACCAACAAATTACATACAAGAAAAATCCTTAGTGGATGAAACTTGTGGGCTATAATCCCCTTGGAATGAGTGAGTACATTTTAAGTGGCACTGTCTACTGTCATCTCATATGCTTCTGTGTACATCCAAGCTAAAAGGAAGCACCTTTTCAAATGTTCATGTAAAAGTGCTTATATACCACTGGTAAAAAGAGAGCCAGAAAACTTCATATCCTAATACAATTATGGGTAGTAAACTATTTTTAGCCATAGATGCTTTATGAGCTATACAATTTTTTTCAAGAGATCACAGAAGCACTTGCTTATTTAAACATAAATTGTGCTTGTTCCTAGGATTGCATCTCGTAAAGCTACATATGTACGGCTAGTTACTTGTCTATTTGGGATTGGTTAGTGTTCTAATTTAATCATTTTTTATTTTGAAAATCTTTGCTTTCCTCTGTTTTCTATAGTTGTTTGCTTGGGAAGATTAAAAAGTAGGAAAATTGTTCCAAACAAAGGTCAATTAATTAGCTACATTATGGTGGTTTAGGAGATACATGTGATCACCAATACCAAAGTCCAATTTGAAAGGTTGACTATTCTAGAGCAATATATTTTTGTTCCCAATGTTGTCCCAGTTTAGGAAGGGCTTGAAAGATCGCCAGAATGTTAACTTATTTAACTTACTAAATTTACCAACTTCAGTTTGCTTGATTCCTCCCATGAGAACGTGTTTCTGCGCCCTGAACTGGAAGGAAAGCATTAATATACTGCTTTGATTCATTATTCCATGACATGTACAGGAATCTTGACGCTTCGTTGCAATGCAACAAGCCAGCACAGTACAACTGCTACTGTTTATAAACTTTGAATCTGTTCTCCTCCCTTTTAAATTTGGAATGAGCTTCTATGCTATTTCGATTTTTTTTAAAAAAGCTGTGATTAAATCAGAGATCAAGATTAGACTAGGTTCAATTTGTTATTAATTTGATTTAATCATAATTGCATTGAAAATTGCAGGATAGCTTGGAAGCATACCCCCTTTACATGTTGTATTCCAACTGAGCTAATCTGTTTTCTAGTGCCCAACATGTATTTGTTTATGTCGCATTTGTTTGCTGCTGCATAGAGAGGTGCACATTGCTTGGATTAATTGGACGAAGAGGACAACACACCAGTGGGAGAGTGCATCAAGATAAAGTACAAGGGCACCAAGAATGGTCATCTGTGAGTTACCTTGACATCACTCGAGAGAAAACAAATGCAGTGCCCACTTTTCTTTGCTTGCTTTCCCTTTTTTGTATTGGTTCAGTCACTACCCTGCAGCCCATTGCAAATAGATCTATTTGCTACTTATCTCATGTTTGACCAAAAGCTTTGGTTTTCTTTAGTGGCATGGCAATGCCATCAGCTCTCCTCCACCAGCTATGGATGTCTTCTTACTTCCCGCCAATCAGATACCGGCTTGGTTGTTAAAATTCCTCGGTGAGTGGGCCCCAACTCAAGGTCCACCTAATGTTTGCGATCCACCAGGAGTCACCACCACCATGGATCCAATTTGGCATCGGAACATGTAAAACTAAGGTCCTCCTCATTTGGATTTAGATGTCTGGCTTCTAACTTATTTTTTTTAAATATTTTTAAATTTTATTTTTTGATTTTTTTGATTTTTTTTAGCTTTTTTACCGGTTCTTTTTTCCGTGTTCGTTTGTATTATACGTGATGGATTAACCTTTTTTATTTTTAAATTTTTTAAATTGAATTATGGCAAATAAACCGCTATCAGCTATAGTATAATTTCATCCAGCTACAGTGAAAATTCAGCCATAAATCATCAAATTCAGCCCAACTAAGCACCACCTGTTGCTTAGCAATAAACAGTGCGTGAATGATTTGCGCTTTGTGCCCATCTATTGCCTGTTCTTGTATGATTTGTCGGTACATCACTTCTTATGTCCTGCTTATTTCGGCTTGAGTTTCTGGTTTCTGGCTTATTTTTCACTCTTCATAAATTTTGTCTTTTCTGAACTTTTGGTTTTTTAGCTTTTTTGTCAGTTCTTTTTTTTATATATTCGTTTGTGTTGTTCGTGATGGGCTAATATATTTTTTCTATTTTAAAATTTTTTAAATCTAATTACGCCAAATAAGACACTTTTAATTATAATATAATTTTATTTAGTTATAGTATAATTTTAATTATAAACTATTATTTTTTAAGTCCAACCGAGTAGGATCTTAATATGTAGTATTTTTGGAAGTAGTTCGATAGCGTCGTACAACACTGATAAGTTCTCACAGGACGCTTTGCTCAGAACTGGTGGGATCGGTTATTTAAAAAAGAACCGGTGGGATCACATTATTAATTGAGACATGCAACAGTGTTGCACGCAATCATGCATACTAGAATATGACAGCTGAAATCAAAATCTTGAAGTTGTACTTGAAATGCGTTGAACTTTGGGAATTTGAATATTCCGAGTCAAGGGAGGTGATTCATACATGAATATAATTTTAGTTTTGCTCTACGTGCCAGAAACAGTATCCACAGGGAGCTAGCTCTCAGATGTGATGAAACTCTCAAACTAAACTCTCAAACTAACTGCTAGATATATATTATATGGTTGTATATTTACTCTATTATGTAAGGAGTTTTCTACATATATGTCATATATGTATGTGTATATATATTGGTCATGATGAATATAAGCGCTATTCATAACATGATATCAGAGCTAAGAGATTTTGAGTTCAAGACTCGGTTGGCGTAGTTAAAAAAATAATTACAGCCTATTTCGATTCCACGTCTTAAACCTGTGGGAGCCTACAAGTGAGGGGAGTGTTGAAGTATAAGTGAATTACCCATCTTTCTTTATCAGTTTAAGCTTTTTTGTAAACTGACTGGTGTATGCAACTCAATATGGTATTGAAGTATAAGTGAATTGCCCGTCTTTCTTCATCAGCTTAAGTTTTTTTGGTGAACTGGCTAGTATATGCAACTCAATATGATATCAGAGCCAAACCTAGGTTTTTCGAGCCGTCGATGGTTCCTCTCTTTAGCCGCCACCACCACCTAGGGTTCTTCTTCACGCTCATTGTCGATTCTCGCCGTCGACTGTTACTTGTCATTGCTACCTGATCTCATGAGGTCTTCCGCCACCGTCCGATCCTCCAGCCACCTCGTCGACGCCTTCATTCGGATCGCAGCTGATCTGTCATCTTCTTCCACGTCGACGTTGAGGTCTTTCACCGGCGCTGCCTTCATCGACCAAGGCACTATCACCTCGATCTATCGGCGCCGCCTAGACTTGCTCGGTGCCGTCTCAATCCCGTCGAAGTAGCCGATCGTCAGATCCGCCTCTGCTGAAGCAGGTCGCCGTGAGCCGCTGCTAGATCTTCTTGCCATCCTCGATTCTGTCAGAGCTGCTGACTGCCAGTCACCATATCCACCTCTGCTGAAGCCGGTCGCTGTGAGATCCAGGCTTCTTTCAACAACCGTCGTCGGACTATCGATCTCAATGCCCAAGACCATCGGCGCCTTCTGCTGGTCGGGTGTGACCGACTGGTTAGTTGGTCCGTTTTGTTAACCAATCAAAGCAAAAAGAAAGAAAGAAAAAGAAAGAAAAGAGAAAAAAAAGAAAAAATGTCTTCTTTTGCAGGCACCGTTTCTATTTCTCGTTACCTAGTGATCTTCGATGGTCTCTATTATTGGGATTGATTTTAGCACATGCGCCTCTACATGCATGGTCAGCGTTTTTGGGAGTTTTTTACTGATGAGTTACCTTGTTCGTCTCGCCCTACTCCACCTGCTGAGCCTGTACTTTCGAAAGATGCTTCTGAAGATGCTCATAAAAGGCATATGAGGCTTTTCAGTATGCCATGGAGACTTTCCAGACTCAGTATGCTGCCTATAAGACATGAATCGATGAGGATGCTCGTGCTTCTACTATTTTGGTTGCTAGCATGGAGGTGCATCTCACTGGTAATATTGTTGGTTTGGCTTCTGCACAGGCGATGTGGGAGCATCTACGCAGCCGCTACGAGCCATCTGGTGATTCCTTGTACCTTACTATTGTGCGTTAGGAGCAGTCGCTGCAGCAGGGAGATGCACTGTGGACGAGTTTTATGCTCAGCTGTCCGCGGTATGGCATCAGATTGACTCTTGGGGCCAGATGTTTGTCGCACCTGTCAATGCTGTCAATGTCAGCAGTCTCACCTGGAGTTTCACCACATCTACGACTTCTTGACATGTCTCCGAGCTGAGTTTGAGCAGACTCATGCTTAGTTGCTATTTCGCCACCCTCATGTGACTCGTTTGGAGGCCCTTGCAACTGTTTGTACTGAGGAGATTCACCTTTGTGTTGCGGGTATGCTATTGTCATTGTCGTTTCCATCAGTTTTGGCAGCCTCTCCAGCTTTTACACCTGCGGCGCCTCCAGTTACTCCTTTACCAGTTGTGCCTCCATTAGTGATAGTTGCTGCTGGTAGGGGACTCCACTGCGTCTATTGCAACAAGGATGGACATGTGGAGCAGTTTTGCTACAAGAAGAAGAAGGATTTTCGTCGAGGTGCTCGTCCTCCAAGGGGCATTGGATCTTCCTCCTCTCAGCGAAGTCCTGATGCCTCTGACACTCAGCAGTTTCTTACATTGCTAGGTCGTATGGTTGCTTCTGCATCGTCTAATTCTGCTGGTTTTTGCTGCTCAATCTTCTGGTGAGAGACCGCCTTCTACTTCTCCTTCCTCAGGTATATCACCTTGGATTCTTGATTTTGGTGCTTCCTTTATATGACATCTGATTCCACCAATCTTACTTCCATTGGTCATTTAGCTGTTGCTATCACTGTTTAAACAGTAGATAGTACCTCTCTTTTTGTCACAGGATGAGACACTCTTTCAAATTCATCCTTTCATGTTCCTATCGTTGCTCATGTTCCAAAACTAACCATGCAGGTCATATATGTCGGCCAGCTCACTGATCATGATTGTGTGTTATTCTCGATTTTGATTCTTGTTATGTTCAAGATCGCCACATAGGGACTCTGGTTGGTTCTCGCCCTCACCGTCGTGACTCCCAATGGGTCTGGGAACTTGACTGGCTTCATCTTCCTTCCATTGCCCGTCTTATCGCCCCCACCACTGCCTTCGCATTTGCTGCAACCTCCACCGCATCCTTTGCTCAGTGGCATCATCGTTTAGGCCATCTTTGTGGGTCACGTATGTCTTCATTACTTCATCGACCATCGTGATCTTTTAGGGTCTGTGTCTAGTGATGCTTCTCTCAATTGTCAGGATTGTAAGCTTGACAAACAGCTTCAACTCCCCTATCCTTCTAGTGAGTCAATGTCTCAGCGTCCTTTTGATCTTGTTTATTCTAATGTATGGGGATAAGCCCTTTTGTTTCGAAAGAAGGTCATCGATATTATATAATTTTTATTGATGATTTTCTCGACATACGTGGATATACTTTATATCATCTCATACTGATGTTCTATCCATCTGCAAGACTTTTGCCACCATGGTCCATACTCAGTTTGACTCTTCTATTCGTGCTTTTTTGCATTGATTCTGCTGGGGAGTACTTGTTAGGAGTTCTTCGTGGTTTTCTTGCTGAGCAGGGCACTCTCTCTCTCAATTTTCTTATTCTAGTACTCATGCTCAGAATAGTGTGGCTGAACGAAAGCATCATCATCTTCTTGAGACAGCTCGTGCTCTCGTTCTTACTTCTGCTGTTCCACCACACATCTGGGTTGAGACTGTTTCTACTGCCACTTTTCTGATCAACATTCAGCCCTCCTCTGCTCTTCAGGGTGGGATTCCAGTTGAGCTAAGACTCCTGATTATTCTTGTCTTCACCTCTTTGGGGGGGTGTGCTATGTTCTTCTTGCACCTCGTGAGCACACCAAGCTGAACGCTCAGTCTGTTGAGTGCGTTTTTGGGATCCTGTTGGTCGATGGATGTGGATTTCTTAAGATGTTACTTTTGATGAATCTCGTCCTTTCTATCCTCACCCTTCTTCTTCCTCCACTTGAGCATCTCTTGTCGAGCCGCTTTGTTTCCTAACCTTTCCTTCCACCCCATAGTCACCACTCCTCCACCACAGCCTTTGGTCTCGCCGGTGCCTCCTTCCCAGTCGACACCTTCTTCACCACATGCACCCTCTCCTGAGGTTACTCAGTTACTCCTGACCTGGTTCCTTCTTATCCTCTCTACTATATTCGTCGTCCATGAGTTGAGGATTCTTCTAATATGCCCTCTCCTTCTGATGGGTCATCCTCTTCAGCCTCGCCTCCTCGCTATGCTCTTCATGATCGCCAGTCCATTTGGCCTCCTGAGCATTTTGGTTTTGCGGCCGCTGCTCTTGCCGAACCGACTTCTTACCATGATGCTGTTGTTCATCAGGAATGGCAACATGCGATGGCAGAGGAGATTGTTGCACTTGAGTGTACTGGCACATGTGATCTTGTTCCTCTTGCTGCACGTGTTACTCCTATCATGTGCAAGTGGGTCTATCTGATGAGACCTTTGCTCCTATCACTCACATGACCACCATTCGCACTCTTCTTGTTGTGGCATCTGTTCGACAGTGGTCTATCTCTCAGTTGGACGTCAAGAATGTCTTTCTCAATGGCGAGTTGTGTGAGGAGGTCTACATGCAGCCACCCCCTGGGTATTCTGTTCCTAATGGTATGGTTTGTCATCTTAGTCGATCTCTCTATGGTCTCAAGCAAGCTCCTCGTGTCTAGTTTGATTGTTTCTCTTCTGTTGTCACTACAGCTGGTTTCTTCGCCAGTGCTCATAATCCTGCTCTTTTTATTCATACTTCATCTCGTGAATGGACACTTCTCTTTTTGTATGTTGATGATATGGTTATTGCTGGAGATGATTCTCTGTACATCACTTTTGTCAAGGAGCGTCTTCATGAGTAGTTTCTCATGTCTGATCTGGGTGCTCTTCGCTACTTTCTTGGGATTGAGTTTATTTCCACTCCTGATGGCTTCTATTTATCCTAAGAAAAGTATATCTAGGATCTTCTTGATTGTGCCTCTCTTACTAATCAGCGCACAACCGAGACTCCTATGAAGCTCAATGTTCATTTTTGTCCTACTAATGGTGAACCTCTTACTGATCCTACTCGCTATCGTCATCTTGTTAGGAGCCTTGTTTATCATGGTGTCACTCATCCTGACATTTCATACCCTGTGTATATCTTGAGTCAGTTTGTTTCTGTTTCGACTCAGCTCCACTATAGTCGTCTTCTTCGTGTTCTGCGATACCTTCGTGGAGTTCTCTTTCATCGTTTCTTTTTTCCTTGCTCTGGCTCTTTACAGCTCCAGGCATATTCTGATGCCACCTGGGCTAGTGATCCCTCTGATCACTGGTCTCTCTCTGCTTATTGTGTTTTTCTTGGTGGTTTTCTCATTGCTTGGAAGACTAAGAAACAGACAGCAGTTTCTCGTTCGAGTGCTAAAACTGAGTTGCGAGCAATGGCTTTGTTGACTGCAGAGTTTACTTGGCTACGGTGGTTACTTGAGGATTTTAGTGTTTCTGTTTCTGCACTGACTGCTCTTTTGTCTGACAGTACAAGTGCTATTAGCATTGCTAAATATCCGGTGAGGCATGAGCTTACAAAACATATTGGTGTCAATGCTTCCTACATGCGGACACAGGTACATGATCAGGTTTTGCTCTTCAGTATGTGCCTTCAGAGCTTCAGTTGGCAGACTTCTTCACAAAGGCATAGACCAGAGCCCAGCACAGCTTCTACCTCTCCAAACTTCATGTTGTTGATCCACCATAAGTTTGAGGAGGTGTTAGATATGTATTATATAGCTATGTATTTACCCTGTTGTGTGAGGGGTTTTCTGCATATATGTCATACCTGTACGTGTATATATATTGGCTCATTGGCCTCATGATGAATACAAGTGCTATTCATAACACTAACAGCTGCTGAAAGTTACTTCTTCCTGGACGTTTTGCAGCGTGAATGGTATGATTGGAAGCTTGGTTTGATCCTATCGACAATGTCGATGTTGTAAAGTCCAAGAATGATGTATATGATTGAAGTATCTGATGGCAAAGTTGAGAGTCTCAATGGTGTTGAACTTAGGATGTTTTTTAACCAAGGTAGGAGCTCTGCTATTCATTTTAAGGAGTAGATAAATACACCAGCCTCAAAGGGGCTACACCAAAAGCGCCAACACTGGTCCCAAGAGGGGTAACACCTACACTGTGAAGGAGTCCCAAACTGAAACTCCTACCAAAGCACCAACACACCCAGAAAGCAAGCATCTTGTGAAGAACAACAAAAGAAATGACTCCTCTAACAAACTACGAAGCCTAGAGCTAAGCCAACAGCGAAGTAAGGTACAAAAGTGGGCTCTTGCAGAGGCTTGAAATGCAACCTTCAACACCAGGGTACTCACCATGGCAGTAGCCACACCCCAACTCACCAAAGCACCACAACCACTCCATTGATTACGCTAGCATCAAAACCACACCAGATGGCAACCACCAACATAACAAGCCATAGCAAAAGCACATGGAACCACAACTAGCATAGTGCAACAATAGGACAACTAGCAAAAGCTTCAAGAGGGGTGGCCCCTCGACACGCACCACAACTGCAACGCCCATCACGTGCAACGACGCCCACACAATGCACCAATGATGGCTTGCCTCAATCAAGAACTCGGACCAACTGCACTCATGGGGGCCTCCACCATGATCGGTCTACACTAGAACACAATCAAACAACGTGTGCCTACTCTCGGGCCTCCACAATGGCTGCCCTGCTCCACAGGACAAACGGCACACCATGAGCACCCCCAACAATGGCATAATGGCCAACCCTTCTCTTGATGCACTCTGCCACATACTGTGCCATCATGACACACCGCCACTACCACGCTGCCCACCAAAGCTTGAGGACTTGGGGAGACACTAAAACACTACCACGTAGGCCTAAAGCATCTAGGCCCCTACAAATTATTTTGGTAATTAATGACAACCATATTTAAAGGGACTAACATTTTTGTTGAGATGATTGAAAGGTTTAATCCCAAATTTGCAAAAGATCATGAAGAAGTATGCAAAGATGGCTATTGGTTGACATGGCTCAAGGCAAAGGTGTAAAAATAGGTTAATGGCATTTTTCTAGATTTTATTGGTCTTGGAGTTTGTTGAATTAAGACCAAATTGTTAAGCTAAATACCATACTATTAAGAGAGGTTCTTGGCTAGTAGCTTGACAGTGCTTTTGTGCCACATAGCTCAATCTTTGTGCATCCTTGCATTCGAAATTGCATTGTAGTCCTCTTTGCTCTGAATTTTCTGAAACCAGTATGATCATCATTGTAATCATGGTAGTACTGCTGCATCGGTACTACAGGGACTTACCTGTCGGTACCTTTTTCAGAGATGTGTTGTTTGTGGTTCTTCAGGCGAGGTCCCATCGCAAATTCTTCTCCGGTATTACTACAGTGGTATGATTGTGGTTCGAGCCTGGTACTACCGCACTTTGCGGTATGACCGTGTTTATGTTGGCGGTAGCTATTTTCTAAAGGGGCACTTTTTGGGAGTTTTCCCCTCTGGAAAACGGTGCTACCACAATGTAAATACGGTACTACAATTGTTAGCGATATGACCATTGTATACAAGTGTGGTATGACCAGAGTTCCTATTAACAACTAGTTTAAGTGCATTTAATGAACACAAATAGTTCAATGCATTTAATAAACACAAATAGCCATTGAATAGGGGGTTCGATACTACCAGTCACTACATGGTGATACTACCGCTTGACCCATTTTTTGATGATTCCATCCCCAATGGTCATCCTAGTTGGTGGAGGCTAAAAATGCCTCCTTTCCTCCAACAAGGATTTTTTTCTTGGACCTCTATTTCAAAAATTAAAGCTACAAAGAAATACATGGAACTCACTATCATCGATGCGTAGATCTCTTATCCTCTCCCCCCTCCTCTCTCTTCCTCCTCTCCTCTCTCCTCCTTTCCTTTCCTCCTCTCCTCTCTTTATCTTCTCCCCTTCCTCTTTTTCCTCTCCGCTGAAATGAGTGTATGCGCTCGGCCGGCTGCACACTCGTGAGGCTATAGCCTCCTAGTCGCCCAACGGTTGGGCGACTAGAGGCTTGTCACCCAACGGTTAGATGACAGGGACTAGTCATTCAACAGTTAGGCGACTTAGCCACGTGGCACCCTACGGTTGAGCGATTAGCTCAAGTTATCCAACCGTAAAACAACAGATAGTTAAAACTGCAAAAAAACACAGATATAATATTGTAATTTAAAATAAAAAAATATATTATTTTTAAAAAAATCAGGGATCGTCTCCTCAGTCACCCGAGAGCGACTCAGAAGACGTGGTTTCCTTAAAGTAGTCATATTAACTCAGAATGGTTTTTGAGCAAAGTTTCAGAAAGTGACAAAGGACAAACAGGTATGAAACGCCCCAATATCTATGATCTTTCCTAGAAGGCATCAAGTGAACTGTAATGTAATAGCTCACGTTTCTTGGATACAGCATTGCTGGTTGCTGCCACTGATTGGGTAGAAAGGGAAATTATGGCAGCCCTTTTCTTGGCTTTACATGAATGTGACTTCGTCCAGTTCATACAGGAAGTCACGCGTGACACAGATAGTAGTAGCCTTTTGTTCTTTGTCGCTTAACTATTTTCCTGCTACCTTGTGCAGGAACTGTGAAGAATTTGGCTGGTTTCTCTGCCGAATCACATGGCTGAGGTGCAATATTAGATGATGCCATTATTATTCGCTAAGTTGTTCATCTGCATTCTGCTGTTGGTTACGAGGGAGCATGCATGTCCATATCCGTATTTTCGTGATAGACTACTTGTTAATTATGTCGTCATGGTTAGTTGTATATATAAGCATCAATAATGAAGTGATAGACTACTTGTTAATTATGTCGTCATGGTTAGTTGTATATATAAGCATCAATAATGAAGCACCTCGGTTCAAGTGGCTAAATTGCTAGCATTTCTTTTTTGGCTGCCAGAATTCGTACCTGGTTGTCCCCCGTGCAATTAAACAAGATGCAAGAGAGACAAAAAATACTGGTACAATCTACGTCAGTACATCACATCAACTTGTTGTATATACGTTGCCTGGGCATTTCTTTGAAGCAGTTACATAAATTTTTGGCTGCTACAATTTGGAATGGTTTAGTTGGTCAACACCAATCTTCTTGTGCGTGCCTTGGATACTGATTGCTGTTAACCATGGTGGATCTTGGCCGGTCAAATTACAGCAAGTCAATCCGACGGCCAGAGAGTGATCTGATCTGACAGCAGCGAATACTAACACATTTATTGGACTGCTGATGCTGAATTGGTAGGATGAATCCAGAAGTGCAAAAGTTGAAAAACATGACATGCGGCAAAATGACATGTATGCCAAGATTTTTGCACGACACCTGACGATTACATATGCAAGATGCAACCGTGTGCATGTGCATGGTATCCATCTTGCACGCAGAAGCAATAGCACAGGAGCATGGCGTGTACACTCTGCAGGACAGTAGCGAAGTTTGAGAACCAAATGAAACATTGACTGTTGAAAGCAATTAGGCAATGGCCTGGAATGCCACACTAAGCAGTCATCATTTGAGTTTACGGTTACATTAGATTACCCCCTTCTTCACAACAAACCGCACTAAGACACACCACGATTATGCTTCGACACCCTGTAAGTGGGTCAGTTGAGCTAGCCTCAAGTCTCGAGACAGATATAAGCAGCCTATTTCTCACAAAGGCAACACATCCTGACCACGTTACAGCATTCAGCTGACAAGAGTTCATCAGAAGAAAGTTTCTAAACACTAAGTTCCTAAACACCTATTATGCAGTGACATAACCGAATTTTCCGCTCTTTTCATCGGCCGGGTGGGAATGGCAGACGCATAGCAGAAGTGGGCTGAGTTGGTACTGATGGATGATCAGTAGGTGAAAGCTTGCCCAGTACATTCAGAATTTTCATATTCTGCAGCTCCTTCCCTGAAGGGAATAAGAAAATAAATAGTCAAGCACTCAAGCCAAAAGCTCTAGCTTTCATAAACAGATACAAGATGATTGATAGGCGAAAATACAAATACCAAAACTGAACTCATATTGAATCTCAAGTTCAAAGATGCAAGCAAAAATCAGAATGAAGAATACCTTCTTCGATCAAGAGACTGACTGCTCGGTTCTCCAGCTCAATGGCATGCTTGCTTCGGCCAACAGATGACAAAGATCGAAGCACTACAGTTTAACCATAGGACAAAATGTATTAGATAGCAATTGCAGTAAATTGTATTCAACTAAGATAAAACTTACTGCGAATATATTCATCCTGTCCAGATTGCTCGTTATTTCTCAAGAATGCCTGCAGCCGTATAAACCTCTCTTTCCAATCTTCATTGTTTGATCTTTGCAAATCAGCCAGATTACGTGCCGGAGAAGTAACTACAGCATCACGAGATACTGTACTAGTAGCCACAACATTACAAGGTGCTACATTAGCAGTTACAAAATTCTGAGGCACCGCAGTAGTAGACACCACATTGCGTGGTGGCGGAGTAGCAGTCACAACAATACTTGGCTGAACAGCAACCTTTCCTGGAGATTGCTTTCCGAAAGAATGGTGAGCTGTCAATCCTCCAGATGGCAAAGCAGGGGAGGCAGAAGCTGCAGCAGGAGATGCAATAACACAAGCTGCCTGAGTATGAGGCCCATTGTTCTGATACTTCAAACTTTGTTCCTGCGGTCCACCTATAACAGTTTTCTTCGAGCTTTGAGAACTTACACTTCCTGCACTAGCAGAAATGCCTCCTTTGCTTTGATCAGTTTCAAGCCTCCTGCGCACATATACAAGATGGCCATTTGCCCCTGGATTGCCTAGCACATGACTGTTGGTTGGACTCAAGGGGCCATTACGTTGTGGCCTCTTGATGCCAACTATCTCAGCAGCTTTGCCTTTAGGAAAAGGAGAAGTTCTGTGTTGCTGATTAACAACATTCTTAGATTCTTTAGGCGACTCCCTCAATGCTGCCTTTTTTTCTGAGATTGAGTGTGGGTTGTCACCAGCAGGCATGGTGCCCCTTCAGCTAAGCAGGCTGGATTGAAATATCTACTCATCAGTGTGATGAACTTGCAAAGTATATACTGAAGGATATTAGAAACCAAGTTACCAAGACATATCCACTTGTCAGGCCATTTACACCATTTAGGTTTTGTGACTTGAGTTACATTTGATGTGCAGTTTTCAGTTACAATCTGATGTGCATTACACAGTTACAGTCTGTGGTTGTGTACCTTTGCTTATGTTGTTTTCTAGAAAACGCTAGTGATAGTTCAAGTGCAGAGTACAAAGCCTCCAAACAGTACAATATTAACACAAAAAATACAATACAACCCTGGGGACAGAAGCCAATGGCTCCTTCTATCTACTTGGAACTAGGAATTCCAGATCTATCAAGCAAATAAACCTTGCAGACCAGTGGAAATGAATAGCTGATGAATTAGGATATAGGTACAGTACTGCAAGCAGCGATCCAAGTACCCAAATAGTAATAGACTGTACAAAAGAATGTTTGCGAGTTAACATATACTATAGTAGCATGGCAACAGTCACATATCTTCCATAGTTTATTGTGGACTCAAACCTCTTCATCTCTAACAACAACAGAGCCATACCTGACAATCAATTCACTACACACTTCCAGTTTTCAGACAATGAGTAGAATTTTTATATAAAAAATACTTTTAGTTACCAAAGTGAAAAAGGTCACAGCTAACAATAAGATGTCCACTCTGCAGTCAAATTAATTTGTGCAGCAGCAAGATTGATACCACATATCTAACAAATAAAATTCACCTCAGCGAGGGCGTGAGACAATGACGACACAAACCAACCTTCCTAGAAGATCAACACATATAAGAGAGCATGCCCTAGCTGATAAAATTTACCAAGCAAACTTAGTGAATAATTTTTATAGAACCCCAAAACCACTACCATTTCTGAGACAATTGCGTGTAGATCGGACTAAAACCATTTAGATACAAGCCTAAAATGGCAGGAATTATTTCAAGATGCCCATGAACAACCGCTCCGATCCACCTTTAAAGGTAGTAAAAACCAAGTTTATATGTTCCCTCACTCAAAGATCAAGAACCTCAAAGTAGCCTCATCGAGCATTTGAAGAACCAATCAAACGCACTTTGGCAATCGAGCCGAAGCCAAGGTCAGAGAAGAAAGAGAAAGAGATTAGGTAGTCAGTCACCTGGTAACCCGTCGGGGGAGGCGAGTTGGGAGGAGGCTAGGGTTTATCGGTGGGGCGGAGGCATCACACAGGAGCTCACAGCTGGGGAGTGGGGGAGTGGAGTTGGGAAGAGTGAGAAGGAGTTTTGGGCTCGCAGGGACTAGCACTACATTTCTCGGCCCAGACGATTTTGCCACTTCAAATATATTGGGCCATGAATTCATCCCTTTGTCCGGACACCGGATAAAGTTGTCAGTATTAATTTTCTCTTGATGTCATATGTCACTTGAATATCAAAGCTAACAGTTCATTAGAATAGATTTGTTGGTATGATATTACCAACTTGAGCTTAGATACCTGTGGTTCAGTACATTGTAATTTATTGCAAGGATTTCCAGTTTACATTATACTATATATATATATATATATATATATATATATATATATATATATATATATATATATATATATATATATATATATATATATATACACACACACACACACACACACACACACACGTATCCAGTGCTAATGCACTATTCGGTGCTAACATGTGAACTCTAGATTTGGACCATCGGATGTACCTCAAATGGCCTGGATCATTGAAGGTGGAAGCACCCAATCCACTTATACGTTTTTACAAAAAACCCCTACCGGTTCAGTTTTTTTTCCGGCCCCCGCCTCCCCGTCTGCCTCGCGCGACGCCTGCCCCCGCACCATTCGCTCTTCTCCCCGCGCCGTTCCCATTCGCCCCCGCACCAATCGCTGCCGCACGCTAGGGTTAGGGTTAGGCGACGGCGGCTTCGTAGCGGCGGCGGTGGCTGCTGCGGCCCCGGCCCCCCGACGGTCTCTTTTTTCCGGCCCCCGCCGTTCCGTCTGCCTCGCGCGACGCCTGATCCATTCGCGTCCACGCCGCACCAGGGTTAGGGTTAGTGTCCGCAGCGACGTCGCCCTCCGACCCGGCCACCGCCCCGAGCTCCGCCGCCCTCCGACCCGGCCACCTCCCCTAGCTCCGCCGCCCACCGACGCGGCCTCCTCCCCGAGCTCCGCCGCCCTCCGATGCGGCCACCTCCCCAAGCTCCGCCGCCCTCCGACCCGGCCACCTCCCCTAGCTCCGCCGCCCACCGACGCGGCCTCCTCCCCGAGCTCCGCCGCCCTCCGACGCGGCCACCTCCCCAAGCTCCGCCGCCCTCCGACCCGGCCACCTCCCCGAGCTCCGCCGCCCACCGACGCGGCCTCCTCCCCGATTTCCGCCGCCCTCCGACCCGGCCTCCTCCCCGCGCTTCTTCCCCAAGCGCGGCCACCTTCCTCCCCCACTGCACGTCATCCCCCAGGGAGGTTGATTTGTGCTCTAATTGTGTTGTGATTTTGCAAAAAAAATGCAATCCTCTTTAGATTACCAGTTGTAATGAAGCATGATGGATTGACATTATTGATGGTGTCAAATTGTGTAAGCAGTGGTTTTTGTTTGTGATCTGGCTGGTTCTGAGTGAAACTGAGAACAATGATGGATTACCAGTTGTATGATTAATAATTTTATTGATCTGGCTGGTTCTGATACACGTGTATGATTAATAATTTTTTTGAGTTTAGATATGAAAATGTTTTATACCCTTGATATATTTATGGTAAGTAAGTTTTGAACTCAGTTCAAACTAGTTTGAACTACTTTTGAGTTCAAACTAGACAGTGAGTATATACCATAAAAGTAGTTCAAACTAATTAAATTGAAGTTGAATTTAATTTTTTTCGGAGTTTGACATCTCAAATATACTTTTTTATGGGTATATGAAGATACCCATATCAAACATTGCGAATCTCAAAGCAAATCAACGGGTATTGATATGGGTGCCTAGACACCAAGGTGCATGAAACACTCGTCCTCTATATATATATATATATATATATATATATATATATATATATATATATATATATATATATATATATATATATATATATATATATATATATATATATATATATATATATGCGGGGTGTGTGTGTGTATATATAATACACCCAATTTGAGTATGATCAAGTAGTGCACGGAGCAGCAGGGGCGGAGATGGGCCTCGGGCCGGTTGGGCAACAGCCCGAGGCCCAGGAAAAATTGTAATGTAAATTTTTAATAAATCCATTCAAAAAAATATTGTGTAGTATATGGGCCCGGGGCTTTTCGGCCAGCCCGAGGCTTTCCCGGCCGGCCCAGCAGAGCGAACGGCCTGCGGCCCACCGAGGCAATGAGCGAAGCGAGGCAAGTGACCAACCCTAGACGCAACGGCGCAGCACGCAAGGCGCCGACCGCAGTCGCCACTTGCCTGCTCCCCTCCCATCTCGCCTCTCCGCGAAGGCGTGACTCCGCCGCGGCGCCGCCCCTAGTCGGCTAGCCCCCCACCGTATCCTCTCCCTTGCGACGCCGCGTCGCCGCCCCCGCCTCCTCGCCATCGCGGCCAGCACCATCCCTCGTGACCCCGCCGGATCTCCGTCGCGGCACCGCCCCCCTCCTCGGCGACTCCTCTCCGTCTCGGCCCGCGGCGGTGCGGCACTGCCCCCCGCACCCCGCCTCCTCTCTGCCACGCCCCGCCTCCTCTCCTCGCGGCCAGCACCATCCCCCGCTGGATCTCCGCCGCGGCACCGCCCCCCGCCTCGGCGCCTCCTCTCCGTCTTGGCCAGCAGCGGTGCGGCACCGCCCCCGGCCCCCCGCCTCCTCTCTGCCACGCCCCGCCTTCTCTCCGTCGCGGTCGGTACCATTCCCCGCGACCCCACCGGATCTCCGCCGCGGCACCGCCCCCCGCCTCGGCGCCTCCTCTCCGTCTCGGCCTGCAGCGGTGCGGCACCACCGCCGGCCGCCGCGACGTCGGCCCTCGCCTCCTCAGCAGATCTCCCGCCGCGACGCCGCCCCCACACCTCCTCTTCGCCGTGACGCCGACCCCACCTCGGCGCCTCCTCTCCGCCTCGACACCCCCACTGCTCACCGCCGTGTGCCGTTCGCTGGTGCTGGCTCCCGCGGTCCCGCCTCCCGGTGAGCTACTGCTAGTATCATTGAATTTCGATTATGTATTTGTGTTGTGCTTAGCGTTGATAGTATTTGATAATTGATATTAGTTATAGACCTATATCCTCCTTAGTTTTGGGCCCGAGGCTCAAAGAAATCCTGGCTCCGCCACTGCGGAGCAGGAGTATTATATTTATCGAGGTGCGTGCTTTGTGTTTCTAAAAATGGTCGGGACATTATATTAGTAGTGTACCTTTGAATTAAGCATCGATCACTCACACTGCTCAAACACACTCCAAGAAGGACCACCGCACCGCGGCATGGATGGATCACAAGACGAAGTGGGTGGCCATCGTGGGCGCCGGCACGAGCGGCGTGCCCGCGTGCAAGCACCTCCTCGCGAGGGGCTTCCGGCGGGTGGTCTTCGAGGCGGGCGCGTCCATCGGCGGCCTGTGGACGCGCACGCTGTTGGTAATTAATGTTGATTTGAGTTTGTTTAGTTGGTTCATATTTAGATGGTTGGATGTGTATGTGCGTTAGAGGATTTATGCACGGCAAGTTTGATAGTTTGCTCGTAGTTTTGCATTAGCGCGGTTAAGTTTGTTAATTAGCACAAGACTAGGAGCTAGAGGAAACTATATGTGAGTTTTCTTCTAAGGCTATGCTAATCATTAGTATCAGAACAAGGTTCAGCATGGGAGAAGCAAAGATGGTGTTGTCTAGTGCTACATCGACGTTAGCAGCAAGGGGCTACGACGACGCCGAGGCTGCATGCGAGGTGCAGGCCAGCGGCGTGTCATGGTGCTACGGTGATAGCACGCCAAAGATCAACGGTTTGAAGCTATTGGTGATAGCGATGTTCATCGTTTTAAGTCGAGTGGCAGTGCAAGGCCGTCATAGGAACATGCACGAACGATGGTGCGAAACCATTGGGAGATAATTCGACATGAAGCCGATAGTGCTGGTGGAGGCTATCGTCACAAGAAGAGTCAACGTGAAATTGTTGTTGATCGTTGCGAGACATCTCGGTGTGAAGCCAATGGTGATCACAAGTGTGAGACCGACAACGATGACAGCGTGATGCCGCTATAAGAGATGGCAGTGCGATGCCGCTGGGTGAACGTCAGTGTGAGGATGACAATAATGGTGGTGTGATGCCACTAGGAGATGAATCTGGGATATTGAGGAGACATGTTCGCCGTCCTGAGTCGTGGAGTTAAATCCGGGATATTGAGAAGATGTATTCACCGTTCTATACCGAGTATGAGTTGAATAAGTTGTAGTTGAGACAGACAGCTTCAACGAGTTAGAGATACGTCAAGATTAAAGGAGAAAATGTGGAAAATTAATATTGACTTAGAGTTTGTTTAGTTAGTGCACATTTAGACAGTTGGATGTGCACGTGTATTAGATGAGTTATGCACGGCAAGTTTGATATTTTGCTTGTAGCTTTGCATTAGCGCGGTTGAGAAGTTTGCTAAGGTCAGTCTCAGTGGGAGTTTCATGGGCATTAAATACGCTGACATGGCACTGTATTGATGAAGAGAGAGATGATAAAAGTTTCATGGGAGTAGAGAGAGTTTCATGGGGATGAAACTCTTCTGCACTGTTTCTAAAATATGGGTATGTTGGAAACTGGGACATGAAACCTCCACTGAGACTAGCCTAATTAGCACAAGACTAGGATCTAATTTGTTCATTGTTGTGCGGAAGGAGTGTTGTTAGTCGTGCGCGTGTATCACGATGCATGACAGGAGCTAGTTTGTGCTTAGCATTTGTATTTAAGTGGCTTGTGGAGCCTTGTACGAGCAATGCAAGAATAATAGAAGAGAGAACCAGGTGGTGATCGGTTCGGCTGAAAAGCTCATGGCTTATGGCTGAAAACACTGTAGCTGGCTGAAAAAAGCACTGTAGCTGACAGAGTCTTATTTAGCATAATTAAATTTAAAAATATAAAAAATATGTTAGCCCATTACATATAATACAAACAAATACGGGAAAAAAGAACCGGCAAAAAAGCTCAACAAAAAGCCAAAAGTTCAGAAAAAGACAAAACTTATGAATAGTGAAAAATAAGCCAAAAGCCAGAAGCCGAAGCCGAGTTGATCAGGGCGTGGGAAAATGTGCCAGACAGTTGCGTCACAACAAACGTGTTCCATCTTCTGCGTGTGTGTTCCAGCTAGAGAAGACTATGTGTGAGTTTTCTCCTAGAACTATACCAACACACGATCGCGTCCACGAGACTCCAGTCGCCGAACGTGGGGTACCTGTACTCCGACTTCCCGTGGCCGGAGCTCACGGGCTAGTACCCGCGTCACGACCAAGTCGTGGATTACGTCGTGGCCTACGCGCACCGTTTCGCCGCGTACGAGTGCGTCCGGTTCAGGGGCAGAGCCAGCCCCAACCCAAGCCTCGGACTGGGTCAGCTATCTGTGCTGAATCTACAAAGAGGAACAGCAAATTTGCAAAGAAACAGCACATCCTCAGATCCTAAGTTCTAATGGGCATTGATGCTAGGCCTCAGGTTATAGGAACGAGTTCCTCTGACGTAACGTCAGAGTGACGTTGGGTCACTGCGCGTGGCCCCCGCGTCGCGTGGGGCCCACGCGTCAGTGACCCAGCGTAACGTCAGAGGATCTCAATTCCAGGTTATAACTCACCTAGTATGAGGTCTAGATCCGCCACTGGTCTAGTTCAGGAGCACGGTCGTGGCAGCGGAGTACGTCAGGGTAGCCGAGGCGGCCGCGGCCGTGTGG
Organism: Dendrocalamus latiflorus; assembly: GCA_017311315.1. Classification (NCBI taxonomy): domain Eukaryota; kingdom Viridiplantae; phylum Streptophyta; class Magnoliopsida; order Poales; family Poaceae; genus Dendrocalamus; species Dendrocalamus latiflorus. Next base: position 5,775,172 of record CM029626.1, read on the forward strand.
GAGCAGTGGGCCGGCAACGGCGAGACGTGCGAAGATGGCACGGGCGTGTGGCGCCTCACCGTGCGGCACGGCGACTCCGACACCACGCAGGCATGTCCATGTTTACAAGTAGTACTGTGAAGCTCGAAGCAAAGTTTTCTGACATGTAGCACGGCGTTTGTTTGGGTTTGACGGACGTATGAGCTCGATTTGTGGGAATCGTCCCATGTTATTTTCAGTTTTTGTAATTGTTTTATGGGGATTGTTTCGTTTCTTTGCCAAATTCTTGTGAAATGGACGAGTTCCGATTTCCAAACAAGCACTTGGTGACCGCTCCAACTAGTGCAATTCAGTGAAGAGATTGCCTACCAAGAGTCCACGACCTTGTAGAATGTGTCCGTTGTACGCCCTGCGCTTCCATTGAAGAATCGATAGTGGCAGAGTTTACATGAAAAGTGTAAATGTGGGACGGTTCTTTGGATTTGGAGTTTTGGACCATGCAAGAAAGAACAAAGTTTCTGGTACGGCACTCCCAATGCTTTGTCCTGGCCAGTGTCTGTAAAATTTACGAGGGTGTTATCCAGAAAAAAAATCTGATATGGCACTAGAGTTAAAAAGGAGAGAGAGAGAGAGAGATAGTAATGTCACACACAAGACATTGTTTGAACACGCAATCCAACATAAAGATATTAGCTAAAATATCCATTGGGGAGGGAAATAATGTCTACCATATTGTTAGCTAAAACATCCATTGAGGAGAGGAAAGAGAGAAATATTGAATGATGTGTTAATTTATTGACAGAATCCACTCAAAGATATTAAGCATTGAGGGAGGAATGGCTATAGTTGTCTCTAAGTGATATGAAGCCTATGAGTCCACGGGTTAATGAAATATTACTACATTATCTAGATTGTTTTACTAATGTGGGATCCGTTGTTAATGGCACATTAGCTAGACTTAATTAATCCGACTAAAAATTAATGGGACACTAATTATATTCAATTAACATCTATCAGTAATTAACTCTAATTATCATCTAGCCTAGTTAACATGTAATTAACACCTTAAGTATGGGCCATCTCTCATTTGGGGAGAACAGCGGAGGCAGAGCAGGGGAGAACAGAGGAGGCGACGCGCTCGGCTCTGGAGGCGGCGGCCTGGAAATGACGGCGGGACCATGGGTTGCTTGCTTAGACGGAGCAAGTGCTAAGGGAGAGGTGCCGTTCCCTTCATCCAGGCCATCCAAGTAAAATCCAACCGTGTGCATCAAGGGCAAGAAATCCCCAACGGCGACATCCAGATCCCACCCAAATCAGTACGAACCCATCAAGCTCTCATCTCCATCCAGCCATGGCGGCATAGCGCCGCCGCGCCCGTCTTCCCGGCGGCACGCGCAGCTCTGCCGCAGCGCGCCCTCGTCTCGGGGGCTGGTACGCGCAGGCTGCCCCGTCTCTCAACCTTGTCGACCTAGCTCTTCTTCCCGGCGAGAAATTTCCATATTTGACACTGAATACGTGCGCCTCTCAATTTTTAACTCCCAATTCGCACGCCTTTGGAAATTTAACCCTGTCACTGCGAATTCTTTTGATTCAAGAGATTCTCCTCATTTTCTCTCTTTTTCTATTTTGACACTTGTCACTGCGAAAATGAAGAGACTCCCTTGAATCAAAAGAATTCGCAGTGACAGGGTTAAATTTCTAAAGATGTGCGAATTAGGGGTTAAAAGTTGAGAGGCGCACGTATTCGGTGTCAAATATCGAAATTTCTCCTTCCCGGCAGCACGTGTAGCTCCGTCGCTCGCCGTCGTCGACATGGCTTGCCGCGCAGCTCCGTTGACCTCGATTCTTCCCGGCGGCATGCGCAGCTGCTTTTGTCGGCCTCGATTCTTCTGGCAATGGCAAATCTTGTGAAAAGATGCCATGCTGTTTCCTGTGTATTAGAAGAGAACAGCATTTTTTTTGCTGTATACGTCGACAGGGGAACCAGAACATAAATGATCGGATTCACTGTTTTATCTCCCATATAACTACATATATAATTTTATCTCTGATTTACATGGAAGTAGATAGATATTCTAATTTCTAAAAACCGAAATTGAAACACTAATTTAAAACCCTATAATTTTCTTGGTTTCATTATTTTTCTTTAATTATATACCCAGGAAAAAACTATCAACTGTCGCCATTTCAGCCGGAAAAAAAAATCAAAAATTAACAACGACAACTATTTGAAGCAGTACCTTTGCGCGATGCCATGTGCAAACCATTCAATGACCTGAACAACCAAGTGGTACTGCTACGAATACCCGCTTGATTGAATGGCCATTTGCTGCCTTTCACGGTGCCAAAGGTGGTGGGAAGTCCAATCAGTTCACTAGACTCTCATAACATACGTGATCTGTCATGTGACATTGCGACATCGGAGCTCTTGAATGAAACGGAAATTATCATCTGAGAGACTGTGGTTGACTACTGTACCAATAGAACATCCTAGAATAAGCTCTTTAGTAGAAACAGGTGCATAAAGTCAGCAGTGAACTCGTATTCGTCCTGTTACAGGTCTTCCAGGACCCTTTTCATGGGTGAACCATTCTCGGTGTCAGTTTCAGGAAGATGGCAATGGTACGCTTCATGTTAATTTCCTCCTGCACTAAGCGCACATCAACAAGATAGACACGTCAAATTCAAAATTGTAGAGCAGCTATTCAGAATTAGCAACTGGAGAACAACAAGGGTACGCGGTATGAACTCAGATCTTCAGCTACTCTACTGTGACAAAAAAAAATGCCGCTTTCGACCAAGTGTAACCGCCACCAACAAATATGGCATTCATCTGTAAAAAGATGGTAATGGATCCAAGCGACTACCCTACAAATATGAGCTGTCCAGCTAAATGATGCTTGTTAAGGGTATTAGTGTCTTTTTCTATTATCTAGGGTTTAGACTTGTGTGTCTTATGTACTATGGGCCTGTTCTTTTTCGCTGCGGCTTATGGCTTTTGGCTGAAATTTTTGAATTTTGGCTGTTTACGGTACAGATTACGGAGAGATCGATACTCATTTGCGATTTTGACTGGTACAGATGTTGGGCTTTTAACGTGTACTACGTTTAACTTATAGACCACATCTTGAGAAAATACTCCGTTTAAAAGTTAGGTACTGTAGTGGCTGCGAGAAGCCGGGCGGCTTCTCACCAACCGAACAGGCCCTATATATACCCTATGTGCCTCTTTGCAATATAAGCTTCTTCCTTTGTAACATGATATCAGAGCCTAGGTTTCAAATCTAGCTCATCTCTAGTTCAAGTCTTCTGCTGCTGCACCCGGGAGGAGCTAATCCCGGGGGCGGCCACCGCTCGCCTCCGTTCCTCTGGCGCGCCGCCGCCCACCGTGGTCCTTCCCTGCGCTCGCGCGCGCCGTTGCCTCGCACGCTCCGTCACCCTAACCCATGCCTACCGCCAGATCCGGGCTCTATCGGCTAGACCAGGCCACCTCCTCACCAGGCCTCGGATCCGGCGATCGCTGCCACAGATCCGGTCGTCTCCACCGTCGCCCGCGCCCTGATCTGTTCACCTCCGACGCCGCCAAGTCCGGATCCGGCTGTCTTCACCGCGGCCGAGCTCGGATCTAGCCCGCCCACGCCTGGATCCGGCCGCCTCCGGGCTAGATATGGTCGTCTCCGGCCTCTCCACTGCCGGATCCGGCCTCCTTGCCGCTGGATTCGGTGTCCTCCGCACCGTCGCCGCCCGGGACACCTCCACCTGAGCCGCCGCCGCTGCCCGAGCCATCTCCGCCCGAGTCGCCGCCGCCACCCGGGCCGCTGTCGCCCGAGCCGCCGCCAGATCCGGCCGTCGCCATCTTGTCCCATCACCGTATCCACCTCTCGCGTGCGGAAGATGTGGAGAGTGACGGGGTGAGAGACAGAGTAAGGGAGGGGAGTAGTGAAGAGAGAGGGGAGGAAGGAATTTGAAGGCATAGTCTTATTCTACTACTAGTATCTTTTAAGTCTTTTTCTTAGAGTCTTTCGTTGCGTCAAGCTCACCTCCAGCTCAAGTCTTCTGCTGCTGCCCCCGGGAGGAGCTAATCCCGGGGGCGGCCACCGCTCGCCGCCGCTGCCCCTGCGCTCGAGCCGTCGCCCGCACGATTCGGTGGCCATCTCCAAGTCGCCGACCATCTCGCACGCGGCCGTCGTTGTCCGCACCAGTGCTCGCGCATCCTAGCGACTTCATGCAGTCGTCACCCCCGCCGTCTTCCTCGAATCCGGGCACCACCAACTGAGCTTCGCCACGTCTTGCCGTCCTGCACTGCCTCCACGCCGGATCCAGCCGCCCGGCTCTTCCCCACTGCTAGATCCAGGCTCCCCACGCCGGATCCCGCCGCCACTCAGCCCTCTTGGCCTCTCCTTTCAGCCGCCGCCGCCACCGGATCTCGCCGTGCCCGGCCCCGAGGAGCCGCCTCTCTGCAGCCCTGGATCTGGGCTCGAACCTCTGGATCCAGCGACCGCCGCAGCCTGGGATTCGGCGACCGCCACCATGGATCCGACCTTCCCACCGCCGGATCCGGCCTCCCCGACACCGGATTCAGCGCCCTCTGCGCCATCGCCACGTCTCCCTTGTGCGCTCGGCCGCCTGCGCCTGTGCCCGCGCCCGCGTCGGCCTTGGTGCTGCCCCGGTTCTGGCCCTCTCCGCCGACTCCCGGCCGCCCCGTCGCCGCTCTTCCCAGGCCGCCACCGACTTCTCCTCTCCCGACCGGTAGTGAAGAATGGGAGAGGGGCAGAGAGAGACGGGAGTGAGGGAGGAAGGGGGAAGGGGAAGAGCTGGAAGAAGAGAGAGGGGAGGTGGAGAAGATAAGAACAAGTGGTGGTGGCTGGACAAGTAGGGGGGAGACGCGACTTGCAGAAAATTAACTGCTAGTATCTTTTGAGTCTTTTTCTTATAGTCTTCCGTTGTGTTCATCCAAGTCCGTAGCTTTTCTCCTTCATATCGTCAAAGCTGTGCGAGTCCACAAAATTTCTATCAATCAGCCGACTGCTTTGCTATCCACATTTCATCCTCTCGGATGGGTGTGGTTCTCTCCTTCCTTTCACATAGTCGCAGCCGCTGCTTTTATCTTTGAGCTGCTGCAGATCGTAGAAGTCTCTATGATGCCGCCGCTTCTCTTTGAGCTATTGCCCCGAGTTTCTAACGCCGACGCGCTTCTTTTTGCACCGCGCCTCCGTTGCACTTCTTGTGCACTGCGCCGCCGCCATCTCGGGCTTCGATATGTGCCGCTATACTTTTATCTCCCTTTTCGGCTTGATTTGACAGCTCTCTACTTGTGTTACCTTCCACATCCTCTTTGTCGTGTTACCATGGTCAACTTTGCTCCCGCTTACCTCTACTTTCCTAGCCCTTGCACTTTGTGCTTTCTGGGTTGTTGCACGATTCCGGATAGTTGGTACTCGACACAATTTTTCAAGAGCCGCATGCAATGACATCTTTAAGACATGGATTTTGGATTTTCTCTTTTTTTAGTGTCAACCCTTTTCAAATACAATGCTATTACATATGCCTTGCATTTGAGGGGGTGTTAAAGGTATTAGTGTCTTTTCCCATTACCTAGGGTCTAGACTTGTGTGTCTCATGTACTATATATGTCCTATGGGACTCTTTGCAATATAAGCTTCTTCCCTTGTAACAATGCTCACCTCTCAAACAAACCCACTTCTCGTAAAAATGTCATCAAATTGCCCCTTTTCCACAAAAGAATGCATATTGAACTAACACGGATGGGCAACTAAAAGCTTCTTTACTCAATCTATTTGTCTCAAACAAGAGAAGGTTTAACTTTTGATGTGCCCCACTTACAAGTGGGGCAGCCTTATGTGATAATGTATCGTTGCGTCAGCAAACTAGATGTTCATACTTATGGCTGCAAGTGACTTGCTTTGGGTGAACTGGGACAATCCTACTCCTAAATATCGGAAGGTTGTAAGGGATGCAACATCACCCCGACAACACTAGGTAGTTTCCGCATGCCAAGTAGTTGATATCGATGTAAATTTGAAAGAGACATATAAATTAGCAAGCATTTAAAAACTCATCGATCAGCTATGTCTTCACCGACTCCCGATTTCACACTGAACACAAAAAATAACTGACAGCAAATAAAACGGGACACTGGGTCAGAGGCTGACAGGAACGAACCATAAAAAAAGCCAAATATACCAAGCAAGTGGTGGTTGTTTGGTCCCATCCAGTCACTCAAAAGATCCAGCAACTCAAAAAAATCTAACTTATCCAAAGAATCAAACGCGAACGTTGTATAAAAGACACGCCCTCCCCTCCCCTCCCTCCTTCCTTCCAAGAACTTGGAGGCAGAGCAAGAAAATGGACAGGACGAGGGTGGGCATTGTTGGTGCTGGCGTGAGCGGCCTAGCAGCCTGCAAGCACGCACTCGACAAGGGGTTTAGCCCAGTAGTATTTGAGGCTGATGGCACCATTGGTGGAGTGTGGGCGCATACCTTGGAGTCAACAAGGCTTCAGGCGCCAACAACAGCATTCCGGTTCTCAGATATGGCATGGCCAGCAAGCGTGACAGAGGCATACCCAGGCCACCGTAAGGTCATGGAGTACTTACGGTCATATGCATGCAAATTTGACCTCCTCAAATGCATCAAGTTCAATAGCCAGGTGCTCGGTGTTGAATACCTTGGCGCGACTGAGGAAGAGATGATGGGGTGGGAGCTCTGGTCTGGCAATGGGAAGGCGTTCGGAGTTGGGAAGGATGGAGGGTGGCGCCTCACAGTGAAGGACTTAAAAATTGGTAACGTTGAGGTACGTACAGGCCCTTGGATATCTATCTTGTTCCGAGTTCCGACATACACATTTGCAAATGCGCACACACAGAGCTAAGATTGCAGGGTTGTGTCTAAATTGATAGTGTGCTTCAATTTTATTTGCATTATGGATGTATAGATTGGTAGTAGATAGAAAAGCAATTAGCAAAGCTGAGCCCTAAATATCGACTTCACATAGATGCCTGGGAAGAGAGGAGAACCAGATGAGAAAGAAATTGTCTAGTGGCAAATAGAGAAGCGTCATCCTGAACGCGAAAAATCTCAACTCAGTAAATCTGCTTGAACAATATAATGCATTTCACCTTATATATGGAATAAATTTGTAGGCCATACTGCAACCTGTATAAGTGATCTCCTGTCGCAGGTTTTTCTAGTGGATTTTCTCATCCTGTGCATTGGAAGGCACAGTGGGGCCCCAAATATCCCAGAATTTCCAGCAAACAAAGGGCTTGAGTTGTTCAAAGGGAAAATATTGCACTCTATAGACTACTCTTACATGGATAATGTGGCTGAATTCGTTAAAGGGAAGAAAGTGACAATAGTTGGCTCTGGAAAATCAGCATTTGACATTGCTGCAGAGGTTGCCAGGGTGAACGGTGAGTCCAAGAGAATCAACACCGCACTATCTATCAATAATCAGTCGCAGGAATATATGGCTGACACTTCTATTCAAATGCAGGTGCGGTTCAGCCATGCACCATGATATATAGAACGAAGCACTGGCTGGTACACAAGTCTAGCATATGGGGAGTTGACCTTAGTTACTTCTTTCTTAACCGCATCTCGCAGCTACTAGTTCATAAACCCGGTGAAGGATTTTTGCACTATATTTTGGCCACTGCACTCTCTCCCTTGGTAAATAATTACTTCAACTTAAATAGAGCTTTGAAAACGATAAATGGACAATTTATTTTCAAATAAAGAACTTCTTCAGACAATGAGCTAACGAATCCATAAAACTGAAAGTATATCTGCTGTTTCAGAGATGGGCGATTTCAAAAGTAATTGAAACTTACTTCAAGCAGAGCATTCCTTTACAAAAGCATGGGATGGTACCTGACTACAGCTTCTCCTTTGCTATGTCTTCTTGCTTGATTGCAATGCTGCCAGAAGGGTTTTATGACCGGGTTGATGAAGGCAGCATTATTCTCAAGAAATCCAAGAGGTTCAGCTTCTCTAATGATGGAATTATCCTGGAGGATGGAAATGAATGCATAAAGAGTGATATTGTAATTCTAGCAACAGGATTTAGAGGAGACCAGAAACTTAGGGACATCTTCACAGCAAACTGGTGTAGAAAGATAGTGGCAGGGTCATCAGATACAACAGCTCCTCTATACAGGTACATGTTGGTCCGGGTTTTTTTTCTTTTTGTGCATATTTGGATAACAGTCAACACTGCATTTCGTAGGTATAGCTGCCAGGGACTAGGGAGAACATTTTCTCTACAAGAATGGACACGACTTAACAATTTTAACACAAAATATAAGGAAAAGGAACAATGAATTAGTAATGCAGTGAGAAAGTAGGAAACCACACTGCAAATGTTTCCTAAAATGAAGCCTACATATAAGATGATAATTATTCACCAAATAAACAAATATGGTGTGCATTATTGCAATATTTCCATGGAATGGATCTTAGCAAAGTATATATCAACATGTATCAACTGTTGATGCTATTAGCTAGTTTTTGTAGAGTGCCTCTAAAACCATGACCAGCACAGTAGGTATCTTTAGCGTTGGTTTGATAAAAATGAACCAGTGGTTAGCATAACTGGAGATAATGACAACCTTAATAAATTCGAAATATTAAGTTAGATGAAAATAAATTTTGAATGTTTACTTGTTAAAGCCTGTATGTTGGTTTTTAGTAATCTCATTTATCAAAATGATTGATATTAACAGAGAATGCATCCATCCCCGGATTCCTCAGTTAGCAATAGTCGGATACTCTGAGAGCCTTACCAACATATATGCCTCGGAAAGGATGGCCAATTGGGTAGCCCATTTCCTGGCCGGTGGCTTCCAATTGCCAAGCATAAGATGCATGGAAGAGAATGTAGCAGAGTGGGCGAAGTACAAGGATATTTACAATGGAAAGTATTTTCGCAGGTCCTGTATAAGCACCATTAACATTTGGTTTAATGATCTGTTGTGCCAAGACATCGGGTGCAACCCTAAAAGGAAGAAAGGATTCCTGGCTGAATGGTTCCAGCCATATGGACCCGGTGATTACGCAGGTCCTCGATGAAGACAATAGCATCTTCCTCACTAGTATATTCATAGGAAAAGAAGAGACAAGGGTTACTACCTCCAGGGCTCTATGGATAATTTTTACAAAGGCTTTATCTTTGCAAATTTATTGTTATCATTACTAGCAGAAAAATAGTTTTAAAATGTTGTGCATATATATTTAATTTCCAGCGAGGAAAGAAAGTGAAATGAACAGCTACCAGTTATGCCATACCTACAAGCAAACTTCATCTGATGTATCTTTACTCTTGATCTTTAAGTTATAAATCTACCAAATCTATCTGCTAGTCCAAATTCATAGAAATCAACATAACGCTAAAAACACAGACTTCAACTTGGTTTGTTGAGTATATTGCACCTTTTATCACTTCCCTTCTCCATCCTATCTTGCCATTTGGCTTACTCACTTCCTGACATCAACATGATCTTGAGTGTAGCCTGCATAAAAGTGTTGAAAACCTTCATAAATGTACTATTGTTGTTAGTCACTACAAAATATGCTAAGTGTAATCTGTGATAGGTTGGAGACTTAATTTTTATTTAAAAAGATATAGATTATTGTTTAACAACAAATGATTGCCACTGTACATATCCCACATGGAAGATGATATTAGCATGAGCTCAATTTAAACTCTAAATAATTAATCATAGTAAAAAATAAAGGTCAAAATGTGGGTTGGTTCAAATAGTAAAATAATTAACAAATTGCCCATTTCTTAAGAAAATCGGAATTGCATGTTTGTACTCTTCTAAAAGGTTGGTGAGAAGACTCAACCATGTGGTATATTTGTACTTTTGACAGAAGCTAAACCTTCTAATTATTACATCCGTTATAGTGCAGACAAGAGTAAGAGACAACCAAATTCCTCAAACAAAAGTCTAATTGTCTGACAAGTGGGTTTATATCCAATAATACCCTATTTTTCAGCAAATCATGTGGAAGAAGTCAATAAAGAAAAGGTTACCTCAAAAATCATGCAGTCATACGCAAACTCATGAAAAGAGCCAGGCCAGCCCAAACCCCAGGAAGGCCAAAAACTTGTGGAGCATATAGCAAAAATAAAGAGGACAGTGCCCCAACTACCATCTGTAGATACAAAAACACTAATAAATCGCTGTAGAAAGGAAAGGAAACGCTGGCACACTGATTACGGCAGCTGTTGCAAGATCAAAATAACACAGATTCCTTTATGTACATACCATGGAGGAAACCGCATATGAAGTCTGAGACACCAAAATGAAGTCCATCAAAAATAAAAGCAAGGGCATTGATTGGCTGGCTGGCACTAACAAACTTAAAGAAAAAAAGAAATGAGTAAAGATAGTGTTGACAGAGACTACAAATATGTTATCTTATATTAGTATGATAAAACAAAAGGCACATACCAAAACACCACTCCCCACAATTTGTATAACCATAGGATCTTTGGAGAATAGTTCTGCAAGTCTACCAAAAGAGGAAAACAGAAGAAGTGCTAAAGCTATACCAACAAATACTCCTGTCTGGAAAAGGAAAAAATATCATTTGTAAGTTGCTTTGGAACACACTCAATGTTATTTTCCACCTATACAAATTAGCAGCATAGCAATTTAGTAAAGGTTATGACCTTTAATGCATAGTATGTGTCTATGTGACCCCCTTCACCTTTTCGTAGTCAAGTTTAGCAAACGAACTCGCAATCTTCGCCCAAAATCAAGCAAGTACAAAATAAAGTTGAGTGCACTCAGGTCCTGTTCAATAGGGACTGAGATTGTGAATAAACCAGGATGTTAATTCGACCATCCCAAGTTTCACATAAAAAGCCAAACCAAAAACAGCTTGTTTGGCGGGGCTTAAGCCTGTAGCAGCTCTAAACTCACACTTAAGCCACTCCAAACATGCCTTAAGTCTTGCATCCATCAGTTCAGAACTTAAATCCCATGACATCATGTTGCATTTTTCATTGAGAAAGAGATAAGTTGCTCAAGTTTGGGGAAAACATAGTGAACTGAGAAGCAATCGTGGTGATTTTCAGTGTTAACAAAATAAATTAAAAAAACCACGTAACTAAAAAGAGTTGCACCTGGGCGGAAACAGCCAATGCATCCGAAAGTAATGATACCGCCAGCCATACTTGCAGACATATTTGATGAGCAGCCATAACTAGTGTGCCTTGCCAAGCAGCCATCACAGTTCCAACTTCCAAGGGTCATTGTTGTCAGAACTGAAAGAGTTCTCCCTAACAGCATGCCACCTAAAAAATTTTGAAAAGAGTTGCTTGTATTCAGAGGGAATAATCACGTTACAAATATTAGGGTTGCAAAGTAAATGCTACAAGTTTTTATGTCCTTATTGTATCTTGAAGGGAAAGTCTGAGTGGGTCGAAGAAGCTGTTAAACTAATTAGCACATCTATGTTTCACTAAACCAAGATACTCAAGAACTCCAGTATTTACAACATATGTGAATCAAAACCATAACTTGAAAGCATCAAATTTTGCCTAATAGCAAGTTAATATCCACTTACAACTCACCAGATTTTATGTACCCAACAAAGTCTATGTCTTCAATTTTTGGAGGCAGTAGTAGTGTAGAACTGCTCTTTTGCTTAGATACCTGGACATCACAAGATTAAAAAAAAGTAGTAAGAAAAAAAGTCTTATAAAAAAGGAAGTGTGCATGCTGCTTCAGGGCTTCAGGCTTCAGCAATTAAACTAAAACAGTATTGCTGAGCGCATTGATGGATAATTAGATCATCCTTTTGTCTCTTGTTTTGATCAATAAACGATTGGGATCCTAACAAAATGAGAATCTCTTAAACCCAGCAACAAATGAATAGATTTTGAGCTATATTTCTATCTATTTAACCCATTTAATACTTGTATCAGCATAACTTTGAAATTTACTGCGGTGTGTGTTTCGTGTGATTCTGCCTACATATCAATGTAATCCTCTGAATAGAATCGATTGCAACATGTACTATGAAGTAATAGTTGCAACTTGCAAGTGCAGCTCCGTTTAATCCGAGGTTCAGGAAATACACAAAAAAGGGAAGTAGAACTGCAGCTGAGATGTTGCCCAAACCTGAAGATTTATTACAACATTCAGCCACTATACAACAATACACTAATAGATTAAGTAACAAAAACAAATATCAGGTAGACAGTACGTCACATGGAAAGATGTCGAGATTCTGCATGCTTTCAGTGAAGCACATAAAACTCAGGCCCTTTTCGAATTGTGGTGTAGAAAACATAAAATTATATGCAGTTCTATAAAAAAAAAAAAGCAAATGTGCCACTTAGTAACACATAATTCTGGAAATCCTTGCAATAAATTACAATGTACTGAACCTCAGGTATCTAAGCTCAAGTTGGTAATATCATACCAACAAATCTATTCTAATGACCTGTTAGCTTTGATATTCAAGTGGCATATAACATCAAGAGAAAATTAATACTGACAACTTTATCCGGTGTCCTGACAAAGGGATGAATTCACGACCCAATATATTTGAAGTCCAAGCAGAAGATATAACTTACAATAAAATATAAGTACATGGCATAATATGGGTCATCAGCACCATCAATAACCTGATCAATCTACAACGGCAGGAGCACCTAGTGCCCTTAAAGGAAGAAATAACCTTGCAGGATTACACATAGTTGATGCCTGCCCAAGTAAAAAATAAAGAAGACAACATCAAGGTTCTAGTGAAATAGAGTGTTTAGGTTGATGCAATAAAACACTCCTCCATATCAAAGTGCAGTTTGAATTTTGTTAGTCACAAAGAAAAAGTACAGGAAAAAGAGGTATAACATCACAAATATTGAACCACATGGAAGGTGTGGTTAGCAATCATGTTTAACATCATAACTGTTTAAGTCAATGATTTTTGTATCCTAACCAATAGTCCAATATTAGGTTACAATAGACAATAAAAACTGAAACATATCCAATAACCAGTTGCTTTGACATTGCAACCCATATTCTAATATTTGGAAGCAATTTCCATAATTGAAGTATATTATACTTATGTTTTATCTAAACAAATTACCCGGTAACTGGTAAGTGTACCTAACAAAAGGATGAAGGATATTAGAGATGATAATTCCTACTTTGGCATACCATTTGCAAACGCATATTCGCATCAATACACCAATATGACATTTGGACATACATGTGAGACACCCATAATGTTGAGGAGTATTCCAGACCCCAGAATCAAAGCCAAGGCTTCAATGACACCGATTGCAGCTGCCAAAAGTAAAGCAGAAGATATGGAGGGAAGCCTCTTCCTTTCTCCAGTCTCACTAGATATATTTCCTTCTGCGCATCAGCAGAGAAAGTTAGCTCACAAATTCTAAGATGCTATACGTTTCTTAAGCTGTTAAACACATAAGAGTCAGCAGCCATCTAGTACCTGAAGAATCATGCCTTGAAACATCTTCAGCTACAAATGAGGTTGTGAAGCTTAAGAGTGGTATGTTGTCGCGAACCAGACCCTTGGCTCTTGGGCTGTTGGGCTGGACAAACAAGTGGGCTATCCCCATGGCCCAATCGGCTGAGAAGGCATGCTACATACGAACAATCGACGGCAGCAGGACGGGTATCATCGAAGAACAGAGAGAACAACGGCTGCACTTGGCTCCTCCTTCCCCTACTGCTTCCTCCCCTAACTCATATATTTCCCCATCCATGTCTCCTATCCCCGTCTTCTCCTTCCTTTCTCACAGTTCCTCAAATTCCCTTGCATAATCTGTAGCTGAACGCTGTAATTGACTTCCATCTGTGTTGAATTAGTGAAGTGGTAAGTTGGATCGTAACAATATGGTATCAGAGCAGTCGATTTTGGAGGTTTCCCGCACCAATGAGGCCACGATTGAGGAAGAGCTGTTGCGATGCAGGGTGATGTTGGCTGATTCACTCGCAGCTACGAAGAAGCAATTGGGTGAAATGAAGGATTTGGCACACCAGATGAAGGAGTTGGAGGTTGGTATCAAGGCCACCTTCCAGCCGCTAGTCGCATCAATTCGAGCCTCATCGTCGTCTGTGACTGCGCCGACATCCACCTCCACCATCGCCATGGACCTCGCCATGGTTGCTGCTACTCTATCTCGAGACGCCACTCCCACAACCAAGTCGCCCACCAAGTGTTTGACGGTATGCCTCGACGGCGACACCGGTGTGCCTACGTCTGCGTTAGCTCCAGATGTGGCCCCAAGTTCCCCCTCGACCATCACTGAGCTCGCCACCGTCTCAAGTTGTTCCGTTACTGCTCAGCCCGCCGTCAACATCTTTGTCACCGACACCAACTTTGTGATGCCCGCCAGGTGTTTGACTCCGGGCCTCGACACCAACATCGGCGATCTCCTTGTTGTGGCTATGTCCCTGCTCTCGAGGGGCATGACCACGGCCCTTCCAGTACCCGGGGAGCCCTCTGAGGTCTCACCAAAGTCACTGTTCAAAGACAAGTTGGACATGCTTGTGCCCACGGGTGCTCGACGAAATGCTCCCACGACGACACTGGCATCCAGACGTCTGTGTTCACATCAACCTCGACATCACTGTTGAACCATGCCCGGTTCGGCATCACTATGGCTACTTCAGCGCCATCCATCCCGGCTGGCCCCGTTGGCACGACGGTTGGAGTCACTACCCACAACGGCTGTGCAATCTTCCACAACACCGAGATCAGCTTCCTCCCCAAGTGCATTTTCAATGTCGCTTACCCAGTGGCAGCACGGACATACTCCTACAGCGGGCACTATGCTACTATGTTGGCAATATCAAGTGTGGTGCTTCGCACCAATTACTCCATCAATATTTTTGGCGCCTTCGATGACACTAGCCGGCCACCCGGCTGGTGTTATCTTGGAACAGAGTGTGGCCAAGCCATGTCACCTTCTCTTTCCCCAGCTCCACTGACAATGGCGATGAGCTCAATGGTGGGTGTCTCCTCTATCTCAATGGCACATACCAAGCACGTGCGGTGGTGTTGTGGTCACCGCCAATGAAGTGGGTCGAACGACAACCTTGGCCGTCACTTGTGCAAGTCAAGATCGCGGGAGACGAGGGTAAGGTACAGACAATGCCAAGGCCGGCATTCAGCTATTATTGTGGTGGCATGGGTTCGCAGCAGCCATGGTCGCCACAGCCTATCCATGTTGAGCAGCAGAAGTGTGGTAAGCTCTTTGGTAATAAAGCATTCTATACTGATACCAATAAGGAAGTGATTGCTTGGATAGTACTAGTTTTTATGAAAAGCAGCAGTAGGATAAGGCTACCGCCCTGGCCACCACCCCCACAAAGATAATAGGATCAAGTTTCCTCAAGGTGATCAGTATAATCCGTTCATTCATGAGGCAATGTGCCACAGTTGGGATGGTACGATTGATTGTTCTAAGAAACTGATGAGGCCATGTGTATCCCTACTGATTATTGAGTTTGTTCAATGCAAGAATGACAAGGGTGGTGTGAAGAATAGTATGGGCAATCTCATCAAGGACGATTTAATGGCTGAGGTTCTGAAGATGCTAAGTACCAAAAGGCATGGAGTGGAGGAACAACGCCAAGATCAAGCAACATCAATGAGGCCTGATGAAGATGCCACTGGTTCATCTAAAGATGCTCAAATCGAGATATGTCCCCCACATCTTGGATTTTTGGGTGGACTTTGTTTTGGATGTGGGAAAAGACAAGAGAAAGAAGATGTTTCAGGAGTTGCTTTTGGCTACATCCACAAGAATTTGAGGATAGGTACTTCAGAAATTGACAGACTACGTAGAGCTGATTTGAAGAATTGGCTGCGTGAAAGAAAACTAGTACTTATTTTAGACTTGGATCATACATTGATTAACTCAACCAAACTCCATGATATTTCTGCTGCTGAAAATGACTTGGGAATTCAAAGTGCTGCATCAAAAGACGATCCAAACAGAATCTTGTTCACATTAGGGTCAATGCAGATGCTTACAAAGTTGAGACCCTTTGTCCATAAATTTTTAAAAGAAGCAAGCAATATGTTTGAGATGTATTATGTATATATACACCATGGGTGACAAGGCGTATGCAATTGAAATAGCAAAGCTTCTTGACCATGATAATGTTTATTTTGGTTCAAAAGTGATTTCAAACTCCGACTGCACTCAGCGACACCAAAAAGGTTTTGATGTGGTTCTTGGAGCTGAAAGTGTTGCGGTGATTCTTGATGACACTGAGTATGTCTGGTAGAAGCATAGAGAAAACCTGATTCTGATGGAGAGAGATCATTACTTTGCTTCGAGCCATCGACAGTTTGGTTTTGGCGTCAAATCTCTGTCAGAGTCGATGCAAGATGAAAGGGAGAGTGATGACGCTCTTGCTTCTGATCTGATGTGGATGGAAATTCAACTTCTAGCTGGCTCCAAGCCTGTAGTTGCTTCCATGTCTGATGTTGCTGCAAGTGGTGGATACTATATGGCAATGGTTGCATCAGTTATTGTTGCTGAGAAACTTACTCTAACAGGATCAATTGGAGTTGTTACAGGGAAGTTCTACCTTCAAAAGCTGTATGAGAGGATTGACTTCAAAAGCATTTCTGGTTTCAATCCATTTTTGGGGGTGAAGCATCTTGCACGAGATGATTTATATGAAGCCAAGTCTAACTGCTGCACTCTAAAAGGGGGGCAGGTTGTTCAAATTCTTGGGATGAACTCAAATGCTTCAAATATACAGTGTCTTTACCTTCCCATATTAGAGTAGCAGAAGCGTGGCAGTGGACTTATGATTGGAATGGACAAGTGGCGGAAGAGTTGTAGGGTACTGTGGGATCCTGGCGGCCTCCGACGCATAGAGTCGGATTGGGGACAAGCCAAAATTCATCTGAGGAGGAATGTCACAAACCAGACCCTTGGCTCTTGGGCTGTTGGGCTGGACAAACGAGTGGGCTAGCCCCATGGCCCAATCGGCTGAGAAGGCATGCTACATAAGAACAATCGGCAGTAGCAGGAAGGGTATCATCGAAGAACAGAGAGAACAACAGCCGCACTTGGCTCCTCCTTCCCCTGCTGCTTCCTTCCCCTAACTCATATCTTTCCCCATCCCTGTCTCCTATCCCCGTCTTCTCCTTCCTTCCTCCCAGTTCCACAAATTCCCTTGCACAATCTGTAGCTGAACTCTGTAACTGACTTCCATCTGTGTTGAATTAGTGAAGTGGTGAGTTGGATTGTAACATATGTTGAAAAGCTTTGATATAATGTTGAAGACTGACACACCAATGGCAGCTGAAGGCCTGAAGCCAGCTTCACAGGACCTATCAGGTTCAAGGTTCAGACAAACAACAGGAAACTATATGAGAAACGAAAGCACACCTGATTCCTTTTTTTTCAGATACTTCACTGCTGTTATTGAATTCACAAGCGAGCATCGCGCTAGCAAATGATTCAGCTGAAGGAAATAAATCTATTTCTAAACGAGCCAGATGCGACATTTACCTAAACGACTAATACATGCAGTCTACAGTAACTGCGCAAGAGGATCGATTGCTTGCGCAATTATGGCCGGTAACGCCAGATTCACGAGTTCCTTCCTAACTCGTCCAGGATGATCCCCAACTAAATTTCTGAGAAAGAGAACGCAACAAACACAAAACGCAGATCACTCGATCAGTCGCCATACGCGAGGCACACAAAAACTAAAGACTTCTGAATCACTAGAACAACAGGCACACAAGGTTACGGACTTACTGTGCAGTAGTAGCATCCTTCGCGTCATCCGAGGGAGCCGCACGCGTCAGAAACGACTGGTCGCTCGCAGCATCCTCGCTACGGAATTCCCCATCGCCGCCGCCCGAGCGAACGACGTGCTTGGGAAGGAAGTGGCCGCTCCCGGCAGAGGCCGCTCGTTTCGTGATGGGAGACAGCGAGAGCCTCGGCGCGGTGGCGCGACGGGCCCCGACGATCCCTCCGCTCGCACTCCGATTGCGGCTGGGAAGTCCCGGCGGCGAATTCCATCGCGGGGTTCAACCGCCGCGACGCGACGCGTCGGATCAGAGCACCAGAGCTCAGGAATTCAGCGGCGCCCGGGAGCAGGTGGGGCAGCGTAGCGTTGCGAGGAGGGCGCAGTGCGGGGCCGCGCGGCCGTCGTGCGCGACGAATTGATGACGCCGAGCACGGGAGGAGGCAGGCAGGAGGGAAGAGGAAAAAAAGTGGAGGTTTACGCGCTGGACTGGCTGCCTCGGGGCGGCCGTGGCGTGCTCGCGTCGTGGCTCCCGCGGTCCCGCCTGCGCGTTCGTGTGAGGGCTTACGCCGCGGCCCACGCGCGCAAACATCCGGGCGTTTTTCCGAAACGCTCGCGCGGAAACTCGCCAAAATTTTGCACGTTTTGCTGTGATAGTACAGTATGCAAAACGATAATCTACAGGGAGCTTTTTTTTTTTTGCTGTGGTTTATGGCTTTTGGCTAAAAATTTTGAATTTTGACTGTTTACGGTACAGATTACGGAGAGATCTGTTAGAGTACAATATATGGTAGGATAGAGTCCATTGGGATTACAATCCCTTGTACCATCTTGCCCCCCAAGTCTTGTACCTCTATATATACCGCCCGAGAGGCTCGATGCAATACATCCAATTCCACCCAATTATATCTTCCTTCATGGTATCAGACGCCTAGGTTTAGATCCTAACCCTAACCGCCGCTCGCTTCCGCACCGCGCGCCCCCGGGGAGATCTATCTCCGCCGGGGGCGGCGCCACCGTTTAGGCGGCGGATCCTATTGACCCGGCCGCCATTGTCATCGTCGTCAAGCAGCAGATTGGGCCTTCATCGCTCGCGGTCGTCCTCGTCGCAGTCCGCCGTGCACCGTCGCGTCCTCCTCAGGCTGTCGTCATCTCCCCTCCCGGGCCGGGTCGCCGCCGCCCCCGACTGCGCCGCTGCCGGCCGCCACCCGCTAGTGCTGCCCGACGGCCGCCGCTCCTGATGCTGCAGCTCCTCCACTTGGACGTCGCCCCGGCCTCCCCGCGTCAGATCGGGCTTCCCCGCCACCGGATCCGTCCAGATCCGGCCGGCCGCCACTGACCACCGCACGTCGCTGCCCAGATCTGACCGTCAAGTCCAGATCCGGCGACCTCCAGCCCGGATCTATACCGCCGCGCCCGGTCTTCACCACGCCGCCCCCATCCTCGCGCGACCGGGTCCCTCCGCACGCGCTCCTCCGCCGCCTCGTTCTCCGCCAGCCGCCGCCCCGCCGGACCGCGCCGACGCCATCGCCGCCACTCGGCTCCGACTCGTGCCCCGCCCCGACCCCGCCAGCCTCCGCGCTGCCACCGGGGGTGGTGCCGGGCCACGCCGGACCGCGCTGCCGCCGGGGGTGGCGCCCGGCCGGGCCGTGCCAGATCCGCCTCCGCTCCTTCTCCCGCCCCGCCAGAGCCTTCCTCCGCTCCGCCGCTACCCGTCCCCAGGCCGACGGCCGTTGGGCGGAGGATGGGGCTGGCGAGGTCCCTGCAGCCGCTGCACAGCGCGGTCTCGGCGGCGAGGCTGACGTCGCGGCTGGGGGCGGAGGTGGCGCGGGCCGTGTCGCAGGAGACTGGCCTCAGTGTGCCTTGATAATGAAAGAAACCACCCCGGGACAGCAGCAGGCTCTTTTATTCCCTTAGAAGCTCACCAAAAAAGAGAGGATAAGGCTAGGTGTACCCGGTGAGTTGCACATGGAGGATCCCACTGCTGCTGTTGTATCTTTTTTCTCCTGATCACTGATCGGGGTTGAGTCGTTCACCGCCCGTCGACCTCGCATGTATCTCCTCCGACATCGGCATCGACTACACCGGCCCCTACCTCTTCGACTATGCGGCCAGGCCGGGCACGCGATGCCGAGGGGACGCCTTCCCGCGTCGCGTCTCGGTCACCCGTCCGCACATCTTCATCGTCAGTTCGTCATCGCCACCACAGACCGGGACGCCTCCACCGACTTCTTCCATTGTCGTCTCGTCTTGCGTGTACTCGGTCTGATCAGCCGATTGTGCGCGATCCACCCGGCTCCCGTGACGTCCGTCGTCGAGAACTACGTGCATCTTTTCCAAGCAACAGGGCTACTGCTGTGTCGCCTCCTCGGGCCGCAGCACCGCCACACGTGTGTCCCCTCGCCGTTGCATCTACATCGCGATCCCCTGCGCATCGACGACTGTGCTGCGCAACCTCTTGTGCGCCATCTGTCTGCACATGGTCTTCGTCATACTGATCGGGCCTTCATCGCCGACATCGAGCGCTACTGCCGCCGCCGTACCTTGCGTCAGGACTGCTCGCCTTCGCGCCAGAGCGTCTGCCCGGACTGCTCGCCTTCGGGTTGTAGCGTCCGCTCCCGCACTGCTTCTTCTTCCAGCACAACCACGCCTGGTTGGGGCCATCTCCCTTGTACGTCCGGTACTGGCAACACCGGTGCGTGCTTTCGTCCCCGACGCGTTGCCGGGGCCGGCAAACCTGGCACACGCCTCGGCTCTAGCGGCTTGACTGCATCGACTTCGGCATCGACCCTCCCGTTCCCGTCTCGTCTGCCTCGATTGCATCGCCGTTTTTCGCCTACATCCTCGACGGCCCTGATTGCGTCGACCTCGGCATCGCCCCCCCTTCCACGACGACTGCCTCGACGCGTCTCCGTCATCACCATGGTGCCTCTTTTGCGCCTGCGGCTTCATGCGCGACCGTCTCGACATCGGTAACCCGACCACGATTACGTCGACCACGGTCATCTCCAGCACGGCATCCTCAACCACGACTACTCCGCCCTCGTGCTCAGCTACCTCGACATCGGCACAAAAGGGCTACAGCTTTGCTTGAGTTACTCATCGGCTCCTGCTCCAGTCACAGCATCCGCGCCGCATCAACGGTTATGACTGCGGGGGGATGTTAGCTCTTCGGTTTCTTCTCCAGTCTCACCGTCTGCGACGCTCCCGTTGTGACTGCGGGGGGATGTTAGAGTACAATATATGGTAGGATAGAGTCCATTGGGATTACAATCCCTTGTACCATCTTGCCCCCCAAGTCTTGTACCTCTATATATACCGCCCGAGAGGCTCAATGCAATACATCCAATTCCAACCAATTATATCTTCCTTCAAGATCGATACTTACTTATGATTTTAACTGGTACAGATGTTGGGCTTTTAACTTGTAGACCTCGTCTTGAAAAAATACTCTGTTTAAAAGTTAAGTACTGTAGTGACTGCGAAAAGCCGACCGGCTTGTTGCCTACCGAACAGGTCCAGGTACATGGGCATCGCTCCTACGTTTTCTACCTACGTACAGATGGCATATAATCATCCAAGCATGGAATGATTCGGGTATAGCCGTCCAGAAGTTGGTACTATGTAGATATGGCAACGGGTAAATACCCATCGGGTATTGCCATTCCATACCCGTACCCGCTAGGTGTAAATTTACCCGTCGAGTTACCCGTATCCGCACGCGGGTAGGAAAATTTACCCATACCCGTACCCGCGCGGGTATTACTACCCGACGGGTAACCCGTACCCGCAAGCATACCCGGTTCAACATATAAGAATATCATCAATTTAGACATTCATTAATCATACATGCCAAGCACAAAAGCGTCTAATGATCAAAATTAGTACATCACATAAACATACTTGATATGACCATATCAACATATGACAAACAAATAAACAATCAACAAGTAGATAATAAAATTAACATTTGAGTGGGATGTCTAGTTGTCTAATGCGGGTATTCATTACCCGCGGGTAGGCGGGTATGGGTAGTATATACCCACACCCGCACCCGCCTACTCGGCGGGTAGAGGATTTCGCCCAATAACGTACCCATGAGTACATAAAATTTTCTATACCCGTCTCTTTATCGGGTAAAATCCGTCAGGTATTCGGATATCGGATACCCATTGCCATCTCTAGTACTATGCCTAAAAAACGTCCATGTGCAGCAATCAACAAACGTATCAGATCCCCTGAAACGAGACATACTTCGATCCTTCTACCAGTTCATGAAAGCAGACAACCCACTTTCAATGGAAGCTACAGGTCTTGTTCTTTTTAACTTTTAAAAGCTAATTTTCAGCTTTTTATAGTAACTAGCTTTAAAACAGAGTATCTTTTCAAGATAGGGTCTACTAGTTAATTATAATACATAATTTACCGACTTTATTTATATCGGTAAAAACCGCACGTGAGTTTCTATTTCTCTGTAATCTCTCGTACAAATAGCCTAAAGATCACAAACCGCAGCCAAAAGTCATAAACTTCGACTAAAAAGAACTGGCCCATAGCCTGTAGGCCAAGGTCATCCAAGTTCCGAAAGAACTAAACACGGCCTGTCAAGAAGGATAAGACAATCCATTATCCAAATGTATTCAGACATGTAGTGTGAAACACGGCCTGTATGTTTATTGAGCCGTTCTGCCGCGAAAAGGCCCAAAACAGCACATTAGTGTTACTCCTTCCAAAGCAAATATAAGAAAGTTGACCCCTGCTGTTCCTGTTTATTATTGGTTGGTCAACAAACCAAAACTACCACAAAATTACGGTTTTTTTAAAAAGAAACTACCACAAAATTACTGTATGATGCAGTAGAGACTACAAAAATCCATACATCGGTAAGTTTCAGGCAAAACTAAATTTGATCATCCCTAGAACAATCCTAACAAAAGGCTAAAACCAAAAACACAGAAGTACCTTTGCAAAAGTTTGACAGTACAAATGTGTCCTGATATACCTTCTAACACAAAAGAAGTGTTCCCCTCGTGTCTGCACTTATACATCCAGCCAACTACAGATTAAAGCCACATAGGCACTGCCCAGATTGCTCAAAAGCATAAAACTACGAATTAGAAGTCCAGACACTAAGAAAGTAAGAATGTGAATGCTACTCAATCATGATGCAGAAATCCTAGACACAGCAACACGACATGAAGACAAACAACCAGCTCTGTCCATCTCAACCACGTCGATTCCAACCTAAACGCCAAAGACTGAGCCGGTTGTGCAGTTGGAGACATCCCAGCGGCTGCCAATTACAATCAACAAGGGGTCAATGACAAGCAAGGGCATTGCACACAACACGATAGCTATTGGTTACAACCAACATAATATATACTCACCATTGCACACGGAGCTGGTGGTAAGATTGGCAAGGATGGTGAAAGATGTGCTGTTGGTGTACCCAGCGTACGAGCACACCGTGCTCTCGCAAGATGAGGTGGAGGGCGTGGATGTGTTCCCCAGGAACAAATCTCCACATTTCGCAGCAGGGCAGAAGGATGAGCTTATTCCTTGCGTTGGTTGACAGTCCAGCCTGAAGATTTTGCAGCATTGTGAAGTTACGATTTGGTTACATAGACTGACGTTTCAACAGCATGTATGAGAATAAATTGAGTAAGCACTCACTGCCAAGTAGAGGAGCTGCAGCCACACATGATGCAGTTGTTGGCGGTGAGGATGTAGCTTCCATTTGGAACACGAAGGTTGCGGTCTATGGCTGTATTGCTAATGGCAGAAGAGCAAGCTGCACATATATGTAAACCATTAATCTCAAACGGAACTGACTAAATGTATGATGATGGGATCAAAATGTCATCTAATATAATGTGAGGCAGCACTACACTTGCTGAAGCATTTAAACTTCAAATCCATTACAGGCTTGCTTGATGCAGTAGTTTAGTTCAAATCAGAAAATTAAAGAATAGTAGAAAGTAAACGAGAACAAGCATTTTACATGCAGAATACTGGCATTACCACGATTACAACCACAAATTAACCATGGGGACATATAAATAAACTTCCAACATGGTACAGGTTAGAATCTTATCTCAATCGTCCTGCTCTGCTAACATCCATTTAACTCAGCTAGTATTATATAACTGCATTGGTCCAAAATTTTCCTCAAAGAGAAGGAAGCTTAAATTCTTTTGGAATTTACCATATGACAAATGGAAATGTTCAGAACTTCAGATCCAAATTTCAGCAGACATATCCATTAGCTTATCCTGTACTACGACCAACAGCAGTAGTTCGAGAGTTATATTGGCGATATCAATTCATTTTTCCCTCTTACCAATTTACTCATCTTTGTACAGGCAAGACAAAGCCCTCACTTGATTCTAAGCCAAGGTACGATGTGCAGTGCAACTTGAAAGCTAGCAAAAGCAACAAGAGGAGACACGATGAAAGGCTGAAACAACTAGTTGTATCGATCTTTATTGCCTCCTTTTTTGCCCATTCGCGAGCAAAAACTTTTCAAGCAAACAATCTGAAAAGCTAACAATGTTGGATGGGGCAAGAGAAGCACTAAAATACACAGAGGAGCAAAAGGAAGATAAAACTTTGTATTCGCCCCACGGCAAAGCATCTCTATGTCATCTACAACTTTTATCAACAGACAGAACCTAAATGGAGTTCAAAAAACATTGTGATGCTACACATCAGCAGCTGCCGTTGCAACCTATGCTTTGTTGGATGCGCCAACAAAATGCTCGAAAATGTACAATGTACTAACGAGTAGCAAAAGAACACAAAAGGTTGTTAACGGTTTATTGAATCAGAAAAGGAACTCCACAAAAGTATAAGCAAAAAAATGCATTTGCAAAAGGGTTGAATACTTCACGAGCCATCTTGGAAGCAATTTGCAATAATAATAATAATAATAATAATAATAATAATAATAATAATAATAATAATAATAATAATAATAATAATAATAATAACAACAACTTTTTCCTTATCTTTTTGTCCTACCTCGGAGCGGCACATCAAGAACCTGCCCGGCGAGAAGGCTCTTGGCATCGGGCATCCGGTTCAGCGCAAGAATCGTCGCCTCCGTCGTGCCGAAGTCCTGCGCGATGCCGGCGACGGAGCTCCCGGGCGGCACGACGTACGTGTAGTGCACCACCGGCTCGCCGCCCACGGGGTCGCAGCTGCAGGGCACGGGGATCCAGAGCTCCTGCCCCACGGCTATCTTGTTGGGGTCGGACACGTTGTTGGCGGCGGCGATGTCCTGGTAGGTGACGAGCCCCGCGAAGACGCCGCGCGCGATGGCGTCGAGGGTGTCCCCGGCGCGGATGCGGTAGGTGGGGCGCTGGAAGGTGGCCCCGGCGCCGCCGGAGCAGAGGCAGGGGAGGCGGATGCGGAGCGGCGAGGGCGCCTGCGCGGATGGCGGCGTGGAGAGCGGGAGGTCATTGGCGGCGAGCAGCGCGCGGTGGGAGCGGAGCTGGAAGAGCGCGCGCACGGCGGCGAGCGTGGTGGCGTTGGGCGGCGCGTAGGCCACCAGCGCCTGGCACGTGGACGCGCGCGGCGCCGTGGCGTTGCATGCGAACCGCGCCGCCCCCGCCGCCGGCGAGAGCGCGGCGACGCAGAGGAGGATGGAGAGGGAGAGCAACGCCATTGCCACGGTGAGCGAGCTTAGCTAGTACAGTAGCCAGTGAGAGTGTGGGCGCTGCTACTGTGCGGTGTTTGGGGAGATTTGTTTGGTTCGTCCATTGGGGAGGCGCATTGGCGCGGAGGCAGAGGAGTGGGGCAGTGTGCAGCGAGGTGGGCGGTGCGGTTGGCGCATGCGCTCTCCATTGCCGCGCGGCCAGTGCCGGTTTCCACGAGAGATCACCACTGTTCGTTGCACGCCGTGTGGTCTGGATCTCGAGACGAGGGCTCCGGTGTCCGCACGGCACTGGAGAACGAAGATGGTGTGGCCTAGTGGGGGTGGTGCAGTGGAGGGAGAAGCCAAAGCGTGCGCGCTGGCTCGCTCGCCTGCGGCCTGCCTGCAGCTCTCCTGCTGGAAGGAAACGATGGGGAAGGATCTTCTGCGCCCAGTGCTCCTACTGGCTTCGTGTCTTCTTCACATGCAACGCCGCGACCGTTACCAAAACGGCACCATCCGCCAATACTAACGTCTGATTTTTTTTTAAGTGTGTGTCTATGCATTATTAGACTATTTTTAATCAAAAGTTAGTTAAATTTTTAGGCCGTCAGTATAGATCTAACGCCTAAGATCTAACCACCTAAATCCTTTTTAAACCTAACCTTATCCCTTTCACCACCGTCGCCCCTCTTGCATGCGCTCACCTCCTATGCACCTCGACCCCGCCGCCCCCTTCACGCCGCGCCTCCACGCTGCCCCCTCCTCATCGCCGACGCCACCACCTCCTCGTCACTGGAGCAGCTCCGCGCGCCTCCCCTCATCCCTCCTCCACCACCCGCAGCCGGTGCCCCCCCCCCGCCTCGCCTCACCGCCCCTACCCCTCCGCATTGTGCCGCCCCCGCCCAACCTAATAGCTAATACCTTCCACTGCTGTCGCCCTCTGACACCACCCTCCTACCCCGTCCGTCGCCCCCACCATCGCTCACCGTCGACCCACTACCCCCCAGCCTCCCTCTATGCCTGGAGGAACAGTGAACCCTAGACACGGGGAGCCAGATTCTACCCTCGGGTTCGCCGGCGATGAGAAAGAAGGGCTCACCAGAGAGGAGGAATAAGGGCTCGTCTCAGAAGAAGGTATAGGTGGCGGCGCACAAATCTTCACACCCATCCAGTGGTGAGAAATCCGATTGATTTTCCCTAAAAATCATACGAATGCTGCATAGCACTTCCTTTTTTAAAACAACTTCCACACCCCTTCCATTCTTGTTTTGTTCTTGGAATAAAGCAAGAAATTACGGACGCATCACGTACCTTATTTCTCTTACTTCTATGCATATACATCCCTTTTTATTTTATCTAGCACTCTCTCTTTCCTTCTAAATACCATTTTTTCTCAATACTATTTATTTTTAAATAAAAATCGTAATACAGAACCGGCCCTGTGAATCGTCCACTACACCGGAGCACTTGCTGTGCGTCGCGGTGGCACTTCACGTCTGAATTCCTTGCTCCTGCTTGAAGGCCCGTATTTATGCCTTTTGTCTGTTGTCTGGTCCCGTCCCCGGACCGGCGGCACTCCCATGGGCCGCGCGCGCGCGCTCTCGTCCGCCTGCGTCTGCGCCCGTTCCACGGAGCAGAGATGCCACCAAAGCGGCGCGGAAATGTATAAATGAATAATGAACATCACTATTCGTTGACAGCACCAAGCCGTGAGACCGTGGCAGTGACGCGAAAGCTACTTGTCTGTGCTAATCAGAATATGAGAGAGAGAGAGAGACAGACAGATATCACAGGACGAGAATGAGAGATGGAAATGGGTTCTTAAGTCTTAACCAACTTCTCGTCGTCTTATTGTTGCTGTAGAGGCCTTGATGTTTTTTAGCGATTACAGAGGCCTCGATGTTTGAACTGACCCATCGACCGTCGTGGTGATGTCTCCATGGATGATTTTCTTGTCGCTTAACGGTTTCTTTTTTGTGAAGCGGTGGTTTAAATCAATAACATGATTTCTTCGAACTGATCAGTTAGCATTTTGTGACACGTAAAGTTTTTTTTTTGACTCTCAGCCGATTTATGTTTATACTATCTACAGTAACTAGTTTTTAAATGGTGTGTTTTTAAAAGCAAGGTGAACAGAAAGATTGTAGTATGTTAGAGTTAGTAATCTTGTTTTCAGAGTTTGTAGTCGTAGTCGAGTATTGGACAATGGAGCAAGCAACCACATGACAAGAGATCGCTCTATGTTTCATATGTTCGACACAAGGTTTAGGATAAGGTCAAGTTTGGCGACGGCTCTATGGTGGAGATAAAAGGTAAAAGGACGATGATGTTACAATGCAAGAACAGATATAAGAAATTGTTGACAGGGATTTACTATATACTAAGTCGGTGCAACAACATACTTAGTCTCAGGGCAAATGATAGAAAAAGGGTGTAGGGTGATGCTGCAGGATGAGTTTTTGCGTGTGTACGATAAGAACATAGATTTGTTGATGAAGGTGAAAAGATTTCCAAATCGGTTGTACAAGATTTTTTTGAAAAACTTGTAGATTGGTTTGTCTGAAGAACAACCTAGAGGAGCCAGCTTTGGCAAAGGTTCAGATGCAGCAGCATGTAGCAGCTCCGAAGGCATGCGGGGGTGCATATCACGCGCACATGCAGTCGGCGCAGAGGGAGGCAGAGGCTTTGAGGGTGGTGAACCCCATGCTGGCGGAGCAAGTGGTGGCTTGGGCACACAAGGCGGCGAGATCCGAACGCAGCACACAATAGTCGTAGCAGGCATGCACGCAACTGACAAAGAGGGAGGTTGAAGCGGCGTTAGCTCAAGTGGTCGGCATAGGCCATATGCATGAGGCATAGGAGTGCATGCAGCTATGGACAGTGGAGCACATGCACATGCGATGGCTCAGGTCATGAGAGGGGCCCACGACCAAGGTGAACAAGAAGCCAGTGACCGGCGGTTGGCGTAGACCACGCATGGAGACAGCATAGTCGTAGTCCATCTCTAAAAGGCGTTTGGAACAGGCTACACAGAAACAAAAGCCACTCCAGAGTTGGAAGTTGGTCCAAGAGAGAGGAGCAACAAGGCTCAGGAAGGAACGACGCAGGAGAGAAGATCGACGTGATCAAGATGGAGAAACAAGAGTAAGGAGGTGATTGTTAGAGTTACTAATTTTGTTTTCAGAGTTGATAATTGTAGTCGAGTATTGGTGGTAATCGTAGTCGAGTATTGGTGGTCGTGTACGAGTACGCTCGTAGTCATGTTCGAGTTTGTGTACGAGTACGAGTCAGTTCATCGAGTTCGTGTCGGAGTCATAGAAGTTGTAGTCATAGTCGAAGTCGAGTCCGTCTCAGAGTCATAGCAAGTCTCCGAGACATAGTCGTAGAGTTGGGTATAAAAGGGCAGGGCAGTGTAGCGAGAGAGGGCAAGCAAGAGAGAAAGCGATCGGTGTGATCGGAGTCGGAGCGATTGGTGTGATCGAATAGAGAGAAATAAAGAAGAGAAAAAGGAGCGATTTTGGCTCCAGAAAATCTATCGAGTATCGAGTATTACGTGTTCTTAGACGTGGTCGTAAATGAAGTTACGACCACGGCAATCAAGCGAAGGTGTCCGCAGGAGCTGAAGACGTGATCGTAAACGAGTTACGACCACGGTCGTGGAGCAGAAGACATGGTCATAAGGGTTACGACCATAGCAGTTGATAAAGCCTTCAGCGTGGTCATAAGTCACAGCGTGATCGTAATCGAGTTACGACTATGGTGATCGACAGTGGTCGAAGGAGCGGTTTCGAGGAGCACAACGCAGCATCAACGTGGTCGTAACTTTCTCAGCTGAAGTTACGAGTACACAGTTGGAGCTGGGTGGCGTGGTTGGAACAGCTACAATGTGGTCATAGTCGACATCAGAGCGGTCGTAGGCTGCAATATAATAAAAAATATACTGAGTTCAATATTATGGGTTAAAATCATATATGACCATTTTCCTATATGTACTATCTTTCATAAATAGTCAAAATTTAAATCATCCACTATACAAAGTGGGGGGTTCCTGCACGCTCGTGCGATCCACGTCGACTTCGCTTTTCCTGCGGCCGACGCGTGCACTCGCTCTTGCTTCCGCTCCGCCTGCCGCGTGTATGCGCGCTGAATTACTGTTTGCCTCTCGTGTGATCGTTTTTCCCCCAACAAAGATTTGATAATTACGTTTAGGCCCCTGGTTTTCACAAAAAGGTCCCTAGATTCTTGCGAAAAAGCCCTTGCACATTTTTTTGCTGGGTAGCGACCCAGGGTTTCCTATAATTACGAACAGGCCCTTATTTCTTCTGAAAAGACTCTCGATTTTTTGCGAAAAAGCCCCTCCACCCTCCTTTTACTACGAAAAGGCTCTCGATTTTTTACGAAAAAACCCCTACGCTTTCTTTTTTTCTGCGAATTTTTCTCTCTTTTACTTCGGTCCACACGGTGGCTGGCGTGTCGTGGCGCCACACCTATGTGGCTAGTATTTTAGAGAAGGTGCAGGGCAGAACATTAGCTACCACAGTTCCTCCTCTGAGCTCAAGCCTGCAACAGCAACACGTGCACAACAATCAATGCCTCTCCGTTTTTCAACCTGCAAATGCACAGGATCCGAGCACACAGGGCGACGTTAACACCAGCAAACTCCTAGACACACACACATTAGGCGCACTTGGCACTATGAACACACGCTCCCAATGATAGGATTCAGGCCCTGTTGTTTTTTTATAGTATTTAATTTTTAAATAAAATATTTTTTAAGACAAAGTTTATTAAGTTGATTGTAGTATATACTACATTGATCTTACTTATATCAATTAAAATCATACATGATGTCTTTTCTTATAAACTTCTTTATAAACTGATACTATTTATAAATTTAAAGACAGAAAGCTATGTGAACCGTCTGTCGGCAAAGATTCCTGCCCATACGGACCGTCCAAGCCTCAAGTTGAATTACATTGGAGCAGTAACTCTCTTGTTTTTACTACTACCTTACCCAACTCACAGTCGCAGCCTCATTGCATCGATAATGTTAGTTCGAAGCTCGGTCCTTGAAGAACGAAAGCCTGCACGTGACGGGTGCCGACGAGCTCGACATCGGGATCTAGGATGGCCCAACTCCATCGGATTTGGGTCAGGTCTGGACTCGGAAGTTTTTAGGCGGATGCATCTGGATTCCGGATTCAGGGCTAGTTCACTCACCAAATTCCCAGGCCGTGCAGCACGGCCGACTCGTGAAGTCCTTCCTGATCAGGTTGAGTTGAGCACTCGAGATGTCAGATCTGGTCGAGTTTCTTTTTAATTATGGTTCTCTTAAATTAATAAATGAGATAGATTTTTCACTATCGTTTTAAAGTGATTTATTAAAATAAATTTTTTAAATAGTTAATTGGTATTTAGTTTATTCACGTTAACGCTTATAATAGAAACAGTTTGATGGCCAATCCACCCCTCAACAGTTGATGCTACTTTTGATCCTACAAACGAAAAGGCTGCATCTCCATTTGGGCACTTTCTGGAGCCGGAGCTGGAATCCTAAGCTAGTAGTACTCTCAAAGCGTAAATAACCAGTGAGAGCGAGTGAATTCAAGCAGCCTTCTCATAAAGCCGGCCAAGCATTTCGTTACAACTTGGCCAGTTTTGGTGGAGCTCACAAGGACCAGAAACTGTCGACCGGACAAGGGCCTACAGTACGTGCAGCTTATCGCTCATCATACGCTCTCCTTCTGAACAGAAAATAGTAAAAACTAGCCACGTAGGCGTGGCGCCACGCCACGCCAGGCACCGTGTGGACCGAAGCAAAAAAGACGACAATTTGCAGGGAGTTTGGTAAAAAAAATCGAGGACACGTGCGTAATTTCGGAAAAATAAAAGGGCTTTTTCGTAAAAAATCGAGGACCTGCAAGGACCTGTACGTAAGTAAATAAGGACATGTACGTAATTTTGGGAACCCGCGGGTCGCCACCCAAAATTTTTTTTGAAAAAAACTGGGCGCAGGGACCTGTCGCGAGGAAAAAGGACCTTTACGTAATTTCGGAAAAAGTGGAGGGATTTGCCTCCCCCGGCCGTACCAAAAACCGGGGGACACCCGTCGGCCGGCCGCGCGTAGGAGGCGACGTGGAGGGGGCGCGAGCGCCGGAACCCCCCATCTTTAATCCCGGTAGGATTACAAAAATATAGCTTTTATGAAAAAATTGTATAAAACTATAAATTTAAAATTTTATTTCTTATAACTTCTCTTGAAGGGCCCATAGACCGGGGCTGCTGCCAACAACATACTCCTCCCTCCTCCGTTAGAGCATGTCCAATGCAGGCGCTTAGAGAGATGCTTAGCAATGAAAACTGATTTTTCTTGCCACATAGGATAGATAAGGTGCTTATTTTGAAGCATCGATGCTTAAATAAGCATCGGTGCTTAGGAGATGCTTATGTGTATATCTATATCTATTAATAGATAATATAGCATCTAAGCACCCATGGAAGAGATGCTTGCATTGGAGGAAATAACTTTTGCATAGGTGCTTGATGATGTGGATATATTCTCTCTCTTTGAGCATTCATATATAAGCATCTTGCATTGTACATGCTCTTACATGCCGCTATTGGGTAAGCCACACAAGCACGACTCAGCTGCCACCTCAACTTCTCCGTTCCATCTCATCTCCCTCTCTCACCTCTCCCACGCACCTATCACGATAACATATCCTATGTATTCAAGTTTGGAATGCACTCATAGTGCATCCCAACAAAAAAACATCATGAAAAATCCTTAAAAATTTCTACATGTACTTCTAAATTTACTTTAGCTATACATAAAATTTTAAGTTCGGATTCATTATATGTTAGTAGTAAAAAAAGAGAAAGATATGGCAAATATTAAGAATTCAAATTTATCAGAAATTTCTCTTTTTTGCTACTTTTAATATAGAATAAATTAAAATTTAAAATTTCATACATATGTGAAGTAAACTATAGAATATATATATTTTAAAAAAAATTACAGCTTTTTTAATTAAGATATACCATAAATATATGGCAAGCTTGAATACATACAATACGTTCTACCTTCTTCAGCTCAGCTCTCACTAGCACTGTCTCCGCCTACCTCCAGAACATGCAACACGACTGCTACATTCAACCCTTCAGCTGCTTGCTCGCCATCCACCTAGACACCTTCGCACTGCTCGCATACATCGAGAACGCTGTCGAGATGCTCGACCTCACGCCCCATGCTACGCCCACTGAAACAAACCCGAAATTCAAAATAATTTTGAATATCTTCAAATCTTGTTTTCTTTTGATCCTTGGCCTAATCCAGCAGCACCTCCACCCAATCACGCCTCCTTTCTCGCGCTAAACCATCCTCCCCATCCATATGAGCGCAGCTTGATCGGTAGGCACTATTCACCATTTGACAAAAATGGCCGCCGTTGGATTACCGCCTCAAATCTTCAGCTACGACAGCCGTATCCCTAGTCTCCCCTCCGTGCTCATCCTCTAAGCCTCAGACACCCCTTATATTCCCCTTAACTCACGGTGAAGCTCCCAGGTCAAATTTTGGCTCCACCTCCCCTATTCTATTTCTTTGCCAACGTATCATACTACATTTCTCCTCGCCTGCCCGCTAATCCTTGCTGGACTTGTATATGAACTCTCTGACATCTAACACCCCTTAATTGGGTCCTATCCTCGCACGAAAGTAGTCAGGTTGGAATTCACCACTATCACTTACCCCGTCTCTTGGACGACAAGCCACCATTGCCGACTTGCACACCCACAATATACTCAAAATTGCTTAAATTATTGTTGATCAGAGAATGAAGAAGGATACGTGCCTGATGACGTGTACTTTGTCCCCGACACTGAGTGATTCGACGATGGGTTTTTCTAGGTTCTAATCCCCAATCAGTTGATTGTGCGCTATGGTGGTATACCATTGGATACTTCTATTTATTTATTTATTTTCGCTGCAATTTGCTCTTGACTCTGGTATTTATTTGGCCGCTCAACCCTATGCTATAAACTCTACTATGGATCGTTTATATATATATATTACTCTTTTGTTATAAATTAATTATTTACTATGTGTATAGACGTGATCTCAATATTGTGAATGTGTATATTAGCTATTGATTATGAAACTAATGTAGAATATATACAGTGAATATGGGTATTCCGTGACCGGGTCCACACAGGCATATGGCTCGGCGTACGTGTGGTGCTGCTGTTGCACTCATGCACGCGAGGCTGGGTTTGGAGGCTGCGGTAGGTGTATGCATGGCATCTTCTTGGCCACGAAGCTGCCACGGCCGTGCGGACGTACACGCACGGAGATTGCGTGAATTTGCTGCGTTTCGCTTGTCTATGCGACAAACTGGCACTGTTTTATATGGATTTCTGTTTTCTATTTTCTATTTAGATAAGTTAAAATCTAATATAAGTATCTAACTTTTTAAAGTGGTTTCCTTACTTATTTACATCTCGCTCCGAGGATAAGACAGGGATCATAGAAGCATCACCTATCCCACTCCTTTTGCTCTCGTCTCACACGCACATCTCTCTCACTTTTTCACCGTTCGCTTACTCTTTTTAAAAACTATTTCTTTCACCCACTACTATTTATTTTCCGTAAAAACCATCCACCACACAGTTAATATGAACAGGCTCGTCAGCCTAACATGTTTTGTTTGGGCTTTCTATATGGGCTCAAACGGCCCAACCCGTGTTGAATTAGTGGTCTGCTCGGGAACGATCTGACGGATCAAAGGAACCTCGAGCTGGAAGCCTATCTTGCTCTCACTTTTATAGACGGGCCTC
The DNA here is from genome assembly GCA_017311315.1 of Dendrocalamus latiflorus. Taxonomy (NCBI): domain Eukaryota; kingdom Viridiplantae; phylum Streptophyta; class Magnoliopsida; order Poales; family Poaceae; genus Dendrocalamus; species Dendrocalamus latiflorus. The sequence continues at coordinate 5,809,410 of CM029626.1, forward strand.
ATGAGATGTCATCGAATGCCATTCTTTCTCTATGCTTTGCTCTATGAGCACGAATTTTCATTTCTTTTTTCCTTTTTCCTTTTTGCGAACGTGGCTTGCACCTTTTTTCACAAATAGCAACAGTATTTTATGATTTTGATCAGGGTTTCGAAAGGTTATGATTTGTTTCGTTCTCAGTTCGTACATTGATCATGTCATCAATCATCATCATCATCAATTGAGTTACTATCGCTTAATACAAGCCTTGATAACGAAAATAACTAATCACGGACGTCAGTAACTACCATTTGACCACCGATGCACTCGAATAATAGTGCTAGGTGGCGCGTCTTGTCATGAGCGAACACCTCCTATCGAATCTTGACACGTTAGCGTGACATTTCTTGAGCCATTTAGCCAGTAAGTAGCGAGCCAAGCTTAGGCCCGTTTGTTTCGGCCTAATCTTTTAACTTCTGCTTATTTTTATTATTTATAAATTTCATCTTTTTATATAATTTAACTTTTTAAAGCATTTTTGTCGCCTTTTTTTTCTCGTATTTGTTTATATTATACGTGATGGGCTAACATATTTTTTCTATTTTTAATTTTTTAAAAAATTTAATTATGCTAAATAAGTCTCCGTCAGCTACAATATTTTTCAACTAGATACAGTACTTTTTAGCTATAAACCACTCAAAAAAAAGTTCATTTGAGAAGCTGGGAACGTCGGCACATGCGCCCTACGAAAGCCAATAATTCTCTCCGAGCGAGCGAATGACACAAGGACGGCCGGGTCCATGTCCATCCATATACTAAAGCCAGGACCATGCTGTACAAATATAGATAGAAATGAACAAATTAACACGTATGTTTAAAATGAGGTCATGTTTTGGAGTAACCTTAGAGCATCTCCAACAGTGACTTATGAGCTAGCTCTAAGCATATTATTTCATATTTTAATAGAAGAGAGAGAAAAGCTAGCTCTTGATCAAGAGCTAGTCTCATACACACATTCCAAGATTATGTGAGAGTGTCATGTAAGGCTATTTATGTTATGAGTTATGTGCTAAAAGTTAGTACTATTGGAGAAGTTGTCTTAGAGCTAGTAACTAGCTCATACTGTTGGAGATGCTCTTAGAAGCCAAGCGTGAGAGAAGATGGTCGATCACTTCTGATTGTTTGGCATGATAATTAGTACTTGCTGAGAGTCTGTTTACACGTGGCAATATGGGCAGTGGAGAGAACAAAAGAGAGAGGATTAGGAGGCGGGGGCCATTCAGGCATGCATGGATGGAAGATTCCTGCTTGTAGTAGGACATTATGGGGCTTTTTTTTTTGTGGTTTTTACCTTTTTTTTATAGTAACTAACTTTTAAACGGTGTTTTTTAAGATGGAGTCTACTAGTTAATTGTAGTACATATTGTACCGACTTCATTTGTATTAACAAAAGCCACACGTGAATTTCAGTTACTCTGTAATCTCTTACACGAATAGCTAAAAGCCACAAGCTACATTCAAAAGCCATAAGATGTAGCCACAAAAGAACATACCCATATATGCTATGAGGGCATCTTCAACCGTTTGTTAGTTACGCTACATCAGCAAAATGCTACGTGAAGAAGAGGGGGAGGAGAGAGAGCATAAGTCGTCATTTCCTAAAGAGCTATGTGGAGGAGAGAGAGCACAAGTTGTTATTTCCTGAAGCACCGGTTGTGCACACGAAACTAGATGTGATGTGATGACCACGTGTATTGTTGGGACAGAACCATCCTCTCCCCCATGCAGTTTGTGGGGGTCACGCGGTGGCACGACCACAGCCATGTGGCGACCGGCTCGACTTCGGTGACAAACGAGAGGACAATCGGTTTGACAACAGTGACAGCGCCCGGAGGACGTGACGACGAATGGTCGGTGATGGCAATGAACTTGAGGGTAACTGGTGCTCAATTTGGCTAGACCTGGCTCGATGGAGTCTGGATTTGATCGAATCCTGCCATATCCAGACGTCGGCAAGTCGAATTTGGTCGAGTCGACGGCGACGAGCTCAAAGAAGGTGGTGACCAGAAGCGGTGGGGAGAGGGCAAAGGGGAGGGAGAGAGTGGGCAATAGGGTGGGAAAGAAATGGCATCAGAAGGGGGAGAAAGGGTGGCGAGAAGGGAGATTGGACGATGGGGAGGAGAGAGAGGTCCAGGAGGATGGCAGGGAGGCAAAGGTCAACGTGGCAGGAGGGGGAGGCAGATAGTGAGGTAGGAGGCGAAGGGGAGGCGTAGACCGAAGACTGGTGGTGGTGAGGGAGTACGGCGTCGATGGTCGAAGGAGCTTAGTGAGGGTGGGGAGGTGCGGTGAAGTAGAGGGAGGCGTGAGGTAGACATGTAGACCGGTAGTTGGTAAAATTATAAAACAGTGTTATATTCTATGCCAAAAGATAATTGTTGAAGTTATTATTTCTTATACTGCCGATAGATGATAAGAACTAGTTTATAGGCACTCTAAAAGACTGGACTATTAAAGATCCCTACTGTACCTGTGCAATAAGTCCTAGCTAGTCCAGCGCATGTCTAGCTTGGGTAGAAGGCTAGTAGCCCATTATTCACATCCGAAGCCAGCGTACGTGCCCACTGCACGCAGCCAACCTAATCTGTACGGGAGTACGGGTGAATCCGACACACGCATGGTGACAGTCGAAAGCTCTCCTGCTCCGGCTGGGCCCGGCCGGCCGTCCATCCGCGCGCGTACGTACTGTGGCCGGCCGGGGAGAAAATTTTGTACCATCGTTACATACTAAAATTTCGCCGCACGTTACTCTCTAATTACTAATTAGCTCCTTACACAAGCTGATTTGTATCACCTTTACATGCTAAAATTTCTCCCGGCCGGCGGCGTACGGCTCTATCGCGACCACCGCGACCGCGATCTGGATCGGATGCGCGCGGCCGTGTCTCGCCTATTTCGGGCAACCTCGCGCGCGCGCATCTGATCCCCTCCCACCCGCGGCCCACAAGTCCATGGCTGATATGGGTCACACAGGCACAGAGCACTACCACAGCAAGATTCTCTCTCTTTTTTTTCACACTGCAGCCATACCAACGAAAATATCTGGATGCGTCATTACACAAATCCAACCATGTGTAACATTTGGATCATTTTTAGTACATTTCAATTAAAGTATTTTAAAGCAAATGATAGCCTGGAAGGGCAAAACTCTGGACTGATCGGTTCGGCTGAAAAGCTCATGGCTTATGGTTGAAAACAATGTAGCTGGCTGAAAAAAGCACTGTAGCTGACATATGCTTATTTAGCATAATTAAATTTAAAAAATTTAAAAATATAAAAAATATGTTAGCCCATTACGTATAATACAAACAAATATGGAAAAAAGAACCGGCAAAAAAGTTCAACAAAAAGCCAAAAATTCAGAAAAAGACGAAACTTATGAATATTGACAAATAAACCATGAGCACTGTTGAGCAGCCATGTTGATAATATTGATGTGCAATGCCAACAAGCCAGTGGGAACGCTAGCACCTTAGCAACTTGGACACAACATGCACTACTCAACATGACGTGCTACGAACGGCATAACTTCTTTGGGCGTATGTAGAATTGTAGATGCATGTAGTAAGTGCTATATCATGCTTTGCATCTATGCACGGCCCAGTAGATGACAGGTGTTTGAAGGCACTAGCTAGCTTGTTCATCGTGAGATCGAGCTGTAGGAACCCGGCCACCCCCAGTTATTTGCCATGCCAGCGTACGCCTGGACTTCTGCAGAGCCTATCCACACAAGCAATAAAAGTCACTACAAGATGTCCTAGATCTAGCAGCGTTTAATTTAACGTGATGCATAGCCTAAACATCCTTAGGTCATTCTCAGGGTAGAGTTTCATGGCGTTGTTTCTAAGACTGCCACATCATGTAAAATGAAATGAAACATAGATAAAACATCCATCCTCAATGCATAGTTTCATTCTATTATTTCATAGACATTTAATTTTATGACTCATATAGAGTTGGTAATCGTGCTAAGAGAGTTTCATCTAGATGAAACTCACTTCTTCTCTTCTTAAAAATGTTGCTATATCATAAAAAATGCCTATGTGGCAGCCTATTAAATGCAGATAAAACTCTCACTGAGACTGGCCTTAAAACCAGTATAAGCCGGTGTTTAATTTAATTTAGGACATTTAATTTCTATGGGGTGTGTGTGTAGTTTCCTATGGGCCTATGGCGCATAGATACGCCGGCCTAGCTATTTAATTTGGGGCGTTTATAAATGTAGGAGAAATTCAATCAAAGATAGTGTTTATACATGCCGGAGACAATTATCTACGGTATTTAGATGAAATAAGCGGGAACCCTAAAATTAGACACGAGTTCTTTTGGTGGACTTGAAATTTCCAACGCTACATTAAAAAACTGATCTGCACATACATACATTGTGAAAGTTTTATCTTTTCCTTCAAGTGCCTCCTGATTTTTGCTTGGCTGGTGGCTGAGGCAAAGTTTGTGTTTGATGCAAGGACCGTAAAAAGGATGGAGCTTCTGGTGCTAAGCACCTCAAAGTGGAGGATGCGAGCTGGGACTTCTTGCTCATGTATCGACTACTTCCTTCACAAATTTAATGATCGTGACGAACCCACCACTACGACAAAAAAGAGTTATCATAGCCGATTCAAAATCACCATCACAGACAGTTTTTGAACCGTCTAAATTTATGTGTCTATGATAACAGGTGGTTATTACCGACAGCTCTGAAACCGTCTGTGATAAGTTACAACACATATTGTTTTTCAAAATAATTGTCTGTGACATGTCAGATATCACAAACAGTTCTCACAGACGGTTAATAGTAAAAACCATCTGTAATATATCAGATATCACAGACAGTTCATAAACTGGTATCTAACATATCACAGACGGCTAATACAAAAAGTTGTCTGTGATATGACATATATCACAGACGGTTTGATGTTACAAATCATCTATGATAGCTATTTGAATGGCTAAATTATTTTCTATTTTTTGACTAGCCTCAGGAAATGCTAGCCACACGCTCTAAAACAAACAAACATATCACATATACAACACACAACAATCATTACACAGATCTCACAAATAAATTAAACAACTCAATGAAGTATAAGTACAACCATGTGAATTACAATTGAATCAAATGTTTAGCCATCCAGGGGTGATCAGGGAGGTCCTAGTGGCGGCGGCTTGCGCTGGGGAAGCTCCCAGTGAGCTGGCCACGGCGAGGTAGCTAGGCCGGGCGGCGGGCTTCGCCGGCGAAGAAGAGGAGGGCTTGGAGAGCTATGGCGTTGCTTCAGTTGCATTCCTGGGTTCATGAGGGAGCTACAGGAGCAGATAATTGAAACGAAATAGACCGAAGGAGGAGAACCGAACTTTGGGCTTACTTGGGGATTTTTGTCGATTGCCGGCGGTGTGGAGGTCACCGGAGCAATTGGGGGTGTGGGTGGCTTGCTGGGTACCAGTGCATCTCAGAGGAGTGGGCTTGGGGCTTTTTATAGACGAGCTAAGGCGGTCGGCACAGGGTGGCATCGCGTGAGATTAGGGTGGGGAGCTCAGGAAGCTTCAGGGGAGCTCTCTCTTGGCGGTGGGGAGGTCGGCATGTGGAGTTGGCGCCTTAATTGCAAGCTTGCGGCGGTCAAATATGCGGCGGGGTGCAGCTTGTCGATTGGGAGAGAAAAAGGGAGGCGACAGCGAATTGTGACCCGGAAGCTCGCTGAGGGTCAAGGGGAGCTAGCATGGGTTGTTAGAGGAGGGGTAGGGTAGCTGGCTAGGTGGCAGTGGCGACGGGAGAGCACAAGATGGCGCGAGAAGACTCGGGTGGTTTCAGGTGGCGGCAAAACAGGGGTGGCGGCGGCGGTTTTCGGACAGAGAACAGTGAGCGCGCAAGATTGAATTCCCTGAGGTGTTGTGGCAAGGAGATTAGGGTATGAAGGGTTGGGATTTGAGCTAAATTAGGCAAGGGATTAATAGGAATCGAATTCAAAAGAAAATTTTCGATTTTCTGAAAAATTCAGTTCGTTTCAGTAATGACTGACCACTATACGCGAGTTAATTGCGAGCTCAAGTACGTACCACTGTACCGAGCTACTGATGCAAGTACTTTTAGTACTGGTGGTGATCATTTGGGCTTTTTTGGTGGCTTATGGCTGAAAAGCACTGTAGCTGGCTGAAAAAATATTGTAGCTGGTAGAGGCTTATTTATCATAATTAAATTTAAAATAATTAAAAAATATATAAAAATATGTTAGCCCATTACATAATACAAACAAATACGGGAAAAAAGAACCGGCAAAAAAGCTCAACAAAAAAACCAAAAGTTCAGAAAAAAAACGAAATTTATGAATAGTGAAAAATAAACCGAAAGCTAAAAGTTGAAGTTAAAACGATCACAGCCTTAGGACTTTGGGGTGAAACAGTCGTTACTAGAGATGACATGCACACTTAACTATATGGGGCTGAGATTTGCTATGAAGAATAACCTTCAATTTTGTGTGCGACGGAGACATGCTCGAACGGCTAGATTATCAATATACTTTTGGTGCTTGGTGTAATACTACTAGATGGACATAAAACAACCACTCGCCTTATTTTATAGTTGAGTGCAATACAAAAGTAATTGTGGAGACATCTATTCCAGAAAACGAAAATCAACCAGCAAGGTACGTGCTTGTGTATGCCCCTGCAAATCATTGCAGGCATGCATAAATATTATTGATTGGCATAGCATTGTACTATATAGATCCATAACTACATAGCACAGGGTACCCAGATGACGATCGATACACGATGACAAAATATTCCAGCCGTGCGTGCCGCAGTACGTACCTACACGAACGGAGCCATGCACTGATGCATCTGTGTACTTTTCTCACTTGTCTGCTCCCCGCTCAGTTGAGCTTCAGTGACTTCTAACCTTTTACTTTCTTCCTCTTTTTTTTTACGATATGACCTTTTATGATTTTTTTGCCTTTTTCCTTTATCCTTTTTTATTATCCATCGTGATATAACTTTTTTATTATTTAAATTTAATTACATTGAAAAGCTACCAACAAGTACAATATATTTTCAGCTACTATATAGCAAAATAAATCATAACCGAAGACTTTGAAGTCTAAACAGGGGCGGAGCCACACCATGGGCAGGGTAAGATTCAACCCGGGATGTGGCAAGATATCTAGTATACGGTCCGGGTAAATTCAGTCCAGTCTAGGTAATATTTTTATGGTCCAGCCCAGATAGTCTAGATCATTTCATCACTGAGCCCGAGGTGTAACTAAACCTTGACTTCGCTACTGAGTCTAAATAAGCACCACCTAACTCCTCCGATCCGGCAGCAATCACCACGCGCAAGCTGCGCGCACCGGCGCAGAGAGGTACGTGGTACGCAGCAGTTGCGATTCGCAAGTCGCACCAACGACCCATACTGTGCAGCGCACGGTACAGTAGTATTCTCTCCCAACGTGACTGTACTGAACCCCTCGACAAGGTCCGAGCTACAGAGACCTGCACGTCCCGGCTGCGACCGACTCGACCGATCGGACGGGCAGGTGCGCAAGCTGCATGCAGGTCAGGTCGCAAACAAAACGAGTCAAGTGAGGTGATGAGTTGTGACAGGTCGAGCCCGGAGTTGCTGGGCCGGGAGCCGAGTAATGGCAGCTACGGCTGCGGCTGCAGCTAGGCAGCTAGCCACAGGGGCGGCTTGAATTCGTTAGGACGATCAGATTCGGAGGTCAAGGCCATGATTGCTAGCTAGCTGGTGGGCATGAAGTGAAGAAACGAAGCCAGGAAAGGCAGAGGAAAGCTAGCCAGCAACCTAGCGTGCCGCTGCGACGGTGAAGACCCTGGCTGCAGGGCAGGCAGGCGCCGGAAGAATTGAAGGGAAATTGAAGCCCCAGAAGGAAGCACCCCATCGCATCGGTACTTGTTGCTTATTGCTGCGTCTGGAGCGAGCTAGTGGAGGCGGTGGCCGGCCCGGCTCCGGAACGCGCAGTGAGTACGCGCGTACCCTCGCATCACGCAAGCACCGGGCTCGGGAGGGTACGACTACTCACTACTGATCGAGTGGTGGCCAGTGCCACACGGCGGGGGCCTGCGCTCGCGGTCACTGCTCACGTACGGATAGTACAGCCGGCCCGGCCGTTTGCGGCTTTTCAACTCTGCACGTACGTACGTGCGTGCGCACGGCGAATAATTGGCGTTCTTTTCCATGGTGTACGTACGGACGGGGCCCGGGCGTTCTGTACGTGTATATCCTGCCTGCCAACTCGTGTTTCGTTGACATATTCCATTGGTACGTGCGTGCGTGCGTCTCGTTCGCTCGTAGTTCCCTTTCTTTTTCAAACAAGCTCGTTCGGAGCTCGTCACAAGAAAGAAACAGAGCTAGTGGCACAAGTTAGACTAGCTGCTGAAACAGAGACGAAGAGCATGCACGCAGTAAAGCAAATGCTCGGTGGGAAATTATATTACCACTGTTCTAGTACATCAACATAGACACACTTGAGCGCGTGCGATACTTCATCGATCGGGGTCAACTAACTAACACAGACGGATCGAACGGAGCATATATATATATATATATATATATATATATATATATATATATATATATATATATATATATATATATATATATAGTTCCGTTGCATGCAGGGCAAGGAGCAAAACAACACACACACACACCAAAAAAATTGTTCCTCCGTCCGTTTTGCTCGTGCATGCCGTCTTGCCAGGTAGGTAATCATCCTGTGTGCATCGATCGATCCACGCGCGCTGGCCTGGCGCCCACGTACGCCTGCGTGCTGCTAACTACTAGCCGGTACCAACTAACAAAGCATGCAGCTAACGATCGATCTCGGCCTGGAGCGACGAGTTGTAGCCGACCTGCTCGATCTCCCACCGCAGCTTGGGGTCCTCGACCTGCACCGGCACGTACTCCTGCACGCACGCACAGATTAAGCATACACTTGGAACAGTTCATGTGAACCAGACAATTGGAACAGTTCATGTGAACCAGACAATTGGAACGAACCACACCAACAATCACAGTGCCAAATTAATTAACTTATCCCAGCATAAACAAAGCCCGGCCCGTTTATTTATTCGAAGCAAGCGTCGTTAATCGTCAAACTTACTGTACAATTTTAAAAACTCGGTCCGGAAGCAACCCATGGAGAAAGTTTCAACTTTCATTTCAACATGCGTGAGTAGAAGCAGCTCGGAACTTGGAAGAAATCGATGCCGTCGTGCATAGGAAAAGGCAGAGAGCAGTGCGTATGAGTGTGATTAGACCAGACAACAGAGAAGTCAGGTCAGGATCGAGTACAATTGTGCAAGCCATGGACTAAGTCAAGATCTCTACTCCGATGCGCCTGTAACAATGCAACTCGAGCTAGGGGGCAGGCGGGCAACGGTACTACGCCGCTAGACCAGTGGAAGAAGAGTAGTATTTTTTACCTCGAGCTTTTGGAAGAGGTCCCTGGCGTCCGGGGCGCTGACGAAGATGTGCCGCTGCCCGGGCTTGATGAAGCCGTCGTCCACCGCCTTGTCGATGAACGCCAGGAGAAAGTTGTAGTACCCGTCCACGTTAAGCACCCCCACCTGCGGCACGAACCGAGTGTCACCAACAAACTGTTGGAGTTGATCCGATCATAAGCTGTTTAAATTAGCGGCTAGGACGAGATTGGCGGTGCGATCGATCAGGTTCTTTACTGGTTTGCTGTGGATGCCAAGCTGCGCCCACGCGATCACCTCCAGCAGCTCGTCCAGGGTCCCGTACCCGCCTGCGCGAAACCCAATCGAATTGCGTGGGTACGATGCGGTTTGAGTACTTACGCTGTGCTTGGTTTAGCTGAAAAACTACTACTTACGACTAAAATTGTATTATAATTAGTTAAAATTATACTGTAACTGAATGTAACTTATTTAGCATAATTAAATTTAAAAAACTTAAAAATAGAAAAATATGTTAGCTCATCGCAGACAACATAAACGAATACGGAAAAAACGAAGCGCAAGAAAAGCTCAAAAAAGTTAAAAATTTTAAAAAACAAATTATAAATAGTAAAAAATATATCAGAATCTCAAACCAAAACCAAAACCAGCGGAGCCTTAATCACGAGCGCGCGCCCGTGGGCTTAGAGAACAGGGAGTAGCTGCGAGCGTGCGTTGCCCCCGCGCGCGCGCATGCTTACCAGGTAGCGCGATGAAGGCGTCGGAGTTGCGCGCCATCTCGGCCTTGCGCTGGTGCATGCTCGCCACGGCGCGCACCTCGCCCACCGTCTCCCCGGTGATCTGCTCCGGCACAACCGTCGATTAACATGAGATATTCGAGCGCAAGGTGGAATTACTCGTGCCACACGCGTGTGTGCATGGCCCTGTGGTTCTTGATTAGTTCTCGCTTACCTCCTTGCCCATGAGAGTGGTGGGTATGACGCTGCAGCAAGAAAAGCAAGGCAAACAGCCGTGAGCAACCTTGCGAGCTACCTGGAAATTTCGGTCTCGACAGAAAGTGAAAAAAGGCGGCAATAATGCTAGCTTAGCTGCGAGATGAAACGGGCGTACCCAATGACGTGGCCTCCGCCCTTGTGCACGCCCTCGGAAACCTCCCCCATGAGCCCCAGGCTGCCTCCTCCGTACACCAAATCCACCTTCCTCGCCACCTAACATGATCCACGCACGCAGGCCAAGCAAACAGCATAAGCAGCTTAACGAACGAACTCATGAACATGCAAACCCCGAATTTGCGTGCATGCGCTTGTCAATTAATTAACTAGACGAGCATGCATGCGAATGAGTAGCTAGTAAAATCAGCATGTTATTACCAGCTCCCTGCCGAGCTCGACGGCGGCGTCCCGGTAGCTGCTCCGCTTGCCCGAGCTGCTCCCGCAGAAGACGCACACCCGCCGGAACCTGGACGGCTCCACGCCCTTGCCGCCGCCGCCGTTCTTGGCCGTCTCTCCCATGCCTTGCATGGTTGCTCTGCGTCTTCTACTGCGCGCGCCGTGCCCGGTCGGCTTGCAGCTGTGCCGTGGCGTGCAGCGTGCTCTCTCTCTCTCTCTCTCTCTCTCTCTCTCTCGGTTGGAGAAAGCGTGGTGCGCTGTAGTGGTGGGGGCGATGGAATAAGCAAGCAAGCTGCAAGCGGCCGGGCCGGGGGATATATATAAAACCTGCGATTTTTGGGTGGGGGCCGCGCGAATAGGAGTTCTTGATGAATCCACGCAATTTTTCCAAATGACGATAACTACTACTACAACTCACTTTGTTACCGCGATTAATTAATCGGTGGCCATGTGGGATAATCTGTTCAATTTAAGGCCATTTATATAGACTTTTGATTTTAACTTTGACTTATAAATAGTAATAGTTTTTAGAGAAGTTTATAGAGAGAAATACTCATGTACAATTTTAATTTATATAAATAAAGATGTTATAATATATACTATAATTGATTAGTAAACTCTTTTATAAAAAAATATTTTATTTAAAATATGGTAGAAAAATTATTTATTCTTAAAAGCAGCCTTTTCAAGTTAATATAAACAGATTGTTAACGAATCCGTCCAATCAAGAGCAACAGCTACTGCAAGTCGGGGTAGGAGTGTTGAATGCCTTCTTAATTAACTTGTGTTCCTTCGTCTCACAGGCGAAGTGGTAGGTGCAAGGCTGCTAGCTACTCACTGGTCTTTGCATCTTGCAGAGGGTGAGAACTGATCGATGACATGCTCTCTGTCTCATGCATCTGTCAGTGGAGTTATCTTTCTCCGGTCAAAATAAAAAAATAGAGACTCAATCGCAGAAGAAAGCTGCGAGGATTAATTGCTACCACTCCGTCTGTAGATACTAGTACGTGGATGATTTGACATGATATTTATGGGCTTGCGCGGGCCCAGATCATGGTTGGGTGAGAGCGTGTACCTGGGGATATTGCTCCCATTTTAAGCCCTCACATGCCCACTAAAGGTGGTTAAATGGGCCACCCGGTATAACCAGATAGACATCCATATAGACACGATCCGTTTAGATATGAACCCTATTCTTTCTGATTATTTATTTCTGTTTTTTATTTTTGTTTCTTCGGAGGTTAAAAAACCAAAAGTCGAAACGGGGTGATATCTTAAAGAGAATTCTTCAAACGACTTTTCGAGTCTAAAATCATGTGTGTTATTTGCATCAGCGTCTCTGTCATTTGATGTCGTATAAAAAATACAGACAAAAGTCATCAGCCGTAGCCCAAAAGAATGCCCCATGGACTGGTTGCCCCATTTAACTAAACGGTTCATGCCGTGTTGGCTCAGATGTTAAGCCTTGGACCCAAATATGGCCCAACGAGATCATGGGTCGTGCTATGCTAGCCCAAGCACGTTAATCCTGACATCCAAATATCGCCCGCCATCCTCAGTGCCCCCACCGACCACCATGCACCGAGACTGGTCCATATAGGCATGATCCGTTTAGACACGACCCGTTGGCCTGTTTAACTAAATGGGTCATGCCATGCCAGCTCACAGGTTAAGCCTTGGACCTAAACACGGCCCAACGAGGTTATGGGCTGCGTCGAACTGGCCAAGGCACATTAAGCTCAATAGACAACCCTAGCTTGTCCACCTCGGCGCCCCCCCGACCTTCACGTACTGAGATCATTTGATCTAGATCCAACAATCCACTAGTCTTCTCCCACTCTTATATTACCCCATCGCCAACCCTAGCATCACACCTCATGCCACCCCTTCCCCTTCGTCATACGCTCGCCGCCACTCATCGCCCTGCCACCTGCATGCCCCGCCACCCCCACCGTCCCTCGCCAACCCCCTCCATGTCACCTTTGGACTTTAACCATCTAGATATAGTGAACTTTAACCTTTTAGACTGGTGGCGTGAGTACAAGCTAACATATTCGGTGATATCCATATTACCACGGGATGTGTTAACCATTCCTGTTTCGGTGGTTTCTTTTGAGTCTGCTTTCAGTCTTTCTGGAAGAACATTGAAGAAAAGAAGAAGAAGACTCATTAGTAAGATGGTGCAAATACTTCTCACAGTGAAAGACTGGGAACAAACTGAGACGCATACCCAACATAGTGTGATGGATACGGAGTTGGAATGCGTGTTCAACAATATGTATCTAAATGGTGCTGAAGGTAGTCAGGACGCCGCCGCCGCCGATTCTTAGAGCATCCATGTATATATTGTATTTTTATGCTTTTCAACCTGTAATGCTGAGCTATAGGGTGTACTCTTTTTTTCTTTGCCAAGGTTTTCTCGAGATGAATTTTTTACTTGGCAAAGTTTTAAATGAGGTAGGTATTTTAACATAAATAAAATCTGATTATTATATTTTTTACAATTTACTATGTCTTTTTCTACGGTTTCTATAATTTAATGTGTCTTTCTTACATTTTTCACAATTTATTGTGTGTATTCTATAATTTAACTGCATTTTTATACTTTTATAATTTATTTTTCCTTTTTGAATTCCACATAACAAATCAGTTTTTTCATTTTTGGAGGCCAAACGGGCGCACCATGTCAGCTTGGCCCGCTGGGCTAATCGTACTTGGGTCGGTCCAGCAAGGCACGCTGCCCTCCTGGACCATGCTTGGGCTGGAGGCTAGGCCCATTGCAGGTGATTGCCCAAACAGGCTTGTGCCTAATGGGCCCATGCCGCCCATTTGGCCACCACTGGTCTCTATCGCCTAGCGGTTGGGTGACAAGCCCTTAGTGTTGATGAAGGACAAGCGGGGCCGTATGGGCGGGCACCGACCAGGGGTGGGACGTGGTGAGGACGGAGGAGGTGCTGCGGGTGGTGCAGCTTGTGGCAAGTAGTGGATCTTTCTTTCTGCTTTGTGTACTGTTGTAGGGGTGGCCCCCACCTATTCACAGCAGGCCTGGTAGAAGGTTATAAGGCCCAGAATAGGCCATGTGTAATGACATAAGTGCCCCTGAAGGGGATACTCAGATGTAAGGGTATAATTGTAAAAGCACTCCCCATGTGTATATATATATGGAATACATGCCATGGGAGGACCCAGGCCATTACTATCACTCTCTCCCAACTCTCCACTACGATCTCTCTCTCTCTCTGTTTGGTCTGTAACCACAACAGTTGGCGCCGTCCGTGGGGAGGACAGGAGCAAGCCTGAAGTCCGAAGAAGGATGGCACCGAAAAAAGCCTCGTCGGCGGCGGCGAAGGGAAAGAAGGCGGCTGGGTCGGAGCGTCGCATGGGCACCAGGGCTTCGGCATCGGCTGTTGCGGGCGCGGGTGACGACGCAGGCGCGGTGGTCGAAGACGTCGACGCTCACACTGCGACAACTAACCCCGCCACACGCGCTGCTGCGACGACCGACCCCGCCACCGGCGCTGCGACGACCGACCCCGCCGGCGCGACAGCAACCAACCTCGCCGCCCTCGCCGCAACGCTCGCTGGCAGCGCGGACCGGGCGGTTGGAGGTAGCCACAACGGCGCGACTGGTAGCTCAGGAGCTCGTGAAGTGATCGTACCCGTGTCGACCCGCCCGCTAGGCGCGCCGGCGGCCCTACCCGCGCAGGCGGTGGAAAGCGCCCTATTGGCGGCCCTCAAAGCGTTCCAGCAGAAGTTAGGGGATCTTCGTGGGGCTGTCCGAGACATACAAGAGGCTCGGAGTCAGCAGGCCGCGCCGGTGGTCGCGCCAGAGCCCACGCCGGAAAGGGCGAACAGCCGCGACGCCCCCACATCCAACCGCGTGCCGCTGCGACGCGTGGATCCAGAGTCCCCGCTTTCGGCAGGGCTACAGCAGGCGGCGTGGCCCGAAGACTTCAAATTCCCCAGTGTCATCGAGCTCTATAAAGGCGACACAGACCCCCGCGAGTTCGTGCGCGTATACGAAACCGCAATCGAGGTCGCGGGCGGAGATGACACCACAAAGGCGAAGGGACTCCCCCTCGCGTTGCAAGGAGTGGCGGTTTCCTGGTTTTTTACCATAGAGCCAAACTCCATCTACGCATGGGAGCAGATCCGCGACCGCCTTCACAACAACTTTCAAGGAAATTATGTTGAGCGGGTCGACGCGGATCAGCTCTTCGCCGTGAAGCAGAAACCTTCGGAGAAGCTCCGGGACTATTTCAAGCGCTTCGCAAAGATACGTTGCCAAGTCAAAGACGTTAACGAAACCACCGTCGTTAATGCAGCTATACAGGGCCTTCGCCCGGGCCCGATGGCCGAGTATAACGCACGGAAGCCAATCAAGACAGTGACGAAGCTCTTTGACTAAATGGAGGAATATGCCAGGGCGGAAGAAGACGCACGGCGACGACAAGGTGACGACTCCGACACCAACCAGGCCGGCGCCTCGGCGAAAACCGAAGATCCGCCGAAGGACGGTCCTTCGAAGGAAAACGTAAGCTGGAGTCATCCAAGGACGCGCCTGAGCGCATGGATGCCCCGCACGAGCCGTCTGATAGGCCCAAGCGCGGCCAGCAGAAGTCGAGGCGGTGCCGATACGTTCTCGACATCGAGGGCGGTTCCGAAGAAAGCGCTCCCACAGGTCGGGGCGGTCGGGGGCGCCAAGGCCGGGGGCGCAGCCATGGCTGGGGCCGCGACGATAGAGGCCGTGGAGATTACGACGACTAACACCAGGGGCTGTGGTGCGCAGTCCACAGTCGTGGCAACCACGACACGCGCACGTGCACCTCTATCGCGGCGCTCCATGAGAGCGTCACCAGGGACAGGAACCTGGAAGCACGCCCGCCCGTGGTGGCCCACGTACAGCACCTATATGAAGCCCCCGTGCACATCCAGGCACAAGGGGCGCAGCCCCACGAGGGTCCTCTGCGGATTCAGGCCCATGTGCAGCAGCCTCAGGAGGGCTTTCTGCAGCTACAGGCTCCGGAGGCCACCCACCGCAGGGTTATCAACGTCATCTCCGGAGGCTCTTCGTTGAAGTTTGCCTCGGCACGGCAACAGAAGGCCTACGTATGGAGGCTACACCACGTGGCGGCATATCCAGCACAGACACCGCCGGACTGGGCACAGCATGAGATCACGTTCACCCCTGCCAATGCCCAAGGCGTGGAGCTTCCTCACCAGGACCCCCTGGTCGTCTGGGTCGTAATAGCGGGATGCAACGTGGGACGTGCCCTAGTCGACGGCGGCAGCTCCGCGAACATTCTGCTTGCGGCAGCCTTCGACCAGATGGGGATCCCCCGAAGCCGCCTCAGCCCATCGGGAGTCCCGTTGCAAGGCTTCGGAGGACAACCTCTACGGGCGCTCGGCCAAATATGCCTTCAGGTCTCCTTCGGCCAGGAGGACATTGCAAGGGTCGAAGATGCCATATTCGACGTCGTCGATCTCCCATACCCTTACAATGCCATACTGGGGCGTCCGGTCCTCAACTCCTTCGGGGCGGTACCGCATCACGGCTATTTATGCATGAAGCTCTCGGGGCCGCGGGCCATCATTACCGTTCGTGGCAACCAGGACATGGCCCGGCGCATTGAGCACGGCACCAGATATCCCCATCGCGGTGACCAACGGCACACTTAGAATCGGCACCACAGCGCGGGGGCCCACGGCGTCATCCGAGGACGGCTCGGCAAGCCCTACAGCTAGCGCAACTACTAGAGGCTTCGGCCGCGCCAGAGACAAGTGGTTAGTACCTCCGCCACATGTAATCGCTTACCCGCGCAAACGGGAATGAAATAAAGTTCCGTTTGTCGCCACCTGTTATCATTGTGCAAAAATACGCAACGAGAGCGCGCGGAGGCTTCGCCTACGCGCATACTCCCGAGGTATAAACCAAAGACGCACGTTCGCGTGTGCACTCTCCGTAGCCAGGGGTACGAGTATGAGTATAAACCAAAGACACACGTTCGCGTGTGCACTCTCCGTAGCCAGGGGTACGGGTATGAGTATAAATCAAAGACGCACGTTCGCATGTGCACTCTCCGTAGCCAGGGGTACGGGTATGAGTATAAACCAAAGACGCACGTTCGCGTGTGCACTCTCCGTCAAAGACACGGGCATGAGTATAAACCAAAGACGCACGTTCGCGTGTGCACTCTCTGTCAAAGACACGGGCATGAGTATAAACGAAGACGCACGTTCGAGTGTGCACTCTCCGTCGAAGACACGGGCATGAGTATAAACAAAGACGTGTGGGGGGACGCCTCTGCACGCACTCTACGGAGTATAAATAAGACGCGGATGTTCTCCCTGCGCACTCTACTGAGTATAAACAAGACACGAACCCCGCGCACGCTAGGGACTTCGTCCCTGTGCGTACTCTCCGGAGTATAAATATGACATGGATGTCGACCGCACGCACTCTACGGAGTATAAATAAGACGCGGATGTTCTCCCTGCGCACTCTACTGAGTATAAACAAGACGCGAACCCCGCACGCCAGGGACTTCGTCCCTGTGCGTACTTTCCGGAGTATAAATATGGCGTGGATGTCGACCCCACGCACTCTACGAAGTATAGATAAAGCGCGGGTGCTCTCGGTGCACTCCGCGGAACGCAAGGAGGGCATGGACATCAATCGCGCATCACGACAGAGCGTCGAGGCTCGCCTTCGCGCACCACGGGAGGTGAACGCGAGGTGCGCCACCGAAGTCCAATCCCAAGAGCTCCAAGGCGGGCGACATAGCGAGTCAGAGGCTGCCCTCAGGAAGGGCGCACGCGGAGCGCGAGGTACACCAGAGGCTACCCCCGCCCTGGAGGGAAACCCCAAGAGCTCCAAGGGGGCGACATAGCGAGTCAGAGGCTACCCTCAGGAAGGGCGCACGCGGAGCGCGGGGTACACCAGAGGCTACCCCCGCCCTGGAGGGTAGGGGAACGGAGCTTGCGCGCACTTCTGCCGCCGCACGCGCCAGTCTACGGACTCTAAACAAGTCGTAGCGTCGAGGTCCGCCTCCGCACGCGCCAGTCTACGGACTCCAAAACAAGTTGTAGCGTCGAGGTCCGCCTCCGCACGCGCCAGTCTACAGACTCTAAACAAGTCGTAGCGTCGAGGTCCGCCTCCGCACGCGCCAGTCTACGGACTCTAAACATGTCGTAGCGTCGAGGTCCGCCTCCGCACGCGCCAGTCTACGGACTCTAAACAAGTCGTAGCGTCGAGGTTCGCCTCCGCCAAGGATCAGGGCCCCGGGAGTGCTCGCGTGCCCACTTCGGCTAGGCAGGCGGGGACCCCGCACAACTACTGTCAGACCACCCGAAGCACAGCGCGCATCGCATATCCTAATTGCCAGCATATGTATACATCGGGAAAATTTTACAAGTACAGAGGCCCGCCAGCATATCTGCCTCTCTAAGCCATTATTCGGCGGGCTCGTCCTTAACGCGCGCTAAGGCCGGAACTTCGCCCGAAGAAGATTGGCCCGCCCAAAAGTTCAGCGACTCCTCGGCCCTTTGCCAGCGTCGAAGGCGCCGCCGGGTTGCAAGGTCGGACGCAAGCAGTCGTCCCAGCAAGGAAGCTGCCCGGGGCACAGGTCAAATAGTCAGTTCGTAGAACAAGCGCGCCTTTTATTCACAAAAAAGGGGCGGACATTACAACGCACGCCTACACCTATCCACCTTGGCGTCGCACCTGCGAGTTCTCGGCGCCTTCGGAGGTCCCAGCGCCGTCTTCGTCGCGTCGGGGGACCCCGTCCAGAAATTGGCCGAGGCTCCCCTCCCCGTAAAGGGACTTCCGGAGCTCGACCTGTGTGGCGGCCACCCCGGCGTAGACCCAGATCCGCTCGTAGAAGTACTTTATGGAGCGACAAACGGCGCGGACGGCGCCGGACATTACTCCAGCCCCGCCGGGCATCTCCAGATGGGGGTCCTCCAGCCCGGCGATGTACGTGCAACCACGGTGCCGTAGGAGCGCGCACACCATACACGATGCCGCGTAGGCACAGTGGTTGCCGAAGGTCGTCGCGGCACCACGCGCAGTGTCAGCGGCATCTTTGATCCAGCGAAGGGTCCGCAACAGCTCCTCCGGCCCGAAGGCGTGGTCCGGCACTCTGGCCACAAGCCCCTAAAGAATGCTCTCCAGCGTTTGCATGACATCCCATGCAACTACCGAAGCCTCGCCAAGCGTCCGGTCACGCTCCGCTAGAGTTAAGGCGAGTTCGCCTTTTTTCCTTTTCTAGCGAGGCGACTTGTTGCAGAAGGCCGTCCCGCTCCGCCGCGAACTCCTGCCGCATCACCTCCACGGCCGACTCCCGCGCCGAGGCGGCGAGTCCCTCGGCGTGCGCCTTCACCTCAGCGCACTCCGCTTCCAGCCGGCGGATGCGGGCATCCTGGGCAGAACGAGCTTCCGTGGTTTCGCGCAGCTCCTCCTCGGTGACCTGTAGTCTATCTTCGAGCGCCCTCTGCGCATGAACATAAGCCGTTTGCAGGGCCTGCCCCAGTACCAGTGTCTGTAGGGCAAAACGACTTAGCAAGCTCAGCATAGCCAAGCATTGTCGCATAAGTAAGCACTTACCCTCACCCCCGACACCTCGAAGGCATCCCCGAGACGCTCCACCCCGTAAGTATGAAGCGCCTGCTGGCTGACGCTGGCGGCCGCGTCATCCACGATCCCATGCCACGCCCTCAGCGTCTCAAACGGGGGAACAAAGTCTGCCGGACTGAGGCGCACGATGCTTGCGCCGCCGGCACTAGGACCCTCGTGTTCTGCCAAAGGCTCCTCCGGAATAAGCGATGCTGCAGACAAGGACGCAGGTGAGCACCGCAAGGCGCAATGAACAAAACACCAGGGAAGCCAAACCACCTTACCTTCGGTAGTGGAAGGAGGGCTCCGGGGGACCGCCCCTAGTACCAGGTGGAGTAACGGTAGCGCAAGTCCCCGCGGAAAAGCGTGGTCCCGCCGAGAACAGAAGCCTCCGCGTTTTAGGCCGGCGCCAACCGTTCCCGCGCGGCGGACGGCGCGGCCTGGGGGGCAGAGGGAGCGCGCGCCGCAGCAACTTCGGCATATGCATCGGAGTCCCACAAGCTCCCGATGCCCGTCGCCACGACGAATCCCCTCGATGTCCGGTGGAGCTCCGGCCGCAGACACGGCTGCTTAGCCGAAGCTAGGGGCGACGACGCCACCCCAGCAGCCACTGCCAGAGAGGCCCCCGCGGCTGCAGCACCCGGAGGCGAAGCCCCCTCCGTGGAAACCTCTGCGGGGGGCAACTCGGTATCGGCCGCTGCTGTTGGTGAAGACCCAGCTCCGTGCGCCCCCACGGAGGACGTCTCCGGCGTTATGGCGGCCACGGCCGAAGGCTCCACCTCAGCACCGCCGGTCCTCTCGGAACTTGTCTCATCCACCGCCGCGAGTGACGAGACTTCTCCTCTCCGGCTGCTCGTGGCGAGCCCGCCGTCCAGGGCATCCGCCGAAGATCCTTCGCCCCCGGCGTCCGCGCCATCCAAGCCCGAGTCGGCGTACCTCGCCGAATCCGACTCCGCGTCTGCCGCGCCCTCGGGAGCGCTGGCAGCAGCGGTGGCAGCCGTTACATCGAGCGCGGCAGACGCTCCACCTCGGCCCCTCTTGCGAGACGGCGCCTTCCTCCTCAGTGCGCCGTCGTCTTGATGTTGCGGGGTCGGTTCAGCGCGGTCCGGCACGGCAAGGCCCAGGGCCTCACACACATGGTTTATCCGCCCCAGCCCCGCCTCGGCAGTAGCGGATGCGCGCTGCTCGTGCTCCCTGCCGGTATACGGCCCGAGGAATACGCGCGCGGCCTACTCTGCATCCTCCAGGCGAATCCCTAAAGCAACGCACGAGATAGCATCAAAATGTAATGCACTCTGCGCGAGCAAAGGGGAGGGATGGTCGAGGCTTACGAGGACCGGGGGGCGCTGGCAGCACACAAACCCACGGCAAAACGTTGTCGTCTCGGCGCTTCTCGGCGGCGAGGCGCCAGTCGCAGGCGAGCGGCGCCACGCCGTACATCGTGTACTCTTCGGCGAGGTCGCGCATGTTAAAGCGGGCGGCCACGCCTACGAGCCGCCGGGCCCTCCGCCTGTTCTCGTCGTCAAGTGTCCAGCCGGGCGAGGTCTTAAACGCGATCGGCCGGCCCGTACACTCTAGGCCGCTCCTGCTCGCCACACGGTGACAGAACCACCGTTTCATCCAGTGCGACTCCCACTTCCCGCGAGTGGAGTTCGCAGGGAAGAGCTTACCGCAGGTCGACCGGAGAATAAAGGTGACGCTGCCGAAACTCGACAGCGTCCCGTCCTTCCGCTCCGTGGGCTGGCATCGTGCCTCGTGCAGGTAGGCAAATAACGAAGCGTTGGGCCAGCACGCTCCCGAGCGCAAGGCCCAACTATACACCGCCAGCCGGGCCACGGCGTTCGGAGTCAGTTGCGCCAACTCCAGCCCGAAGGTCTGCAGCACGTCGCCCACAATCGCCGCCGCCGGGATGCGGAGCCCTGCGTCGAAGAAGGCGATGAATACGACCGCCTCCGACTCCTCGGGGCGTGGTTCCATCTCGTCGGCATCGTGAGATCGCAATCACCGCACGCGTGGTGGTGTTCGTGATGCGAAGTTGCAACTCAGGATCACCGCTGAGCCTCTACCGCGACAGGCTCCAGTCCCGGCCTCGGCTTCAAGGATCGCGCGTCTACTTCGGCTAGGCGCCTGCTCCGCTGCCACCCGTTCAAAGGGCAAGGGATGGAGCGCGCGCGCGTCTGCTTCGGCTAGGCGCTAGCTCCGCTGCCACCCGTTCGAAGGGTAGGGGACGGAGCGCGCGCGCGTCTACTTCGACTGGGCGCCAGCTCCGCTGCCACCCGTTCGAATGGTAGGGGACGGAGCGCGCGCGCGTCTGCTTCGGCTGGGCGCCCGCTCCGCTGTCACCTGTTCGAAGGGTAGGGGACAACCTCATGACCTAAACCGGCAGGGATTCAGGCGCCTGGATCTTCCGTATTTTGGGAAGGCAAGGGAGGATGTGCGGCAGGTTTTTGACGGGTTCTCATAGACAGATAAGCTTCAGTACATCAACGTTCCTTGATAATAGCGCCAGTTGGCACAATCAGCGGATGCAGATGAACTCAAGCATATTTGTCTACGAGAACAGGTCAAACCTTGCCATCTTCATATGGGAACACGACACGCGCGTAGGAGGCCATCTCCTCGATCGCCACACCAACTTGGCCGCAGCTGCGGCTTCGGCCTGGACCCTGTCTTCGAGGAGCGGACCCGCGCGCACGAACTCGCCCGTTGGCGCCTCCCACACATGGCGGAAGCAAAGGTCATGTCGTGCAAAGTTTGGCTTGTTCCCCTTAACAGGCCACCTTCAGTGCATTAACATTTTTTCAAAGTAATGCGGACGGGCTCCATCAGGAACCCCGACGGAAGGTAGGTCTGTTTAGGAGAACAGGGCAAACCTCGTCGTCGTATGCAGAAACGTAGCGTGAGGGCAGGAAGCACGGCTGGCTACCGATACCCGACGCTAACCAAGCTCCCAAGAAAAACGGACCTCCATCTGTACATCAACATCCCCCAAGCCGCTCAGCGTCGCTAGGGATTGTCGATGCACGGAAGGGGCCCATTTTAGGGGAGCAGCCTCTATCCAAGGACACGATGCAGGAACAACGTCGCACCAGCGCCGTATATATACCCCATCACCGGGGGAGCCAACCGGCGGCAGTCCAACCGGCGGAAGTTCAATCGGCGGGGGAGCCAACCGGCGGAAGTCCAACTGGCAGAAGTCTAACCACCAGAAGTCCGTCGCCACATTAAGATGGCCACGACGCCTCAAGGCCTGCACCGCGCCAAGCACACTTCGCCACGTGGACGGCCAGAAGAAGGAGTGTCGCAGCGCGTCCGCTATCACTTGACGCATGTGCGACGACTCCGGCACCCGCTACGCCTACCGATGCCGGCGCAACACCTCCGACTCGGCTCGGGCAACCCCGATCCCGCCACGGCAGGGGGGACGGAGCGGGCGCGTGCTTCGATCAGGTGCCAGCTCGGGACGGAGCGCTCGCGCATCTACCTCAACCACCAATCCAGGCGTCGGGTTCGGCTACGGCCTCAGCCCCCGGTTAAGTTTGAAAAAAGTTCACAGGCCGCAGGGACGGAGGGGGCCAAAGGACTCGGCAACATGGCTTCGGCCCTGTGAAGCCCTTCACCATGAGAGGCTTCTGTTGTAGGGGTGGCCCCCACCTAATCCCAGCAGGCCTGGTAGAAGGTTATAAGGCCCAGAATCGGCCATGTGTAATGACATAAGTGCCCCTGAAGGGGATACTCAGATGTAAGGGTATAATTGTAAAAGCACTCCCCATGTGTATATATATGGAATACAGGCCATGGGAGGACCCAGGCCATTACTATCACTCTCTCCCAACTCTCCACTACGATCTCTCTCTCTGTTTGGTCTGTAACCACAACATGTACTTTTTTCGTTGTGTACGTATTTTACTTCGTACGTACTATGACATGGTTGTGTACAAATTCCCTCATGTATTGTAATATAACTTACCTTAGTACTAACCAATCGTTCATACCTCCATCGCTGAATCGTTGGACGACTTGGCATCACGTGTCGCTTAAAATGTTGGGTGACAACTTGCTGGCAAGTCGCTGAACTGTTCGACAACTTGGCAACACTTGTCACTTAATAGTTGGGCAACTACTTGCTGTAGAGTGCGTGCTACTCATACAAGCATGTCTGAAGGGAGTCGCAGGAAGCCCAGCCAACAGCTATCGTTCGGTTAGTAGGAGCAGCTCAGACGTGCAACGCATGATTGATGAAGAGGACGCAGTGGCCGATAGAGTGGAGGCAGAACCGGAACATCCTATGTATTTATAATTCCCTAAAGGCACGCATTTATCATACTTGTTTCGTTAGCCCGCATGCCATGTAACCCCCATTGTCGAATTAATTGTCGTGTTGTTATCGTTACACCATTTATGCAAAGTTCTTCTCCATGTATGAATTCCCTATTGCATCGCAATATTATTTACTTTCCTACTTGTCAATCGTTACTACCTCAATCGTCCTCACAAAATTATTCAGAAATTTTATTGGACTATAACAATATGCGACAATCACAGAATATTATTGCGAGTCTAACAAATATCATACTATTTAGAATCTACAAAAATCACAAATAGACAATCGACATTGTCAGCGCTTTTATTTAAAAAACAATCTACAAAAAAATATTTGTTAAATGTATTATCCACAAAAATTATCATTTACTCCCCATAATTATTTCTATCAGATTAATAAAATAATTAATTATTATTTTAAATTGTTCAACTGTTGAGCAACTTGGATTGGTTGCTTACCAGGTTGGGCGACCAGGGTTTGCCACCCAACTGTTGGGTGGCAAGGACTAGTCATCCAACGGTTGGGCGATTAACTTAAGTCGCCCAACTGTGGAGCGACGGATGGTCAAAACTGTAAAAAAATACAGGTATAATACTGTAATTTAGAATAAAAATAGATTATTTAAAAAATCGACTTTCCCTTGTCCAATAAAGATAGTATTCATTTAAGGGCTTGTCTATTGATTGAAATTTTGCTATGTTTATGGTTGAAAATCTAATCACTCTGATCACAACCCTTACTTCCTAGTTCCCACATATAACCCCCTCTCACTTCTAGGACAAAGAATGAAACGAAGAACTATTCTAATCTGGTGTGGGGGGGGGGGGGAATTAAGTTTGGTGAACCCCTACAAAATACAAAACAAAAAATCTGACCTAGATTTAAAAAATAAAGTAAATCTAGGTGAACATATATATACAAAAACAAATAGAACTAAAAAAGTATAGTAAATCTTTACTAAAATTGCACATTTTTAGCATGCCAATTTTAAGCTTAATATCATGCAATTTTAGGTGACTAACAGGCTCTGCTCCATCTGGCCTAAGTTTTCGACTTCCGACTGTGGCTGTTGTCTTTTGGCTAAAATTGCATAATAGCAGTTGTTAGATTTTTTTCTGAGTCATTCAATTAATAAAAAGAAAAAAAATAAAACACCGTTGTATCTTCACAGATAATACAAAGGAACGAGTGGAAAAAGAAAAGGCAAAAAAGCTGAAAATCCAAAAAAACTAAAATTAAGAATCCAACGTATTCTAAGTGGCTTCTGACTTCTAAAAGCCCGAAGCTAGAGGTCGAAGCCGGTTGGAGCAGGCCTAAAAGATAAAAAAATTCAGACGATTAAGAATTAACAAAACCCTTAAATAAAAGCCATGTCTGACTCTGAGCTGATCAATAGTGGGCATCTTCTTTTTAACTTTTAAAAGCTGCTTTTCATCTCTTTTTTTTTACAGTAACTAGCTTTCAAATATTGTGCCTTTTCAAGACAGGGTCTACAAGTTAATTGTAGTATATACTGTAGCGACTTCATTTATATCAGCTAAAACCGCACGGAATCTTGGACAAATTTGGCACTGTTCCCCATATTAATACCAAATATAGCCCCTGGCCACTAAAATCCCATATATAGCCCCCTTCCTGACCGGACATTCATGGGAGGGCGACGTCGTGCGATTCGGGATCGCACGACTATGCGCTACAGTGGTCGTGCGGCGCATAGTCGTGCGGTCGAGGATCGCATGATTTGCTCAGTTGTGCGATCGGGGACCGCACAATTATGCCATCTACAGTGATCGTGCGCTCGAGCAGGAATCTCGGTGAAGTCATGCGCTCGGGCACCGCATTTCTCCCGCCTGCTACAGTGTAATCATGCGGTCCTGGACCGCACGATTAAGCTACAGTGTTAGTCGTGCAGTCTCGGAGCGCACGGCTAGCCCGTGCGCTCCCCCATTGTACGATCGCATAGAGGGCCAGAAATAGAATTTTTTTCACTCATTAAGCTATATTTGATATTTTTAGACCAAACAATACTATAAATGTCTAAATACTTTCTACTCTTTTATACTCTTTCATAGGCAATGTGCTCTTGCTCGTAAGTACTCATCAAAATTTTACTGGCTCCATGCACGTGCGTATCATTTAAAAATCGTCCCCATTTCCCAACGAGGAAAATCAAATCGGTAAGTCAGTATCAATCTATCGATCAGAGGAGGTAGTAAATGCATTTGTGATGATTGCTCCTACATACTCCTAGTACGTTAGCTGAGAACGTAGGAAACGATTTGCCGCTGAAGTGACATGCATGCATGTATCCTTGCGAAGGTGGCGATCTCGGTCATCCAATGATCCAATGGCAATGAATACGTGTATATCGGTGTGCAATATGGATGAAATTTTTTGTACGGATAACTTTTTTTATTCGGAAATACAGAAATATACCTGCGGTTTCATTTTTTACAAAAATAGCCTCGAGTCGCCCAATGGGGAAGCGACTCGAAGATTTCGCCCACCCGAAGAGCGACATTTAAGGAATCTGCGAACCGTTGGGCGAATCAGCGATGTCGCCTGTACGTTGGGCGACTTAATATAAGTCGCTGTACGGTTGGGCGACTGCAATGCAGTCGCCCAACGCTAGGGCGACACAGGGGGGGTTAAGGCGGCCTGCCAGCCGGCTCCCACTACCAACCACCTTTTTCACTCATTGAGCAAACACATTCAGCGCACAGAGAAGAGGAAGAAGGAAAAGAAATAAGGGGGAGAAGAGAGGAAGGAGGGGAAGAAGAGGAGAAGGAGAGGAAAGGAAGGAGGGGAAGAAGAGGAGAAGGAGAGGAGGGGAAGAAGAAGAGGAGAGGAGGAGGTGAGGGAGGAAGGATGAGTAGAAGCTATTCCATCAATTTGGATCCAGGTATTTTTTTTGGATTATGTTGTATTTGCATTATTATTTATATGAAATGTTGGTGTTAATAAAAATTATAGATGTAGAATAATTAGTACCGTGTTAGTATGGAAATATTATTGTAGAAAATGTTTGGTATGCAATTTGTAGTATGGTATAGAAAGTTTAGTATTGTGCGATATTATTTGACATGTCGCAAAATTGAAATATATATGCAGGCCGACATCATCAATGTCCACTACATTGAGAGTGTATTACGGAGCTGGAACCATTCGTGAAGGTCTGAATGGTGTGGATTTGAGCGATTTTCCGCAAGTCACTCTCGTACTTCCGGATGACGAGAATGCTCGAATGGGAGATGTGCAGCTTTGGCTGACCCGGAGTTTTTCGTTGAACCCCGAGGTGTACAGCGTCGTCGTGCAAGGGCTTTGGAGCCGGTCTCCCACGGACATCAGATGGGAGTTGAAGACATTAGTGCGCTCTGCCACATGGAATGGCTTTGTGCTAGGGTGCCGGCGTCGTGGATACGAGTGTGTGCTGCTTGTGCAACCGTGCTCAGTACAAGCAGCTGAGGAAGCTCGTGCAACAGCCGTTGTTGTGGGAGGCGCTAGCAGCTTGGGCGGGCCGCATGTTGGCGGATATGATGAAGTTGCTCGTCATGAAGCCGATGCGGTACATGAAGGAGAGTTACAGCCGTCAAGCCATATAGAGCCAACTGGGCAAGCCGATGAAGGAGAGTATAATGAGTACATTGTGCAGCAGATGGACTCTGATGACGAGAGGGCATGGGATGAAGAGGAAGCTGTAGAGGACGACGACGAGGACAGTTCCGATGAGGATGAAGTTCCTATCCCCCAGGAATGGAACCGGTTTAATGCGGAGGGTCTTTCCGCACATGATGATCATGAATCACAATGGGAGTACCATGAGATAGAGATTCGGTTGCATGCTATGTTTGCTGACAAGTAAGCGCTGCAGGATGCCATCAAGCTTTGGGCCCTTTGAATGCAGCGGACATTTCGCGTCGTCAAATCAAGCCAGGAGCAGTACACTGTGACGTGCGAGCAGACTGGTTGCCCTTGGCGGGTGCACGCCCGTAAACCTAAGTATGAGACTCATTGGATTGTGTCCAAGGTTGAGCCGCACTCCTGCATTCTAAACACTGTCTTGTCCAGACATCGTAACCTGACGTCCGAATTTATTGCCAATGTCATGTATGGGGAGATAGTGCAGAAGAAGGACATGGCAGCCACGCATATTGTGGTAGCTATTGAGAATAAATTCAAGTATAAGATTAGCTATGCGAAGGCGTGGCGGGCCAAGCAGAAGGCGTTGGAAAAACGTTTTGGCACTTTTGAGGCGGCGTACGACAACCTTCCTCGTATGCTCAATGTCCTGCAGGAAAGGAACCCGGGCACGTACATCGCCCTCCACGAGAAGCCGTCCATTAGTCCGCCAGGGTATGCGGTGTTGCAGAGAGCAATGTTTGCATTTGGTGCTAGCATCGAAGCATTCAGACACATGCTGCCAGTGATCTCAATTGACGGGACCTTCTTGACAGGCAAATACAAGGGGCAGATCCTGACGGCCATAGGCGTTGACGGTAACAATCAATATTACCTCTGGCCATTGCATTTGTGGAGAGTGAGAATTACGAGAGCTGGCTGTGGTTTCTCAGACATGTGAGGGCTGGGGTTGTAGCCACTCGGCCTGGTGTGTGCGTAATCCATGATCGCCACGCCGGTATTATCAAGGCAATAAGAAAACTTCAAGAAGACCCCGAGGAGCCCTTTCCTTGGCCGGACATGAGGAACCGGTGGTGCAGTCGTCACTTAGCGGCAAACTTTTTCAAGCAATTCCCTAAACAATCTTTGATGAAGCTATTCAAGAGGCTGGCTAGGCAGAACCAACAGAGGAAATTTGATGCTTTGTGGAGGTTGTTGGATGAGCACACTAGGAAGAACGTCGAAGAGAGGAGCAAGGAGCCGGTCACTCCTGGGGCGGCACAACCACAATGCTTGCCGCTAATCGATGCGCCTAACCCAAGTGGTCCAAGAAGAAGGAGCTCACGAAACATCAGGTGCTTCGCGCAGTGGATCGAGGGGGAACCGTTGGAGAAGTGGTCGCTGTTGTACGACACGGATGGCGCAAGGTACGGAATAATGACAACTAATCTTGCCGAGGTGTACAATTGGGTTCTAAGGGGTCTCCGTTCTCAGCCCCTTGTCGCCATCGTGGAAGGTGTTCTTCACAGCACAATCCGGTACTTCAGGGAGAGGCACGCGAGTGCCGCACTTCATGCGGCCAATCCCGGAGCTCTGTATTCGGCAAAAATTACTGCTTACATGGAGATAAAGGCACAAAAGGGTCAGTTGCACACAGTGCAGGTCATGGGCAACAGGGAGCATCGTTTTGAGGTGATACTCCGTGATAGAGCCGCATTTGGGACGACTCGTTCACTTGTTACCCACGAGGTATGTCTTGCAGATCATGGAAATGAACCTAGCTGCACGTGCAACAAGCTTAAGTTGTTACACAAACCATGCTCTCATGTCCTCGCTGCATGCGGGACCGTGGGTGTGGATCCTTCGAAATTCATGTCCGAGTTCTTCTTTAAGGGGAGGGTACTACAGGCTTGGTGTGGGGAGCTCCGAGGGTTCAGGGTGGTGGGAAACTTCGCAACTTTGGACATTGCATCGAGGACCTGGGTTCCGGATGTTAACATGTTGAAGGTTGGAAAGGGTCGGCGACAGAGCCGACGTATTAGGAATGACATGGATGAATCACAAGCTGGAACACCGGGTGCACGTTGTGGTCGATGCGGTCAGGAGGGGCACACAGCTAGACGATGCAATGCATGTCCTGATCAGTAGTTACATGACTTTTCTGTAATGTAGTTGGTTATGTACTTATTTAGTACATGTATTTGCTGTTTGTTAAAATGAGATACTTTTGTGGCTCGTGCACAAGACAATCAATTCATGACATGCTTAACAACATTGCACATTATTTCGATCGACCCTCGTACATACTACGGTACAACCATACACATGGTTGCTTATATGCCAAATGAGCCTCGTGGCACCCACATGGAGAACTGCTGAAGTGGACGCCTCGGACGGGGCTGGCCATCGTGGTAGTGGCACGCACATATGCAACTTGGGTTTGCACAGCAACATGTCGGATCTACGAGCTTCCTATGTTGACAACCTCCTCGTTTCCCCTCTCGCGTTGCATCTGTTGGCGAAGCTCATTGTTCTCCTCATTGAGAGTCTCCATTCGGTACTCCAAGTCCATTATTCGATCCCATAAAGTACCCACATAACGGTCAATATACCGTTCATGAGGAGGGTCGATCCAGCGGGAGAAATCGCATTTCGCCATCTGCGAAAAAGGACAGTAAACATGGAGGGTCCATAAGCAATAAAAAAATGTACTATTAGTAATTTGTACCCCGGAGCGTGGGCATCGGAAGAAACGGCGCCCGCCATCGTTCGGCCCTTCCAGGACCTGCACGACCACGTACTCATTGTGTCTGCATTTCGGCCACGCTGGTTGCGCACGCCGGCTTGGTACCAAGCGGTACTGTGGACCGAACATCTCCCTCCTTTCCAAGGGAAGATCTTCCTTCGGTGACTCATATCCGACTGGCCCCTCATCTTCCGCCATGGTATGTTCCACCACGAAATAGAAGGTACTTTTTTGTTCGATTTGCAGGGTTTTCTGGCTACAACTTCATGGGACCTCAACCGTGCTATTTATATCGAATGGCGGGACAAAAGAGGGCTGCTTTGCCCAGAGACATGACAAAAGCGCTCAGCTTTACTCGGTGAGATGACAACACATGCCAGCTTTACGCAGTGATATGACAAAACGGGGCAGCTTTGCTCAGTCAGATTACAACACATGCCAGCTAAACTGCCTACAAAAAGGCTACGATCTGAAAAGCCTTCATAGGGACATTTATTGCTACCCTGGAATCCTGAGGATACTCCAGGCCTATCGCTACATAAACCAACAAAATAGGGGCGTAGGCTGTAGCCTTTACAGTGAGTGTTCACGTCATAGGCATGTATCCTTTCCAGTGAGTTTTCATGTCACCTTTGCTTGTTGTTTCAGAAATACAGACTACAGGCTCTGAAAAGCTTGCATAGGGACATTTATTGCTAAACTGGAATCCTGAAAAAGCGAAAATATTCATACGACCTCCTCTCCATGGACTATGCCCACTGCACCAGATAACCTGCGTACATAAAGGCCTCCTATGTCTTCCATACCATATCTCCTCCTCAAGCCTTCACAATACTACTACACAACAATGTCTTCCTGGAGGTCCGACCCATTTGGAGTGCCGGAGTGGCATGAGCGCCCGAAGTGCCGCTGCGGCTTTAGGACGATGTTGGGAGTCTGGACGGATCAAGAAGAGCGAGCCAAATACGGCCGTAGGTTCTTAAGTGTCCAAACCTGGATGACGATTTCATGGTAACGACGACAACTAAATCATTTGTTTCTCGTTATCGTTTTTCAACTTGATCCATGACATCTACCACGCCACACATAGGCTTGCAGGTTCATCGAATGGGTGGATCGGGTGTCGCCGACATGGCCACATAACCGGGCAGTGGAGGTGGAAAACAAAGGACAATACTTTGTCAAGATGACTCAGGCTCGCGAGGTGGAACGACAGATGCGGCATGAGCAAGAGTGCCGCGTGAGGGTGGACCAAATCCGTCTGAAGGGCAAGGAGGATGAGCTGCAAAGGAGGCGGGAGCAGTTAAGTCTGCGTGAAGCAGCCATCAAGCGTCAGGAGGAAGAGCTTCAAGCTCGTGAGGCAGCTCTCAAGACCAAGAGTGACCGGAACAAGGATGCAGCGAAGCCATCTTCAAGGCGCGATAACAAGGGGAAACAACCACGCTACACCCAGTAGACCAAATGTAATAGACCCAGTAACTTTTATTCCCTAAGGCAGTACTGTCGGAGTTGCTCTTGGTCGCATATCATGTTATATGTTGTGCATGTAATAACAATGTACGCGACATGTTACTCCCAACTGTATTATGAAGTTTATTTCTATTGACATAAGCTTATTATCTAGCATGTTCGCATTCAATGATTCAGATAGCAAGTGATACCGGTTCTCTCCGTAAACTATTTCTCAGCAACATCAAAATATCACTTACCACTCTATGTATCTATCGTTCTACGGTCAATCATTCTTAAAAAAATATTTCGAATTTTTTTGTGCATCTACAACATACAGTGCACATAAACTTTTATTACAACTATACCAGATTGTTTCTCTGTTTCAAACTACAAAATTGCCAAAACTCTACAAATTTCAGAGGGACTGAATGAAGTCGCCTACCTACTGGGCGACTGCATTACAAGTCGCCCAGCGATTGGGCGACTTCGTTAAATCGCCCAGTGAGGAAGCGACTCCCTGATGTCGCTTTCCCGTGAAGCGACATAGCTTCTTGTCGCTCTTCGGGTGGGCAAAATTCTCGAGTCGCTTCCCCATTGGGCGACTCGAGGCTATTTTTTTTAAAAATGAAACCGCGGGTATATTTCTGTATTTCCGAATAAAAAAAGGTTATCCGTACAAAAATTTCCAATATGGATACACTTAGAGCAGTCCCAATGCTACTACAAACTAGTTTCTATACGTGCCATGTCAGCAAGACTCTACTCTTAGAAACTACGAGACACAATGCAAGGTTTCTAAAGTGTTGTTTCTCCTAATAAATTCAACCAATCACTTCACTCTCTGTAATTCGGCGGGGCCACGCGCAGGCATCGGCAAGACGGATGGAAACGAGAAGATGTTCACAATGTTGAAATCAGTAGTTTCTTTGACTTTGGAAAGCGAGACGAAATCGTTTCTTGAGGAAGAAACGGTTTCCTTCTCTCTCCGTAATAACTCTTCTTCCATGTCATCAAATTATCTACGTAACAACCTCATTAATGATAAGAAACTATCCTAATTAGCAGCGTTGGGACTGCCCTTACGAATAACTTCTCTGCAAGCAAGCTACTACTAGTTTCAATGCTGAATCTGTCGCCAACACTGCTCCGGTCGATGAGAAGGACGGCCAACATTTAATTTGTGCATGTTTAGGAGGGAACTTAAATATCTTCTGCAATTTGGGTTTTGGAACTTCCCTTCATGATTTTTTTTTCTTTTTGTGTCGACTTACGTGGTTTACACTTTATACTCACGCTCAAGCCGGCAGGTAGTTTGCGTTGGACGTTCCATCCTCTCCTCCCCCCCTCCCCCTTTGAAATCAGATGTCATGTTAACCACCATGCAACCAAGCATGCAAATTGAGATGATCGACGTTAACTACTACATACTGGGGCAGATCCACACTCTAAATAAAATAGACTTCAGTCTGAGATATGAAAAGATATCTAGTGTATAATCCGGGTAAATTCAGTTCAACATGAGTAACATTTTTATAGTTCAACCTAAATAGCCTACATTATTCCATCACTGACCCTAAGACGTAACTAAATACTAGCTCCGCCACTTACTACATATGCATATGCACTCTTCTTGACATATCCAACTCGATCTTCTCAGTCACCAACATACCCATCACTCGTTGGCGATTACGAGGGCGTGACATGGACGCGGGCGATGGCGATGCTTGCATATAGTTGATGCAGTCGGAGTCAGCAGTTGCCGGGAACATGGAAGAACTAACGCCGATAGATGATCGAGTGGATCAGGTCCAAATCATGTTCAATTTTCCTGGATAAGTATGAATAACGAGTTCATGTGCTACACCTTGGTGGGTTGGTGTGCGTGCTAATTACCACCATGTGTGGCCTACCAACGTTGCTTTCCATCTCGTGCATGCTAATTCTCTCTAATTTTTTAAATGCAAAGTGCAGATGTTGCAGTTTTGTTTATTCGTGATCGGGGAAAGAACGGAGAAAATTTTCCAGCCACGCGCGGTTGAAATTACCCGGCTTTGCGTTGGCGGCGGGTAACTGCGAAGGAATTCTCACACTGCCTACGTACCTGTCCAACTAATGACATTTTTGGAATGTTGCTTATTGGCTGGAGAGACAGCCGTAGAGGCGACTGGTGACAAACCGACAATTACTAGTAGCATGTTACAACCTAGAGCTCCGATTTTTTTTTAAGCAAGGTTTCTTTCATGATACAGTACCTACTAGCCTCATAGGCGCGGCGCCACGCCGCACCAGCCACCGTGTGTACCGAAGTAAAAGAGGCGATAATCCGTGAGGAGTTTGCAAAAAAAAATTTAAAAAAAATCGAGGGCACGTGTGTATTTTCGAAAAAGGCAAAGGTCTTTTTCGTAAAAAAACCGAGGGCCTGTACGTAATAAATGGGAAAGTGAAAGGACTTTTTCGTAAAAAACCGAGGGTCTGTATGTAATAAACAAGGACCTGTACGTAATTTAGAAAACTGCGGGGCGCTATCCTGCAAAAATTTGGGTGGAAAAAACTGTCAGGGACTTTTTTGCGAGGAAAAAGGACCTGTACGTAATTTCCGGAAAACTGAAGGAAAAGCCTTCCCCTGACCGTACAGAAATTCCCCCGCCACGCGGCGGCCAGCGCGCGCGGGCGGGGGACGTGGACGCGATGGGGGGGGCGGAATCCCCCCAGCTTTGTATAGCGGTAGCATTTAGCAAAACCAGCGCCCAATGTTGGGTTGAACAAACTATCAGGCGAGAGCTTCTCTGTTGGATAGAGTAGACGTATTCCATTTTAGTTTACCGAGCAGTAGAGAGTAGACTAAGGGCCTTTTTTTTTTTGCTGCGGCTTGTAACTTTTGGTTGTGGCTTGTAGCTTTTAGACTATTTATACGAGAGACTATAGAGTAACAAAAACTCACGTACGATTTTTGCCGATATAAATGAAGTCGGTAAAGCATGTACTACAATTAACTTGTAGACCCTATCTTGAAAAGATACCCTGTTTAAAAGCTATTTACTGTAGAAAAGCCCAAAAACAGCTTTTAGAAGCCAAAAATAACAGTGCCTATGAACATATTCTTTTTTAGCTTCTTATTTTTCTATAGTAAATAAGTTTTCTACATAACGTATTTTTCAAATGGAGTGTCTTTCTAAAGTAGGGTCTAGAAGTGAATTGTAGTATATACGGTAGTAGGGCTGGCAAAAAAGCTCGGGCTCGTGAGCCAGCTCGGGCTCGGCTCGGGCTCGTGAAGGCTTGGCTCGGCTCGTGGATGAAACGAGCCGAACCGTGCCAGCAAAAAAGCTCGGGATCTAAACGAGCCGAGCCCGAGCCAGCTTGGCTCGGCCCAATTGCCCGATGGCCCAATGGGCAATGGCCCGCCCGACGCCCCCTCCCGCTCCTGGCCTCCCCCTGTCCCCCACTCGGCTCTCTCCTCTCTCTCTGACTCTCTCTCCCTCTCGGTCTCTCCCTCCACTCACGCAGTCACGCGCGGCGGCGCGGACGCGCCCC
The DNA here is from genome assembly GCA_017311315.1 of Dendrocalamus latiflorus. NCBI lineage: Eukaryota > Viridiplantae > Streptophyta > Magnoliopsida > Poales > Poaceae > Dendrocalamus > Dendrocalamus latiflorus. The sequence goes on from CM029626.1 coordinate 5,844,545, forward strand.
CTCCCTCTGACCCTCTCCCTATTTCCTTGCCCCGGCGGCCCGGCCGACGCCTCTCTTCGGTTCCTCCACGCCGGCCTCTACTCCGGTCTCCGGCCTCCGCGCTCCCCTCGCGCCTTCGGTCCTAGCGATGCCGCACTACCCCGCCCCTCCAACACGCCTCCCGCTCGCGCCGCCGGTGAGCTGCGGCCAGATCCGTGGCCTAGGGCCCGGATTTGGCGCCTCCTCCCTCGGATCCGACCTAGCCTCAGTTTGATTTGTTTGCCGATTTGTTTTTATTTTACTGGGCTTGCTCAAGACGTGCTAGGTATGGAGGTGCGTTGCCCCAGTGTGGTTACGGCCGGCTAGAAGCCGCCCGCACGCCGGGGAGTGCGCGGTGGTTGCTAGCTGAGTGGTTGGCTAGTTGCGCCGGTGGTAGCACGCCGCCGCCTCCCTCTTCGGTGAGCCCCTGCCCCTTTACTCATCTTCTACTCCCTCTCTTCTACCTCCAGTGGCATTCTTTATGTTGGTTCATGGTTGCTAGAGCTATTACTGGTTACTACTAGTGATTTGTCATGTGTGGTAAGCTAGGTTTGGTATTGAGATGAATACTAAGTTCATGTGTGCGTGGGGTTACCTTTGCCGGTGGGTTTTGGTTGCTTTGGCGAGGACGGCGACTTGTGCTCGGCGGTCGCCTTCCCCGTTGATGGTGAACCAGCTGGTCTCCTCCTCCTACGGCTTGCTGGCCTGTGGTTTTGCACCTTGCCACCTTCTTGCTCCTGATTGACTCGTCCCGATGTTAGTCTGGTGGTCTCCTCCTCTTGCCATCGCTGTCGCCGTCGCCTTGATCCTGATCGGTTGGACTGAATGTTTTTGGCTTGCGAGCTGGCTCGAGCCGCATCACGAGCCGAGCCGAGCCCACAAAAAAGCTTAATAGCCTAACCGAGCCGAGCCGAGATTCTACCAAGCTTTCACGAGCCGAGCCGAGCCAAGCTTGGCTCGGCTCGTTGCCACCCCTATACGGTAGTGACTTCATTTATATCAGCCAAAACCGCATGCGAGTCTCTCTTCGTACATCTTCTCTATAAACTATCACTATTCATCAGCCGTAGTCAAAAAAGGCATGCCCTACAGTTTGGTTCAAGCTGTACATAAATCGACCTCAAATTTTATACCTGCCAAGCAGGCAAGCATAGATGGATCCTAGATGGTCACACACATGGGTAGGGATGACGATGGGGCTACTACTCGTAGGGAATACCCTCCATCCCCACTCCTTATTTAGCTATCGAGAGCTATTTTTCTTCTATCCCCATCATCATCAGGGTTTTGGCGAGGAACAGGACCCATCAAGAACCTAAATTTCAATTACATTAATGATAATTTCATATATTTATCGTATGATTTTGTAGAAATAAGTAAATTTATTAATACACAAGACAATATAATAATACTGGATGAGTTATATACCATATATTATACCAAAATATAGGGAAAATTTGTTCAGTAGCACTGAAAACTCACCTCTTTCGGAAAATACCACTAAAAAAACGGGGTACCGGATATTGCCACCAAAAAATGCATTTTTCTTCGGGATTTACCATTCTGGACAAAAATATCCCTCTCCCTCCCCCTCCCTCACCTTCTCTCCTCTGCGCCGCCCCTTCCGCCTGCGTCTTCCCCCACCGCCGGCCTCCCCGCCTCCTCCTCCGCCCGCCGCTCGCCTCCTCCCTCTCCGCGCGCCCCCTCCCCGTCGCCGTTGGCCTCCTCCTCGCCCCCTCCTCCGACCGCCGCCTCCCCGCCTCCTCCTCCTCCACCCGCCGCTCGCCTCCTCCCTCTCCGCGCGCCCCCTCCCCGCCGCCGTTGCCTACCTCCGCCCCCACCTCCCTGCGCCTCCTCCTCCTCCTTTCCCCGCTCCCCCGCGTCCGGCCGAAGAGGTGGCGCTGGCGGGTCCGGACGCGCGGTAATCTACTTGGGTGCCGGCCGCGGGCCGAACCACCCCCGCGCGGCTGCGTTTTGGCAAAGTTTCCGCGGGGTTTGGACCTTGGACCGCGGCCGGTGGAGCGGACGGCGGCGTGGGGGCGCGTGGCACGTTCGAGGGACGGATTGAACTTGCAAATTTTACAGAGGGAACAGGCCTGGCCCCAGACCACGTGGGCTTCACAGGTTCTAGGCCCACGAAAGGTTTCAGCTGCCGTTTGACAAAAGGCCCGGGGCAACCACCCCACTCCTTCCGTTCGTGCTTTCGATTGGCGATTTCAGTTCAGAACGAACCATAGCGTGAACTAGGACAGGTCCAAAGCTCCACCATTGAGCATTGCTAACCACCGTACTAACCAAACACTACACCAATGTCGTTTGGGAAAAAAAAGCGAAAGGGCCGACAATGGAAGTTGTCCCAACGACTACGGTGACGACCTCACCACAAAAGTACTCTGCCGGAGTCGCTGCACAGCTCCAACAACTCATGAGCACTGCGAAGGGCAAACCGAGCCGAGTTGGAAAAAAATAGAATAAATATACAACAACAAGAACAAAGCCTTTTGTCCTAAAAATAGAATAAATATGACATCAAAAAAAGGTTTTGAGTTGGCCAACAGCTGTACAACGATACAAATGAATTGATATGTATAAATAAACAAAAACCAACAAAATTGATGATGGCCTGACAGTTTGCGGATTGCAGAACGGGTCAGGACAACATCTATCCTACAGGCTCATCAGCCTCGGGTAACCCCTACAAGTCTTCCCGGTGAGAAGCTGCTGTCCCAACTCTACAGAGAAAGCATCACATATGTGATGTGTCCCAGCATCAGGGATCAGCTTCTATCCATCCCACATCGCCTTGTCTCGGTCTGTACACTGACATGCCAGCATCACTCTCTTGTACCAACACCTCCCAAATCTGACAGCACGATCACTATTGTCTGTTTCACACGGATGGAAACGACATCATGAATCTTGGATTCATGACCCAAACATCTTATTGCTCCATGATTCGATCGGGCATTTAGTTTACGCAGCTTACATCTTCCAACTATTTACTGGGATTTCCCAATGAACTGGAAACCATTATTGTGCTGCTGAGAAGCACAAGTACCTCTTCTCACTTGCCACTTCACTTTCTTCCCCCTACCAGCAATATGACTGGTGATTCACCTATTTCTAAAATTGTGTTTAGTATGTCTTCAGCGGAAGATGGCTGATCATCCAATCCCGAGAACACAGGGCTGTTCTCAATTCAAGAACACACCTATCAAGTCTCCATCTTACAACATCTAAACTTTACTGAGCGTCTGAGCCTGCTGCAGACCTATCCCGCAGCCCAACCCAAATGTGGGGAGAAGCAGATCGCAAGAAAGTTGCATCAGCTGACACTACAATTGTGCCACTGCCATGCACGCTACAGTGCTAATCTGAACCGCTGGGGCCAGTTCCTTTGAACTGACCAAGACTCATGCCCTCATGTAACAGCAAAACCCCGAGGAGAGCTAGGAAACTCTGCCACCCTGTTGGGCAACTCGAGCTTTCTCTTCTTCAACACGAAGATGGAGATCCTTATAAGTATTTGCAGAGGCAGCAGTGAAGTTCTCCATTGCTTCAAAAATATTCTTCAAACTTGACTGTAAACTACCAATTTCGGCACGGGGGCTTCCGTCATGTAACACTTGTGCAGACAAGGATACACCGCTCTGATTAGAAATGAGTACAAGCTTCTTGTTTTGTGCTTCCAGAGCCTTACGCATCGACTGTTCATCCCTTTCCATCACCCTAAGGTCCCTGTCCATACCTTTATTAGCCATCAGACCCTGCCTTTGCTCTGACCGGTGCCTCTCCCAGAGGTTGAGAACACTGGATGCAAAGGCCTGCATTGCCTGGACTACTTCCTTCTCTGATATCCTCCCCACACTGGCTGCCCAGCTATTACATATGACAAAAATCGGTGGTGCACCCAACCGTCCAGGAGAAAAAGGAGGGACACCATCATCAGTTTCCTCAGGTACATAGATAACTCCCTTCATCAGCCACTGATTCAAAGTATTAACATAGCTCTTTTGAGCGTTAACCCATGCAGCAAAACAGGCAATCCAATCCAATAGCTGAAGTTCTAGACGCTTGATCAAGTCCATATGATCTTCACCAAACTTCGCAGCATCTATCATGGAGTCTATGTTTTTTGCTTGAGATATGGCATGCAACTGGATTTGATGGCATTCTAACATAATGCTCCACATCTGCATCAACCTGAAAAAGTATGTTTATATCTTTTTCAATCGAGGAATGATCCATAGCAAATATCAAAGCCAACATTAAAATAACAAATACGTCAGGGTGTAAATAAAGATGCATAGGTGCCAACTTAACTACACACAACCCACTGTGAATAAAATTTTGAATCTTAAAATGTGCTTCCAAATTGCTAAGAATAGAATATAATAGAATATTAATGATCAGACAAAACATGAATTCAAATAGCCAACTACAGCAACACGAAACAAATGGTAGATGACACCAAATGATCACAAGGAGATAGGTTATCCTAGCAATCTAGTTGACCACTAGGTGTCTATCTGCAGTCAAGCTAGTTTCATACAATTGCAATTTTCCTTGGTAGATTAGACAAAATGATAGGTATCATACAAATCCACACTTTATTTACATCCATTGTGTCAGGGTCATGCCTACTCCCAGAATGCACCCTTATATAAATTACATCTGCAATCAGTATCTCTACAGAAAATTCACCGTGCATAACTCATTAAGGCATGTGATGAGCATATGATATGGAATAAGCTGTTTCCTGTTTTTCCAAAAAATTTAGTTGCCAAAAAGATTTACTACTTTAAAAAATTCCATGACTAAAACATTTCGGTCACAACGAAATTGTATGCCTCAATTTAAATTGTATGCCTCACTTTGGGCAACTTATTTTTCCGACTGCAAACTACTCACTTTAAATTGTATGCCTCAATTGCACTAACAATATACAAAGATACCAAAAAGACAAAAGCATGCATTAAATTTGCAGAAGTGAATATCCAAATCAATGTAGTTGGACAAATTTGGAATATGATACGTCAAGAAAGCAGAATACAGATAGAGCAACTTTTGCTTTACTATTGGTGCTTGTGTGATGATATATGAAAATCATTGTTGTTTTAAGGGGGAGCTACATACCCTTGAATGAGCTCACATGTTTGTGGCCATAACTCTTCATCCCTCAGCTTACTGATCTTGTCTGAGATAGTATTCACGACCTGAATAGCTATGCTTATCTTTGTCGATAGCTTCCTGATGTAAATTTCAGTGGCCTCAAGCTTATCAGCTTCCGCACCTTTCTCATCTAGTATTTTCAGCTCCTCACGTTTCCTGTCGTACAACACCCGCATCTTCTCCTCAGTCTGTAATGTGCAGCCAAAAAAAACCTGAGTCCACCCAATCTAAAATTGGAGAAATAGAAACCACAGAACTGTAAAAAAACCATGGACCATAAGTATGGCAAAATAAAAGCATTGCGTTACATGTCAGAGCGAAGCTCTAAAAACAATAAAGCCAAAACGTTCCAAACATAAACCCATAAAGTATAAAATTAAAGACAATCATTTCTTGTAGAAGCCATTTCCTAAAAAAGGAAAAAAAGAATAAAATGGTAGCACAATTTCAAAGGTCATAAAAAGGACCAAACACTTCCTTATCGTTTCAAAATTAAGAATTAGAGTGGACACATTCATAGCCTAAAATACAAAAATAAAATATAACTGTTTACTATTAGCTACTTGATCCGTAACTGATGTCACAAAGTCAAAAACTAAACACATGTTATTCCTTAAAAATAGTTGGAAACTCCTAACTAGTATCAGCCAATAGCATAGAGAATGGATAAATCCAGAACTTTCACATACTGGATTTGGACCCTGCAGTCTGAATTAGGATCTACAAGCATGTTGGTCCAATCAGGGAAGATCACATGCCCAAAAAGCAATCTCACGAATCACATCGTTCCCGACAAATTCAAAGATGTAAAAGCGCATTCTATACCTTGACTTCCTCAAGAAGCTTCTTTTCCCACATGTACAGTTTCTGCAGCGTTGACGAAAGGTTGCCGCATCCCATAGCCTTGTCCTCTTCAAACCGCAGGAACTCCTCCAATGTTGGTATCCCACAAATCATCATTGCAGACACTGCATCGGCACTCAGCAGTTGGGTCAAATTAGCACTCATATTTGTAAACTGCAAAAGAACAAGACTGAAACTTTTGATAACAGATCTGCAACAAACTTCACCGACCTTTGAAACCTGAACTCTTCTGGTAGTATGGCATCTTCCCGACCTCAAGCATCTTGGACACCTCACCAGCTGAATCTGAGGCACGCTCAAACTGAGTCCTGATCTCCATCACCACCTCAGTGTCATCAATGTATGTCTTCTCCGATCCTGTGGGTGGCAGGCCAGCGACGTGCTGGCGTGGTTCCGACCGCTGCACCTGTTCTCCCACAACACTCTTCTCCACTACATGGACGTCATGCTCCAAGCTGCTCCAACTACTACTCGCCTCCGATGACTTGGACTCACGGGGCAGTTCATCCCCAGTACTGCTCCTACCTTCCTCCTTTGCCGCCTTCCCTTTCCCAGTGTAACCCTTCACTGCGTGCTTCTCATCACCGTAAGCTTCCTTGACTACCTCCATGTCCTCGTCCTCCAAGTCTGGGATGCCCTCCTCCTCACGCACATCCTTTAAACTCCTGCCGGGAGTGTATGGTGCTTGAGCAGCAGTTCGCTGCTCATAGTAGCTCTCGTAGGTCTCAAACGGGTTCAGGAAGTCCCAAGTAGACACCCTCGGTGGAGAAGGGGGCGGTGGTGGCGTGGCCTCCACGCGGGATGTTGATGGCATGTCGGCCGGAGGCGGAGGAGAAGCACCACTGTAGTATCCACCGTAGGCATACTGGTTATAAGAGCTCGAGCTCTGCGGAGGGTAGGGATACCCGCCGCCGTAGCCGCGCGGGGGTGGCTGCGCGCCACCGTCGCCAGAGTAGTAGTGGACCCTGCCGTCGGTGGCCTGAGGGCGATGCTCGTACGAGACAGACGGCGGCGGGGGCTGGCTGCGCGCGTAGCTAATGTTGAAGAAGCTCTGGCCGTAGTCGGCGCCGCCCATGCCACCATAGCCCGGGTCATAGCCGCCACCGCCCCCTCCCATGTCTCCATAGCCTGGACCATAGCCGCCGCCGTCGTCGCCGCCCCCTCCCATGCCGCCATAGCCTGGTCCATAGCCGCCGCCGCCCATACCGCCATAGCCTGGTTCGTAGCCGCTGCTGCCCCCGCCCATGGCACCGTAATCGGGGGCAGGGCCGTTTCCATACCCGTAGCTCGAACCATACGGCGGAGGTGGACCATAGCTGGAGCCGTACGGTGGTCTCGTCTGCGGCGGCGGAGGAGCCGGCGCCCCGGCGGACCGGACGAGCTCTGGCCGGCGCTGAGGCGGCTCGGGCTCGTCGTCTGAGTGGAACTTGATGTGCCCACCCTCTGAATCGGTGTCCTCGTCGGAGTGGAAGTGGATGTGCTCGTCATCGGGGGCGATTCGGACATGCTTGGCGACCGGCGGCGGCTGCCCGGCTGAGGAGGAGGCGATTGCGGGGGCGGGGGAGGGCGACGCGGCCGGGAGGTTGTCGCCCTTGCGGTGGGTCGGGAGGTGGAGCGTGGGCTCGGGCGGCGGCGGGGGCAGCGTCTGGACGCCGCGGAGGAATTCGTGCAGCACGGCGCCGACGTTCCGCAGCGACTCGGCGTAGGCGCGGTGCGCGTCAGCGAGCGTGTAGCGGTGGCGGATGGCGAGGGCCAGCAGCTCGGAGCGCTCCCGGCAGTGCCGCACCGCGTACTCCTCCTCCAGCTTCGACTGCCCGCAACCCATCGGCCGAGGAGAGGGGAACAAAAAAGCCGACTTTTTCCCCCTCCTATTATCCCCTTGCTCTGTCACAGCCGCCGCAGCAGCAGCAACCGCATGGCGGCGGCGAATCTAGGCGAGGCCGCGCGCGGGGGCGAGCAGATCTGGGCTACGGGAGGAGGAGGTTGTGGAGGGGACGGGAGGCGAGCGCGAGAATATTCACTTTTTGGTGTGCGGGTGCGGGTGCCAGCGGGGAGCGGCTCGTCGCGATGCACGCAGAACTTCCTCCAACCCGCGGTGAAAACCCAATCGCATGCTCCGCGCCGCGCCGCGTCGCTCGTACGTCGGCGCGAGCCGAATGGGAGGGAGTGCCGATGGAGACGGAGACCAACGGCGGCGGCGGATTCCGAGGGGGATAGGAAAGGAAAGGGATGGGGCGGTGGGAACGTCCTACTACGCAGGAGCAGGAGCACGAGGCATCGAGGCTCGCTTGCTCTTTTGGTGTGGTGGTTTCACCGAAAAATAATTTTGACGGGGAGGGAGAGGAGAGGAGAGGAGGGAGGGGTGGAGGTGGGGCTAGGGACCGGAGACATCCGTACAGTGACGCCTGTCGCCGGCGTGGTGGGGATCAGTCCAGTGTTCAGCCCCCTCGCTCCTCTGCTCTCGACGGCTGTTTTTGTTCCCCTTTTCCTTTTCTTTTCTGCGGGGGTTTTGTAGATTTACCCCACTTTAAAAAGTGCACTTTGTAGATTTGCCCCAGTTGTCTCAATGACATGTGGGTCCTGGACCCACATGTCATTGAGACATCATGGGGCAAATCTACAAAGTGCACTCAACAGTGGGGCAAATCTACAATTTTCCCCTTTTCTGCATGTATTCGTTCTCTTCCATGTATTTCCTGCTTTCCGTTTTCGTTTTCTTGGCTGCTTCTTTTCTCTTAGCTGGGTGACTGACGTGGAATTTGTTCTGGGGCGGTTTGAGTGGCGTGGGGGTGATTAGAGTAAAAAGTATGAGCTAGTGGTGCAGTTTCTGCGTGATCATGAGTCACTCAGGTGAGTGTGTTGTGAACATGAATTAGGGTGCCGGGGTTGTGATCTGTTAGCGGTTTTGTTTCCATGCTTGACAATCAGGAAGCTCATATGCAGATGCAGATGTAGCAATGTTTTGCTAATTGTTTTTCGTCGTTGCGTATTTAGGTGTTTGGATCAACAAATCTTCTATAAGAGGAGTTTATGAACTTCTGTAAATAAGAAAATTGCTTAGAGAGAGAGAGAGAGAGAGAGAGAGAGAAAAGAGTACCTTCTTTGCAACCCGATAAATAGCAACTACGGTGATACATCAACGATGGCTGACAACGAGAGACGAGGGATAGAGCACGAAGCCCTTATAGGTTCACCCATCCACTCGACCCTAAATCTCATGGATCAAAAGGGTTTTGGTGGTTGGTGGTGACAAGGGGATGACGAAGGTTGATGTGAAAGGTAGTGAATGGTGATACGAGGCGATATTAGAACCGCGACAACCATAAATGAAATATGTAAAAGGGGATTGTGAGTTTCCGTAAAAAAAATTGCTACAAGAAAAAGGGTACCTTCTTGAAGATTTGATGGGATAGCAGCCACGGTGATGATGGCCAAACTATGAGCGACAGGGCCTAGAGCATAGAACTTTTACAGATTCGCCCATCCAGATAGCCCTAGATCTTGTATATCAAAGAGTGTTGGTGGTGAGGGGCGGCGACGGCTGCGAGAGGAAGTAGTAGGTGGCCATAGGGGCGATTATGACCATGGTGATGGTTGCTACCGAAGGAAGCGGGAGGTGGGGCAAGGGAAGAAGGTAGCGCATGGAGTTACAGTTGGCAGTGCAAACATAACAATGGGAGGAGGGGAAAGAAGATCGCGGTGCTAGGGAGAGAAGTGGATGGGGGAATGAGCCGCATGAGAGGGCAAACAAATAAATAGGTGGAGTGAGGATAATTTAGGGCATTGGATGTGTACCCCAATCCAATGGCTTATATTTTCCTGGTGAGAAGAGGAAAATTCAATGTTCGATTTTGTTATTTGCTTCTTATAACACAATACAACCTGATTATGTGCATGGTATAGTACATCACACTTGAAACTATATACATTAAATTGTCCGATTGCTCAATATTTTAGATCCTTCTTGTTATGTGAGATAGTAAAGTTTTAGTTTATGGTAGGTAAAACCTTATAAAAGTATCCTTAATCGTCGTCTGATTGCTCAATATTGTAGATTCTTGTTGTTATATGAGATAGCAAAGTTTTAGTTTATGGTAGGTAAAACCTTATAAAAGTATCCTTAATCATATATATTCAGACTAGTTTCCAAATTTGAGTACTATATATACTGTCATTGGTGCTTGGTCTTGCTACGCCTCAGAAATTCGTTGGCTGGTTGGCTAAACAAGTACGAGCATGAGAACTATAGGGCACGTTCCGGCAAGTAGTTTGAATATAATATAATCAATAATTGCAAATAGTGTAGTGCATGCATGTAAACTGTGCTAGCAATTAGCTTTATTGTTGCGGTACCTTCCTGTTCCCTTGAAAAGGCAATTTTGACAACCAAGGATCAGCTATCTGTCAGTGTCACTCACCACCTCTTTTGTTCAGGCTAAGAATCACATTTCAAAAGGCAGCTAGGTACACCCTAGCACAGTACGTTACAACGATTAGGGTGTCAACAGATCGAATACGAATCGAATAATAGTTTTCTCATATTTGTATTTTTAAATGAATGTGAATACAAATTCGAATATGCTCGAATACAAATATAAATCGAATATTGTAACGAATATGAATAGAATACTTACTTAATTTGGTCAGATGTGAATATCATATGGCACAATAAAGTTTAGCAAATTGATATCGGTTTTATAGTAATATTTATGCCAATTTTTCTCTAGTTTATCATGTAATAATTGATCATTGGTGTTATTTTGCTACTAATCCTAACTATTTCTAAATATGTTTCAAACAAATCGGTTATAAACACATCGAATTTGGTTAAACAGAGCATGCAAAAATCTTTATTGGGAGATGTGCCAAAATAAAAAAAAATAAAAATACCAACGTTGACTCCACCATGCCGACATGCTCGTCGAGATGATCAAAATGCATATATAGTATACCCAATTTGAAGGTTAAATGCAAAATATACATCAAGTATTCCACGTACCACATTCGAATTTGGATAATATCTGTATCGTATTTGTTTAGCACCATATTTCGCACACCACATTCGCATTTGTATTTGGGGGAAAATTTGGATACTATCTGGATCCATATTCGTTTTACAATATGAATGCATTTACGCTTCCCGTATTCACTACTAACCAAATTCAGATGCAATATAAAATGGATAATTCGAATTCGATTGACACCCCCTAATAGTGACGTCCCACTCGATAATGTCGGCCGGCCTAACCATCAGCATGACTGATGAGAGGATTGCGCCAACACACTCAGTTGCTTGCTACTGCTACACATGTATTTTGGCCATGTTTTTTTTGAATTACGACTGATGGTTTTTAGTTGTGGCTGATAGCTTTTAGCTATGTTTTTCAATATGGTAGTGGACTACACATATGATTTTGGACTCGGAAAGCTATTTGGAGAATTCACTTCAAGAAGTTGTCCTATTTATTTCGACTTTCGGAGAAGCCAAAAGCCCAAAAGAATGCTTAGTGCACGTATATGACTTCTTCTGAAAAACGATTACACATGACCATCATAAGTTTGACTGACGAAGAGGAACACACAGTGCTGCAGAGATGGCAATAAAATGGATGAGATTTTGTAGTGGCAATTTTTACTTGGATGTGTGATGACCCCATTTTAAGAATAGGGTCATCGTATTTACTGTAACAACCTAAGAGTTCAGTTACAGATAGAAAAGAGTATTATACCTGCTCATGAGTTTTTAAAAAGGATTAGTTTGACTAGGCTTTTTAGTGGTTAGATCTAACTATTCATCATATCATTCTAAATTATCATTTTATGTAAATAACAGTACTCAAATAACATAAATAAAAGTAATAATAATTAAATAATATGGAATCAACATAATCAAAGACATATGACTTGCCTTCTTATCTAGGGTCTTCCATCACTTCTTTGTAGGCTTCAGATTTGACACCATCTACTTTAGTTATTCTAGTGGCTTATTTGTTGACCAACTAGTAGAATCCGGATGTTAGCGCAGAAGAACAAATACAAGTCACCGTTTTGTAGAATGCAAGCTAGGAACAAAATAAAATCAGAATTCCGAAAAAAAGATATAAAAGAATGTGACTTTCTACAGATATGGTTTAAATTAAGCTTGGTTAGATTGAACAGGGTTGAGAATAGATTAGACGGGCTCGAAACAGTCGAAATGAGTATAAATAGGCTTAATGGGTTTGGGATAAATAGTAACTGGTCAAGTGAATAGTGCCATGTTGGAACTATTGCTAGCGGGTTGGGTTTGGTGAACAGTATTAGCCTATTTATTGTGCAGTGGATCGAGGTGAATAGTGCTTAGGGCAGGTTGAATGAATAATGTTGGGCTGGGCTGCGTGTTATTAGGCTGCATAGGACTGGGCTTGGCCCAATTTGGCTGACTAGGTCAAAAGTTGGCTCAGGTTGGCTTTGTCGGCCCACCTTGGTGGCCCAAGTAGCTTGTGGCCTAGCTCGCTCTAGAGTGAATTAGAGCTCGCTCTCATGGCAGCTGAGACAGGGGAAACGGCGATGATGGTGATTTCGGTGGAGGCAACGGAGGTGAGCGGTTGTGTGGTGGGCAACAACAGAATGCGAGCAACCCATTTTGGGTACACACGTGGGCGGTGGCAGCATGGAGATAGTTGGTGATGGTAGAGCTTGGCCGAAATGGGGGTACGACATGACGAAGCTGCGGCAAAGCTTGGTCAAATTGGAGGTGGCTCAAGCATCTGGGAGGTAAGGGGAGCTCGATGGTAGTGATGGCTTGGCTCGAGGAGGTATGTGAAAGGCTAGAGACAATGGCCATGGTTGGCGAGGTGATGGTGCACGTCAACGACGAGTTAGGGGCGACAAGGCTTGATTGGAAGCTTGGGATAGCTTTTTGGTGTTGAGGTGATGCTGAGGATGCGATCAATTGGATTAAAGATGCGACAGTGACGAGAAATCGGATTGGGCTCACCAGTGAAGAATTGGGTGTCCGCGATTGTGGCACGGCTTGGCCGAAGAGGAGGAATAAAGGGCTGTGGTGGCTGAGGTGGTGCGAAAAGTGGTTAAGGAGTTGCCGAGTTTGGCTTGATAGATGGCGAAGGCGGTGGCGCCAGGAGGGGTGCGGTGGTGCTCTCGAAGTGTGGATGGTGGCGTGGACCGACCAGCGACTTTTGCGATGTAGTGGCAGAGCTAGCGAGTGTGCTGATGACGTGAGAAGCTCTACCTCTCATTGGCGTGGGCGCACAAGTTGATGCGGTGAGTAGTGGCATCGTAGTGCGTGTTGAGTGGCTGGCGGTGAGAGGTTGTAGGTTTATGGTGGAGCGATGCAACGTGTGGTCAGCACTCAGCAGTGGCGTTAAGGCGGGGAATGGACAGACAGCGAGGTAGCACAGACGATGTGCAACTTTTGTCGTGGCTGCTAGCGATGGGGGAGCGAGGTGACTCTGGTGAGCGTGAATGGTGTCTCGGCGCGTGGCAGCGGAAACAGGGGTGATGGTGTAGCGTCTAAGGGCGTTTTAACAAGTGAAAAGCAGATTTCCGGAAAGAGAAAGCTGCAATTGGTTGGAGTTTCCAGATTTGGTGAAAACATCAAATTCAAATGAAATTCACTCAAATGAATCTATTTTTTTTTGAAATTTTTTGAGTTGTTACACTGGGTGCAGTCAAATTGTCAAAGTTGGCTTTACTGTACGTGCGGTCCCAGACTCGCAGGTATAGTATGGGAAATGCAGTGGGAGGAAAGAGCACCACAGCCACCCATAAATAGGCAGCAGTCAGTGCTGCAATCATAGCCTCCAGCTTGCGAGCTGGTCGAGCCATACAGCCATACACATACTGCTGGCGATGCAGATGCAGTAGAAAGAAGTAACGGCCTCACTGACTCGGTGAAAGAGACGAAGCGTTTCAGCTCAGCTCCATCGACAGGGACGGTAACTCGAGGGGGTTAATGGATGGGTCGCATCGCACCAACCACTGGCTCTGGCACACGGCCTCCTCCGGCTGGCTGGGCCCTCCTGCCCACGAGCGCAGTGAATACTGAATACTCATGCACATTGAATCGTTGAATCGTGTTTGTTAGTGCTGCTGGTACTGTTCTCTCACTTTTTTCACCGTGGGTCGGTCGACTCGTCGTCTCTGCAGCCAGTGTTGCAGTACATCTCGTCCTAAATGTATGGTCAGGTCTGGTTTCATGTCGTCCCAGAAATAGGACCGCCTATTCAGCAGCAGGACCTGTTGGTTTCATGGAGGAGTACTTGCGCCGCGTTGGCTCTCAAACTTTGGTGAGATGGAGATGAAAGCGAAACGAAACGATCTCCTGAGTTCCGGACCCGTAAAAAGTAAGTTTTATACGGTAAATCCTTCTCCAGCTAGCTGTTCGATTCAGATCCAACGCTCCGTTTGATGGAAGATCACTGAAGATATCGGGTGAACGTTCACCTCGAGTAATTAAACCCATCCAGGGACCCAATCTGGTGGTCTTTGCTGCTGCTGCTAATGCTTGAGGGCAAAATTGTAGCCCATAAACGATTGCTCAACCAGGTGGAAAGCCTGCAGCCCTGCACAGGCGTCCATGTATGCACAGATAGATGTCCTGGCCGGAACTTTTTTCGGCGGTGGCGGCCGGCGAGGATGGCGACGGGGATGAATCCCGTGTCACGGCCATCTCTGCACGAGCCCCGGCCCATGCCGGCCGGCCGGCCGGCTAGCTCCCCTGTCCAACAAGGTGAAGGTACGTAGTACTTACGAGTAACCTCATAGCTAGCTATATATGTATATACTACTACTACTACTACGTACATGCTATATATGATTGTAAAATGTGCGCAAAATGCACGGGTGGTCGGTGACAGGAGGAAGAAAGCGGCGGTGCCGCGCGTGGCGTCCGGTATTTGCTCTGTGTTGGAGTTGGGAGTACGTACGTCCGTATGTACTGAGTCCCAATGCTATTACTGGCAACGAGCTGAGATCGATGCTGCACGTACGCCTGTGCGTACTCGACCGTCTCCGGTTATCATGCACGTACGAGCAGAGCTAACGGAAGGAGAGAGAGTTCATTTGTTTACCTGTTGGTGTCTTGGTGTTACTCTCTAGAGTACTTGGATGTTAGGTGTTTGTTAACTATATTAAATGAATAAAATTCTATATAGAGAAGAGAAGAGATAATATACTGAGCTTGCAAATCAATGTAAATGTGATAGGCTGTGAGGTAGAGAGTTATGGTAACCGTTGGAGAGATTTTTATGTGAATGGAAAATTTTATAGGCAATCTTACAAGGTGTAGTGCTTCAGTACGCTTTTTGTTCCTGCGATCACGAGAGGTGCAGACGGGCTGCATTTACTCGGCCA
This sequence comes from Dendrocalamus latiflorus, assembly GCA_017311315.1. Lineage (NCBI taxonomy): Eukaryota > Viridiplantae > Streptophyta > Magnoliopsida > Poales > Poaceae > Dendrocalamus > Dendrocalamus latiflorus. The sequence goes on from CM029626.1 coordinate 5,859,953, forward strand.
AACTCACCTGTCAGAGAAACAGTGCCCTGGTTTTATCAGCGTATCCAATGTTACTACGTTGCAGCAGCAGTCAAGCTGGCCAAAATAATTGCAGTTTCAACAGTCAACCTACGCACGTAGTCGTGGAAACGCAGGCAGTCAAACAATGCAGTCTTGCTTGCTTGCTGAAGAAGAGAGAGGAGAAGAAAGGTCCGAGTCTAACAAGATCTGCTTCCTCGTGGTCAGGGTCAATCGGACTTGTGGCCAGTGGCATGCGTGGATCAAATCATTTGAAGGAACAGGCTAACTAACATTCTTATATTCCCGCTGCATCACGTGACCACGAATCCTTCGGGTTCGGGCGGGCCGAGTAAAATATTAAAGCTAGCACTCCCTTACCAAAAGAAAGAAAAATTTTAAGGCTGCAACTCAAGATCGGAGCCGAATTGCCTCGTCCTTGCAATCGACTTCTTTTCTCCACTGATCAGTGGTAGTAATATTTAAAGAACCACTGCCACTTCATTTTCACTCGCTTTCTCTGCTGATCAGTGGTAATATTGGTTGGTAAAATTTGAGTTTGATAACGCAGACTAATTCTTGACACTGGCAACATAGAGTATGCGATAAAAACATACCGTGAGGGCCTGTTTCAAACAGAAATTCTACCTGTATTTTACACGGGACAGCTTAGTTCCTGCAGAAATGGATCGCAAAAGTTTTGCATGGCCGGTGCAAGTGGCGGTTGTCCAATCGACCTCACATAGGTCGCTAGCTAGCTGTTGCCGGGAGCGTCTCTTCTCCCTCTAGGCCTAACACGAGTTCAGTTGGTGAGACAAATCATTGGCGAGTGGAGAAAGAATGGGATCCCAGGGTTCCTGTCATGGGCACCACTTTGGACAAAGAATCGTCGAGCAGTTCTAATATTCTCTGCCTTCGAATTTTCTTTCCTACGGTCAAATCAAACCGATCCAGCAAATACCTTGAGCAGAGAATTCCGCGCGCACGCGCATGAAGACGCTTTCGTAGAAATTTCTTCTCACCAAAAGGCTTTTTTATCCATAGTATCAAGGCTCAATTTCATAGCAACATATACATATTGCAAGTTTTTTTTGGAAAGATGTTCTATGCTTTTTCCAACAGTGATTTGTATAATTTTTCAAACATGATAAATAGTGGATAGATATTATATATCTCTTTATATATTTTGATATTGGTATTATTTTTGCTAGAGAGAAAAGCATAGAACCACTTCTTCTTTTTTCATTCTTCCACCGTAAGAGGAGTTAGTGTAGTATAATAGGTTATTTCAATTTGATCCATCTTTTTCTGAAGTTGAATAAAAGATGACCGTTGTTTAGACTTGTCTTTGGCAGAAAACATCATGCATTTTCCTTTAATATACCCCTCTCTGTGCGTAAGATACTACCACGACAGGCTTGGCCCTGATCAACTCGGCTTCAGCTTCTGGTTTCTGGCTTATTTTTCACTATTCATAAGTTTCGTCTTTTTCTGAACTTTTGGCTTTTTGTTGAGCTTTTTTGCCGGTTCTTTTTTCCTGTATTTGTTTATATTATACGTAATGGGCTAACATATTTTTTATATTTTTAAATTTTTTTAAATTTAATTATGCTAAATAAGCCTCTGTCAGCTACAGTGTTTTTTTCAGCCAGCTACAGTGCTTTCAGCCATAAGCCATGAGCTTTTCAGTCGAACCGATCACCAGGGTCTTCTGTTTTAGAAACATTTTTGAATTCCATCGATCGTATTCTCATCAAATTCCAACGAATCATACCCAAAATTTTCGGATCTGTGAGCTCATTTAAAAATGGCACGCAATGATGAGAGCATTAGGTTTTGTAGCTATGGCAGATTCATCTTGCTGTTAGTATTGTTCCAATCTCCCTTTCATGTATTACTCTGTTCCCTATTTAACCTCACAGTACATTTGTTGCACGTGATTAGAGATTAAATACTTTTTAACAAAGCCATCTTAACTACATTCACTGCCATTTGCTTATTTCTTGCATATCGACGTCTTGATCATTTTGACTTGAGCTTCTAGTTTATGACTTATTTTCACTATTCATAAATTTCACCTTTTTCTGAACTTTTAACTTTTTTGAGCTTTTTTCCGTATTCGTTTGCGTTGTCCGTAACAAGCTAACATATTTTTTCTATTTTTAATTTTTGAAATTTAATTACGCCAAATAAGCTACTTTCATCTACAGTATAATTTTAGCCAACTACAGTGCAATTTCAGCCATAAGCTACTATTTTTCAGCTCTATCGAGTGGGCCCGATTTTGTACTAAACTAGACGGGAGTATAACTTAAAAAGAAACGACATTGCAACTTGCTCTGACTGCACATATACATACGGTATCATGGCACTATTATTTTCGTTGGTTAGGCGCCTATGCCTATTTCTAATTGTGCATGGGGCATTCAACTTTTTGCCACTCTGAAGATTGGCCAATTACCTCTCTCACTTACATACGGGGCCGTCTGAGTCACTGACAACGGGCCAGGGTGGCAAATCTGTTGCCACCGTACTCATAAGAGTGGCAAATAATTAAATTATCCTCCCAGGTCGACGGTCCATAGTACATATGTTAGCCTACCATCTTATTTTTATTATGACTATTAGTCTACCATTCTGTTCCCACTATAACACCTCGGTTAAAGATGACGCATGAATTCATATTAGTAGTTGCTGCATGTATTTACATTAATGTCACCATTGTATATATAACTCTGTATATCATGAATCAAATAAGTGTTTTATTTCTACGAGTCTTCATGGTATTAGAGCCTAAGGTTCAACCTAGCTCTGCTCGTCTTCCGTTGCACTGCCCCCGAGAGGAGTGTCTCCACTCCCCGAGGGCGGCTATCTCCTCACCGATCTGGCGTGCATGGCGCCACCGTGCTAGATTCGGCTGCCTCCGGCCTCCTTCCCGTCGGATCCGGCGTCACCGTCACCAAGCTCCGGGGAGTCGCCTCGGATTTAGGCTCCCCCACCATCTTCGTGTCATCTTCCAGCCGCCTCCCGCTTGGATCCGGCGACTCCACGCCCGATCCGACTTCCTCCGCGCCGCCATACGACAATGGGCCACCTGCTCCTCCGGCCGTCATTGCTCACCGCCGTGCGCCTACGCCATCGCCCATGCCAGTGCCAGCCTAACCGATGCCTTCGCACCGTCGCTCACGCCGATGGATCTTGGGCCGCCAGATTTCCGCTGCCCCTGCTTGGGCCGGTCCTTCTCTGCCCAAATCACCTTTAGATCTACTGACACCGGCGGCCATCCCCGCCGCTAACGGCCTCCTCCACCTTCCTCATCCATCGCTGCCTCCCCCCTTCTTCTCACTCTCTCGTGCTCTTTCTGTCTTTCTCTCTCTTGGTCTCAGCCCGCTATCACTCTAGATCAACTGCCCCCAGTGGTTTCCTCGCCGCCGGCGTCCCTACCTCAGGCTATCCTCCTCCTTTTTTTTCCACCTCAAAGCCACCACTCTTCTCCTCTATCACGCCCTCGTCTCTTTCCTTCTCTAGGCACCACCAGCCCTATCCACTGCCTTCGGCTGCTTGCCTCATCGCTAGCCACCTTCATAGCCGCCACCTCACCTACTCTACTCACTCCTCCCCTACCTCTCTACCTCTCTTCCCCTTCCCTCTACTTGCGTCGCCCACGTGATCTATCGATGTCGGGGACTACCGCTGTCGATCTTTCTTCTTCGCCCCTGCCTTCACTGGCATTAGCAAGCACGGGCTTGCCGACCCCCTTTCCTAATGGTGATCTTCAAGAAATTCTGCTCCAGTTTGAATATTCGATATGCTCCTGTTCCGACTATAGGGAGTGTCAGCCTACCATTCTGTTCCCACTACGACTATTAGCCTATCATCCCGTTTTCACTGTGACGTCTCAGTTCAAGATGACGCATGCATTCATATTAGTAGTTACTATATGTATTCATATTAACGTCACCATTGTATATATATCCCTATAAACCAATGAATCAAATAAGCGCTTTATTCCTATGAACGATACACTTGTGCCAAGAAGTGAAACAGATGCGCTTGATGAAAAATAAGACTAGTTGCCTGATCTAGTGTTGTGCAATTAGATATTAGGCTTTCGAGGTCAATCAGGAGAAAATTAATTGTCTATATGTCTGGCTAATGGCTATCTTCTGGAAGTGAAGTGTCCATACTAATTACGTAATGGTCAAACATCTGATGCGTTTTAATTATATGGTTTCTCAGTTCTCACATTAACCAGTAGCCTCTAGGAACAATAGCACTCAAGAGATCTGAAGAAGGTACAAGCACCTGAATGTTTTAGCCTTATCTGGAACCATTTCCCCCTTTGTTGAAGCAAAGCTTTTTATCTGGAAGTAGATATACCTTGACTCGATCGATCGACCTTCATAGCTCGGCTGAACAATCATCCAAACTATCTAGATAAGATGTCCATCACCGAATTTATCTGTTCGTCAAAAAAAAAAAAAAAGGAAAGGAAACCAGAAAGCACAAGCTAGCGGTCAAGCACTGATGATCTTACTCGTACATACAGAAACAAAAAGAAGTACTACTGAATATGACCTGAAGCTGATCCTCTACGTGTCACCCGGTTCCGTGCACTGACAAAAACTCCTTCATGCATCCACTGTATACAAAAGCATTCATATAATCTGTCCATGTACAGTAGAATGCTAGCTACTCCAAGCATGATAAAGTAATAAATACATTGATCAACCCCATGCGATGTATGTACCACAAGCCAGCAATGACTCCAATCTACACACATGTGCAGTCACAGAGGTGTCTTTTTTCGGCCGTGCAATGTGCATCCACTGGATTAAATGCATCCATACGGAAACGGATTCTCTGCAGTCGCCGTACGGTGACTGCAGAGAGAAATCGTGGATCTGAACCGTCCGATTGAAAAATGACGGCTCAGATCCGTTTTCTGCTACAGTAAAAATTACTGTAGCTACAATACTTTTTACTGTAGCAAAACGGATCTGAGCCGTCCTTTTTCAATCTGACGGCTCAGATCCGCGACTTCTCTCTGCAGTCGCGTACGGCGACTGCAGAGAATCTCATTTCCATCCATATGCATCCATCTGCAGGGTGCATTTGTGCAAATGAGTGAAGAAGGGGACCCTTTTCTTGTTAACGTGGCGTGGTCCTGAGCCCAATAAATTCGTGCCAAGATGGGGCGGATCCGGCCGTCGGACCGCACACCGACGACGGCGATCTATGCCGGTGGGGGATGATGCAGACATTTCATTAGATCCACAGGGCTTGACTCTGCATATACATATGTACATACATATATATACTTTTAAGAGTACAGAATCATTTTTATATACATATATGTGTATATATACACACACACACACATATACACATACACACACAAACACACATATGTATATATGGGAGCATATCTAACGCTAATGCACTATTCAGTGCTAACATGCTAATGCGAACGTTGGTTGTCCGATATGTCTTGAACAGCTCAGATCTGGGCGAGTGGGATGCACTGCCTCACTTATGCATTTTGCACTTAACCCCCGCCTCCCCTTTAGTGTTTTGTGCCATGCCCCTTCTCGCCACTCCCTCTGCCGCCTCCCTCTCCACCAGCCTTGCGCCGCTCCTTCGGCCTCCCCCAGCGTCGCCCCCAGCCTCCCCCGGCGCCTCCCTCCTCGGCTTCCCTCAGCGCTGCCTTCCTCAGCCATGCCGCTCCCTTCCTCGCTAGCCCCTCCTCGCCGCCTCCTCCGTATTGCTCCTCTCCTCCCTGACCACGCACTGCTTCGACCATAGCACTTCGACCACGTCCCTTCAACCACGACATTTCGACCATAGCTTTGACCATGATGCTTCAACCACGGTTTCGACCACGGCGCTTCAACTGCAACTAGATTATTGACTCATAGAGAAGCCGATGGAGGAGGGGGAGGGAGAGGTTCTGATGGAGGAGGGGGAGCCGCCAGAGGGGAAGGGTAGGGGGAGGCGCCGATGGAGGAAGGGGAGCCGCGGGAGGGGAGAGGGAGGCACTGACCGAGGATGGAAGGGGAGCCGTCGGAGGGGAGGAGGCCGGCTCAGAGGGCGTCGACACTTAGGAAGGAGGTCGGGTTGGAGGGATGCGACGGCGCTAAGGACGGAGGTAGGCGGCAGCACCGCACAGTTTCTTCGCAGCCACCTCTTTCGCTTAACCCTAACTCGGTTGTACGACTAAGAGGGAGGCACAGGGAGAAGGGAGGTGGGGGTAATCAGCAAACGAACATTCTTAGGCGGGGATTATTCGGGAAAATGTATAAGTGAGTTGGTGCTCCCACCAGCACGAATCGTGGTTGTTTACTCCAGATCGGACAACCAACGTTCGCATTAGCATGTTAGCACTGAATAGTGCATTAGCACTAGATATGCTTCATATATATACTAATCAGTGCCTACGCGTAGAATAAGCGCGCCCCCCTAATTGACCCACCAAACAATTGCTCTACCATCCCACCCCATGCTCAGTTAATAGCGTTTATTAATTATGGCACAGTTATTATTGTATGTACATAAGTTATCATCCATAATTCATGAAGTTACTGCCATATTGTGAAGTTATTATCATCCCCATGAACACACTGGCTTTTGGACTGTCCTGGTTAAAATTACTTATTTGGAGGTGATTTAGAAAATAGAGAGGAAATTCTGCAAATAAAGCTCAAAATGGTCACAAGAGGAAAACAAGAGCTGAAAATGACCATTTGATGCAGAATGGAGTGAAGCTACTGAAAATGACAGGTTTTCCATATAAATCCTCAAATCCATCAAATGAGTCAGAAAGCTTTACTATAGGTCCATATGAAATAACAAATTATTCTATTTAACCTTGGTCATTATGAGAAGAGAACAAAAGGTCAAGAGAATTACAAAAAGACATTAAAGCTCCCACTTAGCAAGATTATACACAAAAATTCTAAATCATGCTATAGATATGCATTTTTACCAATCATTCTCCCCTTTGATAATAGAGTTATCAAAATACATGAAAAAAATAAAGAGTATGAATGAAATAGAGTGGCTACATTTTATTTATTTCTAGCATAAAGAGTCATGAAAATTATTTAAAGTAACGCTACAAGTATTACACCGAGCCATATTAGTGAAGTGGCTATTATAAATAATGGGAAATCATATATAGCAAAGTTAAAGCCAAATGGGCAATAATCGGGGATTAAATGGATTTTTAGTAGTCAAGTAGCTTAAGATCATAGTTTAGCCAAAGATATCCAAAAATAAGTTAAGCCATATCTATAAACTAAATAGAACCAAGATGCTACAATTGAGTCAATTTTAAGTGCTACAAGTTCAATGTTGAATCATTCTATTCAAGTACTTAAAATTGAGCATGATTATTGTATTTAGCACTTGTTAAAAATTTTTTGGTTTATCTTAGCAAAGCAATTCTTACACCAGGAGCTATCCACAACTGCCTCCCAAGTTTTAATCACTTTTATATTTTTGCTTTCTTAGCCATTTAATAGATCTTAAGTCTTACTACAACCATTCTGAGTAAGAAGCTTAAAAGAGTGGTCTAACTAATCCAAAACTCTCTTGAGTTCATGTCTAGTGCAATGGCAAGCCGTTTCATGTGAAAAAGTTGGTGATATTAATTTTTTTCACATAAAAAGAGATCATTTTCAGATTTTATTCTTAGTTCAAGAACAATGAGCTACTCCTTAGTTCGTAAGCTATACCCGACCCAACCTGCAAAAGTCTAGGAAAAGTAACTCATACTTAACAAAAAAACTAGAATAATTTAATCTAAAGCTCAATTTAGATTCAAGACTCAACTTAGTCTATTTGACATGGAATGAATCATAAGAGAATTACTAGAGCAAAATTAGTCACAAAATTCAACATGATTTAGTTCAAATTTATCATATTTAATAGAGCTAGTATGACAAAAACTAAGCTACATAGAGAAAGTCATGATAAATTTAGCAAACTAGTATAAGACATGACAAAATATAAAATAAGATATCATGTCACACAAGGATAATAGTCAAAGCATCACATAGTTGTATTATATATGCAAGTTGTTAAAATTAAATATGGAACATGATACAATAGTTGCAAAAGAAGTCAAACTCCCGCTCAAAACATGTCAAAAGGACTAATAACCCACAACGCTCCTCACAAAGAAGCAAAACAAGAAGAGTGAAGAGCCTTAGTGAAAATATCCTCAACCTGCTGCTTTAACTCTACAAAGTGAAGCACAACATCACCCTTCTCTATATGGTCTTTAAGGAAGTGATATCTAATGTCAATGTGTTTGGTCATAGAGTGTTGCACTAGATTTTTTTGCAATATTTATGGCACTAGTGTGGCCACCGAAGAGAGAAACACTATATAAGACCAACCTATAGTCCCGTAAAGTAGATAAGATCTAGAGAACCTGAGAGCAACTACTAGCAGCAGCTACATACTCCACCTCAATAGTGGACTATGCAACAGAAGACTGTTTCCTAGATGAATAAGAGATAAGAGATATGCTTAAGAAGTGATGGGTGCCAAAAGTACTCTTCTTTTCTATTCTGCACCCTACAAAATCAACATAAGAAAAAGCCTGAATAGGGAGTGTAGAATCAGAAGAATACTATAGTCTAAAGTCAAGAGTATCTTGAAGTTACCTAAAGATACGACGCATTGCTTGATGATGTGAGGCATGAGAGGAAGCCTAAAATCGAGCGCACAGACACACAACAAACTATATGCCCGGCCTTAACACCGTGAGGTAGAGGAGAGAGCCGATCATACTGTGGTACTCCTTCTGGTCCACGGGCTCTCCATCCTCATCAGGGTCTAGCACGGTGGAGGTGACAATGGGAGCAAACATTGACTTGCTGCTTCTCATGTTGAATCGCCAAATAAGGTTCTTTGTATACTTGTTTTAATGAATGAAAGTTTCTTCTTTCAGTTGCTTGACTTGAAGACCAAGAAAGAAAGTTAGCTCACCCATCATACTCATCTCGAATTATCTGCTTATAGAATCTAAAAATCTGGACATCAAAGCATGAGAAAAATCACCAAATATGATGCCATCAACATAAATCTGAACAAGTAAGAAGTTACTGCCATACTTGAGAGTGAACAAAGTTTTATCTACCATTCTTATTTTAAAATTATTTTTAAGTAGAAAACTTTTAAGTCTATCATACCAAGCTCTAGTAGCTTGTTTCAATCCAAATAAGGCTTTGGAGAGCTTACGCACATAGTTTGGGAACTTAGCATTTTCAAAACCAGGGGGTTCTTAACATAGAGCTTTTCTTCTATGAAATCATTAAGAAAAACACTCTTAACATCTATTTTGAAAAAGTTTAAAGCCCTTAGAAGGTGCGAATGCTAGTAATATACGAATGGTTTCTAATCTTGCTATAGAAGCAAAGGTCTCTTTAAAGTCTAAGCTCTCTACCTGGGAAAAACTTGAGTTATAAGTCTAGCCTAGTTGCGAACTACCAATCCATCCTTACTTTGCTTATTTTTGAAAACCCATTTTGCTCCTATTACATTAAGATTAGGAGGTGGTTAAACTAAGGTCCAGACTTGGTTTCTTTCAAAGTTTTCAAGATCTTCATGCATGGCAATATGGCATTGACCCAAGAGAAATCAAATAAAGCATGTGTGATATCTCAAGGTTCAAAAGACTCAACAAAAGTAGAATGTATATGAGAATCAAGAGAGATAAACTTGGAATGTGTAGCTTGCTCATAGAGATCCCCAATCATCTGCCCCTGAATGTGTCATCGCTGAATATGAAGAGTAGGTCCTGGTACAGATGTGGCCTCTATATCATGGTCTGTGAAGTTAGGAGCAAAGCCGCTTGAAGTGCTGGTGAAGGTGGAAGGAGGCTGCTCTACTGACACTGGAGTAGTAGAAGCAGACTCTCCACTTAACTCCGGAGTGACTAGAGGAGGGATCCTCTATGTCGAAATCGTCATCGATGAAGATGCTCTCCTGATCACCGTGTACCTACACTGTCGAGTCTAGTACTAATCTCATCAATAATGACTTTACAAGTCTCAATAATTTTGTTAGTATCCATATTAAATACACGATAGCCATGAGAATGAGCAGGATATTGCGAACGGGCCTCTAGCCTAGTGGTTAGAGCGCTCTAGTAGCACCCCTCAGGTCCTGGGTTCGACTCCCGCTGGGAGCGAATTTCAGGCTGAGGAAAAAAATCCCCTCGCTTGCCCCATAAGCCAAAGCATAGGTCTAAAGGCTGGCCCAGGTTGTTGGTAGCGCCAGGTTGTTGGTCTAGGGATCACCCTGGATTGGTCGTTCTCACATGGGCTGATGCCGCCGCTGTGTCAGGGTGGGGCAAGGGTTCGGGGATTTTCTCGATCTGCGTGAGAAGATCTTCTTCTTAATATAAGCCCGGGGGGCTTTCTTCCCCCCCCCCCCGCAGGTCGAGAATGAGCAGGATATTAAAGAAAAATATTATTATAACATCTAGATTAAAATTTATCTAAATTGCCATGTTTAAGAAAGAAACACTTGTAACTAAATATCTTGAAATAAGAGACGCTGGGCATATGCCCAAATATAAGCTAAAAAAGTCTTGCCTATGGACGATCTCAAGAAAACCCTATTGGTAATATAGCAAGCAGTAGAAATCGTCTCAGCCCAAAACCTCCTAGGGGTGCTATGCTCATATAGCATGGTCCTAGCCATCTCTACAAGGGCTCTAGTATGTATCTCTACAACCCTATTCTATTTGGAGACTCTAGGTGAGGAGAACTTGTGCTCTAATCCTTTCTCAGTGCAAAAAGTGGCAAATGATGAGTTTTTAAATTCTATGCCATTGTCACTTCTAATGGTTCTTAAGGCTCCTGGGATGTTAACCACTAATGTAAGGCTAACTCTCTAAAGTAGCTAAATGCTTCATCCTCAGAAATCAGAAAATACACCTAATAATACCTAGAGAAGTCATCTATAATGACAAGCACATACCACTTCTCTCCTGCAAACTGGACTCTAGATGGGTCAACTGTGTCTAAGGGCAAAAGTTGTCCAAGACGATCAGTCATCACTAAAGTAAGAGGTGGATGAGAAACAGAAATCATCTTACCATATCTATAGGGTGTGCATACTAGATCTTTAGAACTCTTAAACCTAGATAATTCTCTAATAAAGTTCTTATTACTGACTCTAGTCAAGTGATCGAAACTTATGTGCATGAGTGGTGTGCCCGGGCTCTAGAAAAATTCTAGCTTCACCACTGGGCAAGACCTATAATTAATGTGTTCAACTTAATTTCTCGAGCTAGCATTTGTGAGTATCAATTTTTTTCATTACAAGGAAGATGCATATGTATGCATACCACATGCACATATACGTGAGAGCACCTCTTTAGCACATGTCTAAATAGATGGAGGCTAGTGATAAATCCACAACCTCATAAAATTTCTACTAAAGTGTACTTATGTGTGCATAATTGGTAGGCACCAGGATTGAACCCTGTTGGGTGGAGTCGTACATCCATAACTCCACCACCCCACCAAGAGGTGGTTCATGTGAGGGTCATTTTTTGTGAGTCGAGGAATCACTATCTCATCTACGAAAGTTGGATTTGCAATCACTCACACTCCGAAATAACTTAACCATGCGCACAGTTGTTCTTTTGGACTATGGCTGATGGCTTTTGTTTATGCTTTTCGAGATAGCAGTGGATGGTGGATCCGTCGACATGGACAACGACATAGTTTTGGGCTCAAGAAGCCATTTGAAGAATCTACTTGAAGAAACCAACCCGTTTATTTTGACTTTCAGAGAAGCAAAAAGCCAAAAGCAAAAAGCTCAAAAGAACGGGGTTGTAACTGGTGGTAGTAGCCTTTTCTTATATGTCATTTGGTAGAGTCCGACTGATGTGGCAATGGTGGCCTTAGGAGAGTGTAGTGACGGACCGAGATGGCGACGACGCGAAGGGGCGACGGCGTCGTCAATTTGGTTCAACAGGAGGTGGAGACCCCAATGTCTAGGCAATGTGGCAGTGGTGGCATTGGGGAGTGGAGCAACAAGAGCAGGCTACCTTGGTAGAGTGGGTCGGCAGCAATCGAGGCGACATTTGGGATGAGGACGATGGCAGGGTTGTGATTGGGGATGGAGGTCGGCGTTGGAGGGGGAAGGGAGGAGGAGGAGGATCAAGGCGGAGAAGTGGGGGCGACGAGGGTGTCAGAAGGAAGGGAGGAGGAGGACAGAGGCGGTGTAGCCAGGGGTGGCGAGGATAGTAGAAAGAAGGGAGGAGGTCGACGTCGGAGGAGGAAGGTAGGAGGTTTGATATATTTTTCACGAATTGGTGTGGCACTTATGGGTGGCATGGTTGGTAATTTCTACCTAAAAGCCCCTAGAAGCTGCCATGAGGTGATTTTTGACTTTTAGGTTATTTTAATTATGTATGGCTTTTGGTTTATATAAAAATAGCTTTAAAGTTAACCTATTTATAGGCTTCTGACTTTCTGGAATCAGAAGTTGCCTTTAAGAGCAAGTATAATAAGAGGCTGTTAGTAGGCTGTATGCTGAGGTGGAGGAGAGAGAGGAGGAGAGAGAAGAGAGGTGGGCTGTAAGTTTACAGCCAGCTGAAGCACAAGAACCAAGAAACTTTGTGAGAGAAAGGGGTGGGTCATACAGCCTTCAGCTGGCTGTAAACTACTATATGAATGGGCTGATAAGTGAGCTGTAAGTGTCCATACAGCCAGCTGAAGGCTGTATTATTAGCCTTGCTCTAAGCCCTTCAAAGAGAGCCTTAGTTTTTAGTTAGCATACTTCAACCATCTCACGAAACCCAAGCCCAGGCTGGCTAGAGTCAGACATAGTGTGCAACCTTGTCATCTTGTACAACAACGACCGGTTTACAGGTGTACACAATTGAAGTGCGATTCGATTCCAGTCTCTAGATCTCATTTCTGTTGGCACGTACAAATCAATGTACAATATGACTCTGTTGATATTGATTTTTGCTTCTAATTTTTTGTTAGAAAAGCTAAAACCTAATACAAACACCCAGTTTCTTCAAGCGGTCTTTTCACTCTTGCTATCATCTCAATCTGGGATAAGGCTGGAGTCACAGGTGCATCGCGCAACCCACTCCTCACGCTCCCATCACACTCACGCATCTCTCACTCACTTTTCACAGTGCTCGGATTTTCCTTCTTAAAGTTATTTCTTTCGGCTACTACTAATTATTCTTAGCCAAAAACCATAAATCACAATTAACAATAATCAAGAAAAAGCTATAAGAACGCCCTGTATCCCATGCCGGGTGCCGGTCCAGTTAGCTAGGTAGCATGCATGCATCCATCTTCCTCCTGCAGGTCCATCTGGCAGCTGCATCTACGTTATTGTTCTACCTAGGGCCTGTTTGGGAGAGCTCCACCACTGAAAACGTGGATCTGGAGCAGTAGTTCCACTATAGAGCAGCTCCACCGTGGATCTGGGATCCCACCATGAAGTGTTTGGCTTGTACAGCAGCTCCAGATCCACGAAATTGAGGTTTTGGTGGGAATGGCCACTTTTGTGTGTAACCAGTGGCATTGGTGGGTAATTACCACCTAACTCTACGGTGGAGCACCCCTTAAGGAGCTCCATGAAATCCATGGATCTGGCCCTCAAATCCAGGATTTTGGTGGATCCAGATTTCGCGGAGCTGAAGCGTTTGGGTAAAATTTCGTGGAGTAGAGCTGTTTTTCGTGGATCTGGAGCTGGTGGAGCTCTCCCAAACAGGCCCCTAGTCCGGGGGCCTCCCAACGAAGAAAGCAGCTAGTTAACACATGCCCGAAGGGCGTACACTGCACGTACTGATCGTAGGGTCGACCTACGGGAGCCGGCATGCGCGGAGAAAAGAGAACAATCACGCCGTGCCACGCCAAGATTCAAAAGTGCTATGGCTTAGGGTGCAAGGGGGCGGGCCGGTTCGGCCCGTTACATAGCCCCCTGTCCCGCTAGAAAATCCTATAAAGGATTGGCCCGACCCACGTTTTGGTGGAACTTGTGTTTCCCGTTCGGTCCGAGGGCCCGGCCCATTTAGCTGAGTCTATGCGATCAGGCCGAATGATGAGGGTTGCCTTCGAGCGATTCAGTGAAGATTTATGTGTACTTGAAATTTTCATTGCTTGTTGCTTGGCTCACTAAAAGGCATCGACTAAGGAACTAATGTAAGTACTCTTAATGCAACGTATGAGATATTCAATAATACATATTCTTGAGAAAATACTGTACATATTAGCGAGAAAATATTATAAATATCCATGAATGGTGACAAATCAAATGAATGATAAGTCGAAGTCCCAAAATACTACTCCACAAGAAGCACAGAGAACATCCACCACCGTCCTAAAAGACAACAGAAATAAGAATGAAAAGGAACAAAAGTTGCATCAATATGCATCCTCTACTTATGAATTGGTCTGCAATGTTGCGTCACTTCTGACACTATCTTTATATTATTTTATGTAGGTACATACAGGTCTAACAAAAATTTATACACAACACACACAAAGTGAAGAGCTTACCTCAATCGGGCTGTCTCTTCCTGGTCATGGCTGATGCAGCATACTTTAGTTTGTCATATTTTTAAATTGCAGTATTCTGCTACCATTATGAAATGAAAGTATCCTTTAGAGTTGAGACAGCACCTCTGGAAAGTTACACTTCAAACCGTAGCCTACGGCTATCTTCTTGTTAACATGAACGGATATAAATTTCTTGATCATGGTGTTCTCTTGTCACTATGTATGATGACATCTAACAGAAGTAAACACCTGCCTACTCCTTCACAGCAAAAACCAATTAAGTCAGTTGCAGATACAGATTCACGGCCAAAGGAACACTTGGAGCGCTTGAGAAAAAGCTCATGTTGCCGCAGGAGTGAAAAAACCAGGCGGATATGCTGCAAATGTTCTGACCAAGAAGGGCTGTAGATCAATATATCATCGAAAAATACCAAAACGAAGCTCCGTAAGTAAGGACGGAGGATAGCCTGCATCAAAGCCTGAAATGTGGCTGGTGCATTAGTCAATCCGAAGGGCATAACCAAGAACTCGAAAAGACCCTCATGTGTTCGGAAGGCTGTTTTAAAAATATCATCCGGGTGCATGCGGACTTGGTGATATCCTGATCGCAGGTTGAGTTTGGTGAAGAATCGGGCGCCTCGCAGTTCATCCAAGAGCTCATCGACTACCGGAATCGGGAATTTGTCTTTGATGGTCAGCTCATTGAGGGCGCGATAATCAACACAGAAGCGCCAAGTATTATCATGTTTTTTGACTAATAACACTGGGGAAGAGAAACTGGAGTGGCTCTGCCGAATGATGCCGCGCGAGAGCATGTCTGCGCATTGCCGCTCTAACTCATCCTTTTGGTGGTGTGGATACCGGTATGGTCTGACCGAAACTGGAGCCGCTCCTGGGCGAAGATGGATACGGTGATCCTGTGGACGTGCTGGTGGTAGCCCGGATGGTTCGGAAAATAAATCAGTGAATTCCTCCAGGAATGGCTGCATGCGGTCTGTGCCCATGTGAACCAAGGCCTGCATTGGCCGATCCTTAGATAGCCCGTGCCAGTGAATCCGCTTGCCATGCAGCCATAACATCATAGATAGTTCATCAAAGTCCCAACGTATGGGTCCCAAAGTTTTGAGCCAATGGACACCCAATACGATATCAAATCCATCCAATGGAAGTGCATAGGCTGTGATGGTAAATGGGGTCTGGTGAACGGAGAGTGATAAATTGTGACATACCCCAGCACAATCCAGTTGGTCTCCATTGGCGATCTTGACACGCAACCCTTGGCAGGAGAGCAACCATAGCTTCGTGGCTTGCACAACCTTAGCGCTGATGAAATTGTGCGTGGATCCTGAGTCGACGAGGGCAATGAATTGCTGGTTGCCGATGGTGACCGACAACTGCATGGTGCCTCCAGTAGACGCTCCTGTGACGGCGTGTAGGGATATTTCCGGCGTCGTGTCCTCCAGATCCAGAGCATGTATTCCCGGGTCATCACCTGACTCACCATCCTCATTCATGTCAATATAGGTGAGAAAAGGTTGCTTACAACGATGGCCGGGCTGAAACTTGTCATCACAATTGTAGCATAGTCCCTTGGATCGGCGATCGGCCAAGTCAGTTGGTGTCAGTCGCCGGAACGGTTTCGCCGGACGAGGCCCCGGCGCGTTTGCTTGTGGCGGTCGATCCTAGGATTGTCCCGGTGCCGGAACTGGTGTTGAAGGCCGGTGGAAAGTGCGCCCTGGGCGGTGGTGTGGAGTAGAGTCGCCTGAGGTTGTTTGCGCACAGCGTTCATATGCTCGGGCAAGACTCATTGCCACTTGAAGATTTGCCGGCTACTGCAGTTCTACATCTGTCCGGAGTGGTTCCATAAGGCCGGCCGTGAAGATTTGGACCTGCTGCATGGGAAGTAAGCGGTCCGCACGACAGAGAAGTGCGAGGAACTTAGCTTGGTAATCGTTGACAGTGCCAGTTTGATGAAGCCAAGTCAGTTCCCCCAACGGATTGCTCCTGATAGGTGGACCAAACCGCATGTGACAGAGGTCCTTGAAGTGATCCCATGGTGGCTGGCCCTCGTCGCGTTCCAATTGGAAATACCACTGCTGAGCAATTCCCGTGAGGTGGTAAGATGCGAGCCAAACTTTGTCCCCTTCCTCAGTACGCTGCCCACGGAAGAACTGGTCGCAACGGTTAAGCCAAGACAGGGGATCATCGGAACCGTCGTAGGTGGGAAATTCCAATTTGTGATAGCGTGGAGCGCTTGTACAGGAGCTGGGTGCTGCTTGGAAATGTGGAGGCATTGTCGTGTGTGATGGCAGGGATGGCTGCGGACCGAATCGCGGCCTGGCTGGCGGCGGCCGAAGCATCGGATGGACTGCCGAACCCTCCAAGGACGGCGCTGGCGCTGCTGATGCATAGGCGGAGGTGAAAGGGCCGCCTGGGGATGCAGCGGAGATCGCCAGTGATGGAACTGGCAACAGCCCAAGCGTGGGGAAAGGAAGCGTGCCCTCCGAAATTGGTATGGAGGAGGCGGCGGCAGATGGCGGCAAGTGTTGCTGAAGCATCCCATACGCGGCGGCAAGGGCAGAGTTGGTTGGTGGTCTGTAGCCGCTGGTGAAGGGAAACCCCGGTGGAGCCGTCGCCGTGGGAAGAACCGAGGTAATGGCTCCTGGCGGAAACGGCAGAAGTTCTGGCGCCGAGATGGCCGCAACGCCTCCAGATCCCAGTGCGGCGATCTTGTCGTTGGTGGCGATGCTCTGTCACTTTAAATCCGCCATGGACGACTGCAGCTCGGAGTTCTGCTTTGCGAGCCCTGCCATCTGGTCCTGGATTGCCTTGAGTATTACGCTGACCGAGTTGGCTTCTTCGCCGGAATCGGAACCCGACATAACTGATACCAAGTTGTCACAGCCCCTGGATCTCAGGCTGTAACTATGCCTTGCCGGAGGGATGGCTTGGCCTTGGCTCCGGCCCGGCCTCCCTGGGCTGCGCGACGCCAGCAGGAGATGGGAAACAGGGGAAGAGGTAAGATACTAGGAACCCTTGATTATTTCTTATTCCTCAATGCTGAGATTACATGACTATTTATAAGGAGTAAAGAGTCCGGCTTATAAGCTAATACCGACTCCTAAACAAACTCATAAGCAAATAATGAATCTAAACGGCTAAGCCGTATCTGGATAGGATTGCATACAATCCGCTTAGGAAACTAACTGGGCGTAGCCAGAGCTAGGGTTTGGGAGGCTGGCGGCGGCGGTAGACTATGACAATGCCTAGATGACTCTAACGAATACATGGAAACCAGAAGAGCTATGGGCATTGTGGGTATTAGTTCCGATGAACAAGTATGTCCAAGGTTTTGCCAGAATCAATTTAGTACGTCAGGGGTAGAGGAACAGTCTTTTTTACATGCAACTTTTGTTGGCATGTATTACAGGATACAATATTCAGAGTTGTAGCTGCTATTCTTCATTTGGGGAACGTGGAACTTTCAGAAGGAAGTGAAGCAGATTCTTCTGTACCAAAATATGAGAAATCCCAGTTCCATCTTAGGACAGCAGCTGAGCTTTCCATGTATTTATTTCTTTAATATTTTCTTTTTGCAAAGTTACCCAAAGTTCCTTTTTGCATCCCTTATATGGACATGCACTGGCAATATTCTGCAGGTGCGATGAAAAGGGTCTTCAGGAATCTTTGTGCAAATGGCACCTTCCTGTTACTGGCCAAATGGCACCCTTTCTACTCAGTTTCATGTTCCTGCAGTTCTAATGTTCCTAGGTTTGCTATGCAGCTTATATCCGTAGGCTAGATTGCTGATCATGATTGTTGCATCATTCTTGAGTCTGACTCATGTTGTATTTAGAATCAGCACGTGGGGGCTCTGGTTGGTGCTAGCCATCCTAGTCATCCTAAATGTACCTACTGGATGGCTAATCATGGATTAGTTGATGGCTTAATAACATTGGTTAGCAGCATGACAGACGATTTTCTTGTATGATCACTAATATTAACCCTTTTCTTCAAAAAAAAAAAGAGAGCATGCTACTGGTTTACTGTAAGAAAGGCATTCCATTGTGATTATAGTGTAATGCCCGTATTAATATCTTCCCCTTTATTTTCCTTCTACCTAACTAAGAAACATTAACAGTATGCAGAATCTGCATGGGATGAACTTAAGCACGTGTGCCAGGCTGTCGGTTTCTTGGTAAATAACTTCAAACTTCAGCATGCGTTTTTTTCCTTTATATAGATTCTTATCATTACCTTAACAACACTGGTCATTAGTGCTTTCATAGGTGAAACCTTGATGTAAACTGCGGTCATTTTAGGTATCACCATCCTACTTGGGGTTTTCAGTTTGTAATACTATATCTTTTGCGATGCACTGCAGGTCATTTTATAAAAAAATTAGGATTTCATGTAATCAATTATCTCTGCGCAGTAAGATCCCCCCCCCCCCCCCCCCCAAAAAAAAGGGGCAAAACACACACACAGAGTCTGCATGCATCTTCCACAAAAGTAGTTAAACGTCGAATTTTTGTTGCCATTATGCAGGTGTTGAGTGTCCAACAGCTTTACAAGATATGCACGCAGTACTGGGATAACAAATATAATACTGAAAGTGTATCTGAAGAGGTAAGCACCAATCTATCATTATGGATTCCTACAAATTCAGGGGAGCTAATCGGGCACCGTTCCCTACCGGAAATTTAATTTCTAATGAACAATATGGTTTCCTACATTCTGCGCGAAGCCATTCAATAAGAAGATGCATGGTTGAGATGAAGGCTGAAACACCTCAAAAATTTAAAAAAAAAATTGAATTTCTTTTTGAGTTTTGATTGAATTCTCACTCCTTACCCAATTTGGCATTTCTCCTTGAGTTGTGCCTAGACCGACCCGAGCTCCCTCTCCCGCCATAGCTCTTTGTCGTCCCGGCCGACGCGCGCACCACTCGTCAGCTCCTGCAGAGACACCAGCGCCACCTCGCCTATATGCTCATCCTTCCAGCAGAGCTCCCACCATCTTTCCTCATCCACGCGTAGGAGATGCCCGAACTGCCTCCCTGTTTCCACCGCCTCACTTTGCCTTTAAAGTTCAATTGCCTCCACAGATAGCTCCACACTACTCTCCTCTACTTGCTAGAAGAGCCAATTTAAACTCTCGCTCACCGCAGCACCGCCAGCGATCTCCCCTGAACCCGGTGAGCCCTAAGCCCAGTCTCCTTCTTTTCTCGGTTAAAACTCGATTGCATTCGCTAACAGAACCTTCTTTGTCTCCTGAATGCGTTGGTGAACTCGTTTTGCCATGAGCATTTCTCTGGAGCCCTGGCACCATGAACATCCGCTGGCCATAGAACCCTCTCTATGGATAGCTCCCCTAGAGAGTCTTCAGCCCAAACCACCGCCACTATAGTGAACCTTGTACCCCATAGATGGCCAAACCACCCTCACCCTGCCAAACACTCACCGGAGTAGCTCCACCCCACATAAAAGTCCACCGCCTTCTCTCCTGCTGCTAGCCACCATCACCCATGCTCCCACCTGCCAAAGCCCCAAAATGGAACCACCGAACCTCAGAGGAGTCTTTTGTACCAGTGAACATCTCTGGGAGGCCTCATCTGTGCCATATTGCGGAGGCAACCCCACCTCTGTTCCACGTAGGGAGAAGGAGCCTGGAGGTAAACGATGAGCAGTGTGACCGCATCGTGGCCGTCCGTGCGTCGTCCATTGGGCGTGAAAGCGCGTGTGTGGTCTGTTCGGCCGTGCATTGTTTGCGCCGAGTCGGCCGGCCCATTTAGCCAAGCTGCTTTAAAATTCAAGCGAGCCATGCACTGTTCATTCCGGGCCGCCCCAGCATTGTAGCTATTGTTTAAAAACAGTGTTCATCCAAACACCTAAATCCAAAAATAACCTTTTTTGATCGTTTCGACGTCGCGAATCCATTTTTGACCTCCATTCCACCAAATTGAGCTCCAAATAAATCCAAACCACTCTATTTGAATTTTATTGAATTTTATTTCTTTTTATTTTAATTTATTTTCCTAACTTGATTAGACTCAAGCACGGGTTTATGTTATTTTATATATTTGCGCTAGCTCTTGAGCTTTCTGAGATGACTGTGCAAGGACCAGAATCAGGCAATGGAGTGTTCAAGGTAGTAGAATTTGCAGAGCAACAAGGTAAGTTAAAGTTTTTGATCATATTGAATCCCAAGAAATTTAAATTATTTAATTACAGTATTTACATTAATGTTATTTAATTAAAACAAATGTTTGGAATGACTTGCTAATTAGTTATGTCCTACCACCAAAAAATACCCTGTTTAAATTGAGGCTATATTCACCTTGACAACCTTAGTAATATTCAATTATTATATAAATAATTGTAGACTAGCTCACTCAAAATTTTGTACTACTAAGTGACTTGGTTTTTGGCTTGTAGAATTATTAAAATGGTTTTAGGGTAAGGAAGACTTGTGGAAAACAATAAGATGGTCCTTGTCCACGACCTTATCTAGGGTGGAGATTTGAATAGATGGGTGGTAGTGCCGTTGAGCACAAATGTTTTGGGTTGTGGTTGGTAGCCTCAAGTGAAAAGTAAGGTTAAGAATTTTATGCTAAGTAAATGACACAGTGATCGCTTAACCACAAGTATAGAGTTGTTAAAATGGTTCTAAGGTAAGGGAGCCTTAAGGAAAACAACAAGATGGTCCTCGTCCATGACCTTACTGTGACACTTTGGCTCCTGTAGAATTAGGCCTATGTGCGTGTGCACATGAGGGTATGGGTTAGTCCCACCTTACTAGTTTAGCTTAAGAAGCACTAACATATTAGTCTAGGACTTCCAATGGTAGCAACCACCGATTAATCGTTTTGTGCAAAGCGAGGACGAAAGTGCAAGCGGGTTGCTACATGTGCGTGGCCTATCCAGAATGGGGTTAGGCCTAAGCTGGTTTAGGCCCTAGGCGTTATACTTACCCAAGGGTGGTGGCTTGAGTAGATGGGTGGTAGTGCCGTCGAGCACAACATGTTTTGGGTACATCCACTCAAAGTAATAGAACCACTATATTCTCTTCCTTTGAATATCTTTGCAAGTAGTTATGATAGGTTTGTCCTTGTGACTTGCTGGGTACGGTTGTACCATTTCTTGCTAAACAACAAATAAAAGAACAATGGAACTATAACGATCAAGCTATTGATGAAGCTCTAGAAGAACCCTACTACGCTGAAGATGACTTAGCCGCGCTCAAATTTGCTTGTGGATATTTCTTTTGTATTGTAAGATAACTTTAGGCTTGCATGCCCGCTGCGTCAAAACTAGGTTGATAAACTTTAATTCTGTAATAAAGTTTAGCTCTTTTGTTGTAAGCATGTGTTGTTATGGCGCACAATCATGTGCAGTACTACATAACTGAATAGTCCTGAGCGGTTGCGGAGATTACTAGCGCCTCCAGAAATAGGGGTATTACAAAGACGTGCAGAGAATAGAGGTGAAAAATCTACTCATTCCTTGATTCTAGGTCCTTAACGAGATGAGATCATTGATGAACGCGGGATCTGGCCAGGGCACTTCGGACAGCACATTTGTGCTAGATGAAGAAATTGATGGAAATCTAGTCAATTTTTCGGCATATTTTAATCCAGAAATTCAGCATATAAAACATGACATAAACATGCATGAGTGATCTATCAACGATGATGTATTCATATTCGCTAACGAACAAGCTAACAGCAACACCTATTAACATATTCATAGCGCACAGAAACAAATACATCAAAGATGTGTTAAGATTATACCCTCGGGCGGGGCCAGTGTCGGTGACACCGGAGGCGCCGTTACCATCAGTCGACATGATGGCCTATTCGATGTAGTCGATCAAATCGTGATGCAGGACGAAGCTTGATGCAGGAAGATGTTCGCAGTGCAGTCCCGCGAACAGTTCACCACCAGGAAGTAGACGTCGCAGATTGAGTAGTCGCGCCGATGCGCTCCCCAAAAACTTGATCGCCCGCCTACCCGTGCAGGTACACAAACGGACGAAGTTCTGGAGGCCTACTCGCCCAGAAACTTGTGCGCGCAAGGTTCTGGACCGGAGATTGCAGAGAGCAGCAACAAAACAGAGGGAGAGAGAACTGTTGTTTCGTATGGAGAGGAGAGCCTTCTTATGCTGTTCTCTTGTAACAGCAAAAATGAAGAGACCAGAAACTGCCGCCATTAGTCACTAGTAACTGCGCACCCATTACTCGAAAGTAACCGCAGCCATAATCCACTAGTAACTGCACCGTTACTGCCAGCGAGTCAGTGCGTTTCGATTTTCGAATAGATAAAGAAAAACGCGCCCGCACCCGACACGCCTGCGCGCGTACGTACGCACGCACACGCACACGCACACGCACACGCACCGCACCGCACCGCACCGCACGGCACGGCACGGCACGGCACGACTCGGCTCGGCTCGGCGTGGCGTGGCGTGGCGAGGCGAGGCGAGCGAGCGAGCGCGCGCGCGCGTGTTGGCTCTCTTCAATTTCACAAGGGGGTTACCTCGTTCCACCTTTTAAAGTGGTATAACTCCCATTGAATTCTCCATATGGGACTAAACAATTTTTCACCTAGCATTAGTTGTGGGCCTAGGAATTCCATTTGATTAATTGCTAAATTAAAATGGGCCAATCCCAATTAATCCAACAATCCCCACCAAATTTCAAGGCACACGAGAAATGCTCTCAGTTCTGCTGATGTTTGATATACCAGTGTTTCGATGGAGACTGTTAAGTTGAACATCCATCTAGGAAAGGAGTTACACTCATCCACAACTGAACAATGGACTATGCCTTGAATTGACAGTTTTGTGCGAACAAGCTTTACCCAATTCCTTTACTAGTACTAGGCTGCCTAAAGCATCCCCTCTGGTTGGAGCGTATAAGTCATACTCCATGCCTATTCATGAGTATCTAGAGATCACCCAAATCTCATAGACTGTGACCAGCAGTCGAACTCATATAGGTGTGTTCCTTCTAAGATGTCCTGTAGGCCGACATCTCTGCTCTAAATAAGCCACTCGGATCACATTAAGGTAAAAACCAACCTGCCATACAGAATAGGAGAAAAGTGCATCATTGAAGAAATGAGCCCTGTAAAGATCTCTCCTCCTAGTCAATCAACAGCTTGTTTCACCATCCTACTTCACGGGATCTCCGATCACGTAGAACAGGTTACCACTGTGGTATGACTCATGTGGGTCTCAGGCCCATCTCACTCGATGCACTATCTATCACATTACGTGATAAACCCTTTGTAAATTGGTCGGCCAGATTATTAGCTGTCTGGACATAGTCCAGCGCTATCACTTCCGGAGTTTTTCAGCTTTCTGACAGACTTCAACCGCCTCTTAACATGCCTAGATGACTTCATGTTGTCCTTAGAACTGTTCACTTTGATAATTACAGTCTGATTATCACAGTTCATCAGGATAGCTGGTATCGGTTTTTTCAACCACCGGCAAATCCATAAGGAGTTCACGAAGCCACTCAGCCTCAACAGTAGCGGTATCTAATGCTGTGAGTTCTGCTTCCATTGTTGACCTCGTTAAGATGGTCTGCTTGCAAGACTTCCAGGAAACAGCACCACCTCCAAGTGTGAACACATATCCACTCGTGGCTTTTATCTCATCAGCATCAGAGATCCAGTTTTGAATCACTGTAGCCCTCCAGTACCTTTGGGTACCCAGCATAGTGAATTCCATAGCTCACGGTGCCTTTAGATAGCGCATTACTCTCTCAAGAGCACGCCAATGATCATCTCCCGGATTTGAAACAAACCGGCTTAGCTTGCTCACAGCAAACGAGATGTCAGGCCTCGTAGCACTAGCTAAATACATCAATGAGCCAATAATCTGGGAGTATCTCAATTGATCCCTTGTTATTCTTCGATTTTTCCTCAATAACACACTAGGATCATAAGGAGTAGGAGCAGGCTTGCAGTCACTATAACCAAAGCGACTCAAGACCTTCTCTACATAGTGAGATTGCACAAGTGTAATCCCACTATCACCTCCTCTCAGTAGCTTAATGTTAAGAATCACATCAGCCACTCCCAAATCTTTCATCTCAAAACTCTTGGACAGAAAGTCCTTGACCTCCTCAATCACATTGAGGTTGGTCCCAAAAATCAGTATGTCATCAACATACAAGCACAAGATCACTCCTTCTCCCCCACCATAGCGATAGTACACACATCTGTCGGCTTCATTCACAACAAAGCCAGCAGATGTCAAAGTTCTGTCGAACTTCTCATGCCATTGCTTAGGTGCTTGCTTTAAGCCATACAAAGACTTCAACAACTTGCACACCTTTCCTTCTTGACCTTCTACCACAAACCCGTCTGGCTGATCCATATAAATCTCCTCCTCCAACTCTCCATTTAGGAAAGCTGTCTTAACGTCCATTTGATGAACGAGCAGACCATGAGAGGCAGCCAGGGCAAGTAGTACTCGAATTGTGGTCAATCGGGCAACAGGTGAATAAGTATCAAAGAAATCCTCGCCTTCTTTCTGGGTATAACCCTTGGCCAGAAGCCTCGCCTTGTTCTTTTCAATTGTACCATCAGGCCTAAGCTTTTTCTTGAAAACCCATTTACATCCTACAGGTTTTACACCCATAAGGACGGTCAACGACCTCCCAAGTTCCATTAGACATAATAGAATCCATCTCACTCCGTACTGCTTCCTTCCAATAGTCAGCGTCAGGAGAAGAATATGCCTCTTCAATGGTTCTAGGAGTGTCATCCACGAGGTATACAATGAAATCATCACCAAAAGATTTTGCAATCCTCTGTCTCTTACTCTTTCGAGTAACTTCATCGTTATCCTCCTCAGGATTTTCCATAGGCGTTTCCTTAACATGTTCTATCGGCACAAAAGAATCAAGGGAAATTATAGGTTCTTGACTAGATGAGCTAGGTACATCACATTTCATAGGAAATTCATTCTCAAAAATGTAGCGTCTTTGGACTCTATGATTGTACCAACACGCATGTCAGGTACTCCAGTTTTTATAATTAAGAACCTATAACCCACGCTGTGCATAGCATAACCAAGAAATACACAATCTACGGTTTTTGGTCCAAGTTTGCGCTTCTTGACAATTGGCACGTTAACTTTGGCCAAACATCCCCAGGTGCGCAAGTATGAGAGAGTCAACTTCTTCTTTTCCCATTCCTCGAATGGTGTTACTTCTTTATTCTTTGTAGGAACTCTATTCAGGACATGACACGCGGTCAATATAGCCTCACCCCACCATTCCTTAGAAAGTCCCGCAGTGTCTAACATGGCGTTAACCAAATCAGTTAGAGTGCGATTCTTTCTTTCGGCAACCCCGTTTGACTCGGGAGAATAGGGAGGCGTCCTCTCATGAATAATTCCATGTTCCTCGCAGAATAAAGTAAACTCATTTGAAAAATACTCTCCCCCGCGATCAGACCTTACCCGCTTGATTTTCCTTTCAAGTTGGTTTTCTACCTCAGCTTTATAGATCTTAAAAAAATCCAACGCTTCATCTTTTGTTTTTAATAAGTACACGTAGCAAAATCTAGTGCAATCATCTATAAACGTCATGAAATATTTCTTTCCACCCTTTAGTCAACACGCCATTCATTTCGCATAAATCAGAATGAATGAGTTCTAACGGTGCCAAATTCCTCGCCTCTTTTGCTGCCTTGTGAGGCTGCGAGGTTGTTTCGATTGAACACACGCATGGCACTTAGAACCTTTGACCAAAGTGAATTTCGGAATTAAACTCATATTAGCTAAGCGCGTCATACACCCAAAATTAACATGACAAAGTCGTGAATGTCAAACATTAGATTCATCATCATCGTTACACACATGGTTCACAATTTTATTATAGGAATCCATCAAAGAAAAGCGGAACAAGCCTCCGCTCTCATAGCCTTTACCAACAAATGTTCCATACTTAGACACGACACATTTATTGGACTCAAATGCAAGCCTAAAACCATCTCTACACAGTAGAGATCCGCTGACGAGATTTTTTCTTTATGGAGGGGACATGCTGCACGTTCTTCAGCTGCACGGTCTTTCCCGAAGTAAACTTCAGATCGACCGTACCAACACCATGAACAGCTGCATGCGATCCGTTTCCCATCAACAAGGAGGAACCTCGACAGACCTGATAAGATGAAAACAAGGAAATATCAGCACACACATGAATATTAGCACCAGTGTCAACCCACCACTCAGGTGATTGACAAACAGAAAGAACTGTAGGTAAATAATTACCGTACCCCGATGTTCCTCCAGCATCACTAATAACCATGTTGGCAGACTTCTTCTGCTTATCCTTGCGGTCTGGACAATCCTTAGCCCAATGGCCAGAATCACCGCACACAAAGCAGCCGCCCCTTTCCTTTGCCTTTCTTCTTAAACTCAGTAGTAGCCTTGGGCTTGACAAAAGGCTTATTTTTCTTCTTATTGTGGGAAGCCTGAGGGTTCTTCTTCTGCACCAAATTGGCACTAGAACCTCCCTCAGCAGCAACTTTCTTGCCACGAGTATCTTTCGCCCTCGCCTTCTCTTCAACACCAAGAGTGCCAATGAGATCAGTAACACTGAACTTCTGCCTCTTGTGTTTTAGAGAAGTAGCAAAATCCGACCAAGAAGGTGGTAACTTGGCGATAATACCGCCAGCCACAAACTTGTCCGGTAACTCGCACTTATTGTTCTCAAGCTCCTTTGCCAGCGCCTGAATCTCATGAGCTTGTTCTACTACAGAACGGTCATCGACCATCTTGTAGTCATAGAACTGCTCCATGACATACAGCTCACTGCCAGCATCGGAAACTCCGAACTTGGCCTCAAGTGCATTCCACATCTCTTTGCCCGTAGGCAAATGCATGTACACATCCACAATGTTATCTGCCAGTATGTTGACAAGTGCACCTCGAAACAAGTTATCCGCTATATTGAACTTACGTTCGTCCTCAGCAGATAGAGGCTCAGCGGGCTTGCCTTGTACAACATGAAAACATTCCATGGCAGTAAACCATAGGATCGCACGTGCACGCCATCTCTTAAAATTGGAACCATCAAACGGAGGGTGCGGTTTAAGTGACGCAGCAAAGCCAACTACCAAAAAAGACCTATCAAGTTTTTGGATTGATGGAAATCTAGTCAATTTTCGGCATATTTTAATCCAGAAATTCAGCATATAAAACATGACATAAACATGCATGAGTGATCTATCAACGATGATGTATTCATATTCGCTAACGAACAAGCTAACAGCAACACCTATTAACATATTCATAGCGCACAGAAACAAATACATCAAAGATGTGTTAAGATTATACCCTCGGGCGGGGCCAGTGTCGGTGACACCGGAGGCGCCGTTACCATCAGTCGACATGATGGCCTATTCGCCACCAGGAAGTAGACGTCGCAGATTGAGTAGTCGCGCCGATGCGCTCCCCAAAAACTTGATCGCCCGCCTACCCGTGCAGGTACACAAACGGACGAAGTTCTGGAGGCCTACTCGCCCAGAAACTTGTGCGCGCTGTTTCGTATGGAGAGGAGCCGCCATTAGTCACTAGTAACTGCGCACCCATTACTCGAAAGTAACCGCAGCCATAATCCACTAGTAACTGCACCGTTACTGCCAGCGAGTCAGTGCGTTTCGATTTCGAATAGATAAAGAAAAACGCGCCCGCACCCGACACGCCTGCGCGCGTACGTACGCACGCACACGCACACGCACCGCACCGCCACCGCACCGCACGGCACGGCACGGCACGGCACGGCTCGGCTCGGCTCGGCGTGGCGTGGCGTGGCGAGGCGAGGCGAGCGGAGCGAGCGCGCGCGCGCGTGTTGGCTCTCTTCAATTTCACAAGGGGGGTTACCTCGTTCCACCTTTTAAAGTGGTATAACTCCCATTGAATTCTCCATATGGGACTAAACAATTTTTCACCTAGCATTAGTTGTGGGCCTAGGAATTCCATTTGATTAATTGCTAAATTAAAATGGGCCAATCCCAATTAATCCAACAATCCCCACCAAATTTCAAGGCACACGAGAAATGCTCTCAGTTCTGCTGATGTTTGATATACCAGTGTTTCGATGGAGACTGTTAAGTTGAACATCCATCTAGGAAAGGAGTTACACTCATCCACAACTGAACAATGGACTATGCCTTGAATTGACAGTTTTGTGCGAACAAGCTTTACCCAATTCCTTTACTAGTACTAGGCTGCCTAAAGCATCCCCTCTGGTTGGAGCGTATAAGTCATACTCCATGCCTATTCATGAGTATCTAGAGATCACCCAAATCTCATAGACTGTGACCAGCAGTCGAACTCATATAGGTGTGTTCCTTCTAAGATGTCCTGTAGGCCGACATCTCTGCTCTAAATAAGCCACTCGGATCACATTAAGGTAAAAACCAACCTGCCATACAGAATAGGAGAAAAGTGCATCATTGAAGAAATGAGCCCTGTAAAGATCTCTCCTCCTAGTCAATCAACAGCTTGTTTCACCATCCTACTTCACGGGATCTCCGATCACGTAGAACAGGTTACCACTGTGGTATGACTCATGTGGGTCTCAGGCCCATCTCACTCGATGCACTATCTATCACATTACGTGATAAACCCTTTGTAAATTGGTCGGCCAGATTATTAGCTGTCTGGACATAGTCCAGCGCTATCACTCCGGAGTTTTTCAGCTTTCTGACAGACTTCAACCGCCTCTTAACATGCCTAGATGACTTCATGTTGTCCTTAGAACTGTTCACTTTGATAATTACAGTCTGATTATCACAGTTCATCAGGATAGCTGGTATCGGTTTTTCAACCACCGGCAAATCCATAAGGAGTTCACGAAGCCACTCAGCCTCAACAGTAGCGGTATCTAATGCTGTGAGTTCTGCTTCCATTGTTGACCTCGTTAAGATGGTCTGCTTGCAAGACTTCCAGGAAACAGCACCACCTCCAAGTGTGAACACATATCCACTCGTGGCTTTTATCTCATCAGCATCAGAGATCCAGTTTGAATCACTGTAGCCCTCCAGTACCTTTGGGTACCCAGCATAGTGAATTCCATAGCTCACGGTTGCCTTTAGATAGCGCATTACTCTCTCAAGAGCACGCCAATGATCATCTCCCGGATTTGAAACAAACCGGCTTAGCTTGCTCACAGCAAACGAGATGTCAGGCCTCGTAGCACTAGCTAAATACATCAATGAGCCAATAATCTGGGAGTATCTCAATTGATCCCTTGTTATTCTTCGATTTTTCCTCAATAACACACTAGGATCATAAGGAGTAGGAGCAGGCTTGCAGTCACTATAACCAAAGCGACTCAAGACCTTCTCTACATAGTGAGATTGCACAAGTGTAATCCCACTATCACCTCCTCTCAGTAGCTTAATGTTAAGAATCACATCAGCCACTCCCAAATCTTTCATCTCAAAACTCTTGGACAGAAAGTCCTTGACCTCCTCAATCACATTGAGGTTGGTCCCAAAAATCAGTATGTCATCAACATACAAGCACAAGATCACTCCTTCTCCCCCCACCATAGCGATAGTACACACATCTGTCGGCTTCATTCACAACAAAGCCAGCAGATGTCAAAGTTCTGTCGAACTTCTCATGCCATTGCTTAGGTGCTTGCTTTAAGCCATACAAAGACTTCAACAACTTGCACACCTTTCCTTCTTGACCTTCTACCACAAACCCGTCTGGCTGATCCATATAAATCTCCTCCTCCAACTCTCCATTTAGGAAAGCTGTCTTAACGTCCATTTGATGAACGAGCAGACCATGAGAGGCAGCCAGGGCAAGTAGTACTCGAATTGTGGTCAATCGGGCAACAGGTGAATAAGTATCAAAGAAATCCTCGCCTTCTTTCTGGGTATAACCCTTGGCCAGAAGCCTTGCCTTGTTCTTTTCAATTGTACCATCAGGCCTAAGCTTTTTCTTGAAAACCCATTTACATCCTACAGGTTTACACCCATAAGGACGGTCAACGACCTCCCAAGTTCCATTAGACATAATAGAATCCATCTCACTCCGTACTGCTTCCTTCCAATAGTCAGCGTCAGGAGAAGAATATGCCTCTTCAATGGTTCTAGGAGTGTCATCCACGAGGTATACAATGAAATCATCACCAAAAGATTTTGCAATCCTCTGTCTCTTACTCTTTCGAGTAACTTCATCGTTATCCTCCTCAGGATTTTCCATAGGCGTTTCCTTAACATGTTCTATCGGCACAAAAGAATCAAGGGAAATTATAGGTTCTTGACTAGATGAGCTAGGTACATCACATTTCATAGGAAATTCATTCTCAAAAAATGTAGCGTCTTTGGACTCTATGATTGTACCAACACGCATGTCAGGTACTCCAGTTTTTATAATTAAGAACCTATAACCCACGCTGTGCATAGCATAACCAAGAAATACACAATCTACGGTTTTTGGTCCAAGTTTGCGCTTCTTGACAATTGGCACGTTAACTTTGGCCAAACATCCCCAGGTGCGCAAGTATGAGAGAGTCAACTTCTTCTTTTCCCATTCCTCGAATGGTGTTACTTCTTTATTCTTTGTAGGAACTCTATTCAGGACATGACACGCGGTCAATATAGCCTCACCCCACCATTCCTTAGAAAGTCCCGCAGTGTCTAACATGGCGTTAACCAAATCAGTTAGAGTGCGATTCTTTCTTTCGGCAACCCCGTTTGACTCGGGAGAATAGGGAGGCGTCCTCTCATGAATAATTCCATGTTCCTCGCAGAATAAAGTAAACTCATTTGAAAAATACTCTCCCCCGCGATCAGACCTTACCCGCTTGATTTTCCTTTCAAGTTGGTTTTCTACCTCAGCTTTATAGATCTTAAAAAAATCCAACGCTTCATCTTTTGTTTTTAATAAGTACACGTAGCAAAATCTAGTGCAATCATCTATAAACGTCATGAAATATTTCTTTCCACCTTTAGTCAACACGCCATTCATTTCGCATAAATCAGAATGAATGAGTTCTAACGGTGCCAAATTCCTCGCCTCTTTTGCTGCCTTGTGAGGCTTGCGAGGTTGTTTCGATTGAACACACGCATGGCACTTAGAACCTTTGACCAAAGTGAATTTCGGAATTAAACTCATATTAGCTAAGCGCGTCATACACCCAAAATTAACATGACAAAGTCGTGAATGTCAAACATTAGATTCATCATCATCGTTACACACATGGTTCACAATTTTATTATAGGAATCCATCAAAGAAAAGCGGAACAAGCCTCCGCTCTCATAGCCTTTACCAACAAATGTTCCATACTTAGACACGACACATTTATTGGACTCAAATGCAAGCCTAAAACCATCTCTACACAGTAGAGATCCGCTGACGAGATTTTTCTTTATGGAGGGGACATGCTGCACGTTCTTCAGCTGCACGGTCTTTCCCGAAGTAAACTTCAGATCGACCGTACCAACACCATGAACAGCTGCATGCGATCCGTTTCCCATCAACAAGGAGGAACCTCGACAGACCTGATAAGATGAAAACAAGGAAATATCAGCACACACATGAATATTAGCACCAGTGTCAACCCACCACTCAGGTGATTGACAAACAGAAAGAACTGTAGGTAAATAATTACCGTACCCCGATGTTCCTCCAGCATCACTAATAACCATGTTGGCAGACTTCTTCTGCTTATCCTTGCGGTCTGGACAATCCTTAGCCCAATGGCCAGAATCACCGCACACAAAGCAGCCGCCCTTTCCTTTGCCTTTCTTCTTAAACTCAGTAGTAGCCTTGGGCTTGACAAAAGGCTTATTTTTCTTCTTATTGTGGGAAGCCTGAGGGTTTCTTCTTCTGCACCAAATTGGCACTAGAACCTCCCTCAGCAGCAACTTTCTTGCCACGAGTATCTTTCGCCCTCGCCTTCTCTTCAACACCAAGAGTGCCAATGAGATCAGTAACACTGAACTTCTGCCTCTTGTGTTTTAGAGAAGTAGCAAAATCCGACCAAGAAGGTGGTAACTTGGCGATAATACCGCCAGCCACAAACTTGTCCGGTAACTCGCACTTATTGTTCTCAAGCTCCTTTGCCAGCGCCTGAATCTCATGAGCTTGTTCTACTACAGAACGGTCATCGACCATCTTGTAGTCATAGAACTGCTCCATGACATACAGCTCACTGCCAGCATCGGAAACTCCGAACTTGGCCTCAAGTGCATTCCACATCTCTTTGCCCGTAGGCAAATGCATGTACACATCCACAATGTTATCTGCCAGTATGTTGACAAGTGCACCTCGAAACAAGTTATCCGCTATATTGAACTTACGTTCGTCCTCAGCAGATAGAGGCTCAGCGGGCTTGCCTTGTACAACATGAAAACATTCCATGGCAGTAAACCATAGGATCGCACGTGCACGCCATCTCTTAAAATTGGAACCATCAAACGGAGGGTGCGGTTTAAGTGACGCAGCAAAGCCAACTACCAAAAAAGACCTATCAAGTTTTTGGATTGATGGAAATCTAGTCAATTTTCGGCATATTTTAATCCAGAAATTCAGCATATAAAACATGACATAAACATGCATGAGTGATCTATCAACGATGATGTATTCATATTCGCTAACGAACAAGCTAACAGCAACACCTATTAACATATTCATAGCGCACAGAAACAAATACATCAAAGATGTGTTAAGATTATACCCTCGGGCGGGGCCAGTGTCGGTGACACCGGAGGCGCCGTTACCATCAGTCGACATGATGGCCTATTCGCCACCCCAGGAAGTAGAACGTCGCAGATTGGAGTAGTCGCGCCGATGCGCTCCCCAAAAACTTGATCGCCCGCCTACCCGTGGCAGGTACACAAACGGACGAAGTTCTGGAGGCCTACTCGCCCAGAAAACTTGTGCGCGCTGTTTCGTATGGGAGGAGCCGCCATTAGTCCACTAGTAACTGCGCACCCCATTACTCCGAAAGTAACCGCAGCCATAATCCACTAGTAACTGCACCGTTACTTGCCAGCGAGTCAGTGCGTTTCGATTTTCGAATAGATAAAGAAAAACGCGCCCGCACCCGACACGCCTGCGCGCGCGACGCACGGCACGCACGGCACGGCGTGGCGTGGCGTGGCGAGGCGAGGCGAGGCGAGGCGAGCGACGAGCGAGCGCGCGCGCGTGTGTTGGCTCTCTTCAATTTCACAAGGGGGTTACCTCGTTCCACCTTTTAAAGTGGTATAACTCCCATTGAATTCTCCATATGGGACTAAACAATTTTTCACCTAGCATTAGTTGTGGGCCTAGGAATTCCATTTGATTAATTGCTAAATTAAAATGGGCCAATCCCAATTAATCCAACAGAAATAAGGTACACGGAGTGTCTCACGATGTTTTCTTTTGAAAAGTAAAAATTGTTCTGGAATACGTCTAAGGAGGTTGGCTTTGAATTCCCTTGTTTACTGCTGCAGCATGCCCCTATTATTGGAGGAGATAGCCAATTCTATGGACGCCAAGGAATTTCAGAATGTCACTCCACAAGAACTCCTTGAGAATGCCGCGTTCCAATTCTTGAAGAGTTGAATTCTCTCCGAGATCAGAAGATGCTAACCAGCGGAACATAGAATGTTGTATCCTTCCTTCCACCCTCAGCTGTTGTAAACTGTCGCATAGGTTTTCCTTTCTTTCCACTCCCCCACCTTGCCTTGTAAATTAAGTGTATGTTCTTTTCGGCTGTGACTTGTGGTTTTTGAGCTGTTTGTATGAGAGATTACAGAGTAACAGAAAATTACGTGTGGTTTTTGCTGATATAAATGAAGTCAGTAAAGTATGTACTACAATTAATTAGTAGATCCTATCTTGAAAAAAATACTCCGTTTAAAAGTTAGTTACTGTAGAAAACCCGAAAAATAGCTTTTAGAAGCTGAAAAAAACAAAGGCCTAATTATTTCAAGTGTTTAGCCATAGGTTGGTGTAAGGTCGCAT
Organism: Dendrocalamus latiflorus; assembly: GCA_017311315.1. Lineage (NCBI taxonomy): Eukaryota > Viridiplantae > Streptophyta > Magnoliopsida > Poales > Poaceae > Dendrocalamus > Dendrocalamus latiflorus. The sequence goes on from CM029626.1 coordinate 5,894,501, forward strand.
AGCTTTTTTTATGGCTGCCGGCTGGGCTGGGAAGAGCATTTTTCTGCCCTCCCCCAAGATGCATGTGCACACGGTGGATAATCATCCATGCTTTGTAGGCAAGGTAGATAGTATCCCTTAGAGGCACAAAGCTGAGGGCATGATGTGGACGCCCCCAATGCGATCATTCTTTCTCCACATATGGTACAAGTATGTTGCATTTGATTGTACAGAGGTCCAGGATCATGTGAAATATACATTTGTTACAGGAAAGGTCATACTGTTGGAGGAATTCATGTCATTTGTTTTGAAGAGAAAAAAAGGACCATGTATTGGAATATATCAGAAAATAATATGCATAGATGAGCAAAAGTGGTACGGTAGCTCTGGTGGGCCTTGTAAGACGAGCAAGAGATGCCTTGTTTCGGTAACAGAGATAACATTGCGGTCGATATTGTTTGCAAATCAGTCTCCTGGAACAGCCCACACACATGAAGTAGCTCAAGTCCATACTCCATGTTTGTTTTGAGCAATACTCCATGGAGGCAATTCCATCCACTTTTGAGTTTTACTAAGGCTAAACTAATCGGTGATATGCTACATCTTCCAAATTTGGTCCAGTTTCAGTTTATTGCTTGCATGTAATATCGAATATTGGCTACAAACTACACAGAGAATGATACTCCAAAGTGTAAATTGAAATCGATCTGAGAGATACCACACATCAAATATTTGGAACGTTTCATGTAACTATATGATAAATGTGAATTGAAATATGAGAAATATCACACATCAAGGGTTTGCTTTCTGCTGCTTCAAGTGGCAGGCTAGACTTTGCATACCATTTCACACCTTCTAACCTGCTTCTAGTGGCACTGCCCCTCACATATCTTTCTCTTCTTTTGGGTGCCTTCTAGTAGTGTTACCCTTGATCCGAAAGGGCTCATCTAGAATTTAGATACAGAAAGGCGAGCCCGAAAGCCTGAAAGAAGCCAACTTATGTCAGTAGCTGTTCGGCCGTTTGCCATTCTGAATTAGCTGAAAACTGTAGCTGCCGCTGCTGCAAAACTTTTAAGTTTGGTAGCTTTCCGTTTACAGGCTGGTACAAAAAGGACTTTGGCTCACCGCCCGACTAGCTGCAGTATGGTTGCAGAAGCCAGCCGCTCTTTGACTTGACCGCATCTTGGTGCAGTCAGCCGTACCACATCTCTGTCTCTACTCAACACGGGTGTTGTCTGAATGTTGTCTCAAGTCTGAGAAGGGAACAGGGATCTCCAAGTCCATGGCCTAGGCTTGAGTAACTCAACTCCTAACGACGAGCTAGTAGAAGTCGACAATACAGGAACTTAGCTTCTACACAGCTTTAAGGTTTTATAAGTTCATTGTGATTCAGCTTCAGTCAAATTAGACGACTAATCGTGGAGCTTACTCTACTAGACAAAGTTAAGTGCCCTCCCGTTCTGCCTATTCCATCACGAGCCATGCATGTCGCGTCAGAGCAGAAAAATCACATCTGAATGCAAGCAAGCAAAAAAAAAACTGAAAAACGAAAGGAGCGTAAGAAACATGGAAAAGGAGGCCCAACTCAGGCCCGTTAAAAATGTCGGCCCTTTGCAGTAGACTTGTTGGATCAAATCTAGTCCAAGCCGTTGTACTAGTTGGGCCGGACCTTTTTCCTATTATCCAATGACTGGTGGGCCCAACTCACATGGAGCGTCCTGCAGAACACCTTTGGTACACGCATCAATTCCGCGTCCCAACGGGAGGCTCCCCGACCCCACCCCCGCAGCACGCCTCTAAATCCCCCACCGACAGGATGGGCCCACCACAAAAGTGGCCCCACGCGTCAGTCGCTAAGCGAAGCCAGCACTAGCCCGGGCAACACGGCAGTCACCACTCTGTCTGCCTGCCACCGCGGGCCCACCGCCACCACCCCAGCGCCTCGTCGAGGAGCATCTTTCCCAGTCAAGGTGACCGTTAGACAGCACCGACCGGAGCGTGAACGCAACCAAAAAAAAGAAGAAAAAAAACCCCAACTCACACACACGCAGCGCACCACACCGAAGACGCCTCCTCCCACCTCGGACTCGGAGACGAGGCGAGCCGAAGATGATGGCCACCGGCGAGTCCAAGTCGCCGGCGCGCGCGCTGAGGAGGCTGGTCGGCGCCGCAGTCGCCTCCGTGCTGCTCCGCGGCTCGTTCAGCGCCTCCAAATGGTTCGTCCCCGACACCGCGCGCCGTGTTTGGTTGATTTTGTGTGGTGGTGGTGATGGCGAAACTAAAGTGGGGTTTCCCTTTGCTTGCATGGTTTCGGATGCGGCAGCAAGACGGAGGCGAGGATGGCGACGGCGCGGATGAAGCTGCTGCGGAACCGGCGGGAGGCGCAGGTGCGCCAGATGCGCCGCGACATCGCCGCGCTCCTCCGCGACCGCCAGGAGGACACAGCACGCATCCGGGTACGCGTCGCGCGTACGCTTCGTACTTCGTACTAGCAGTTTCAGTTCGTTTCGTCTGTATCAGACATTATTAGATGGTCCGAGAAATGGGGTTGCTCGCTGCTATTTCGATTTAGTCATGGGAGCTTTCTTGTGTGGTGTGCTGCGCCTTTAGGGGTGAGTTGAGTTGGGGTGAGAGGTGGGAATCTCTGAACCGAGGGTTTCTGCAAATTGGTGGCTGTGCTTGTGTTCCATTGCTAATCTCGCAGTAAAGAGGCTTATGGATCGTTAGAGCAGCAATGGCAAGGGAAGGGGAAATTGGGGTACAATGACGCATTACTTGGTTGATTTGGACAAAATAGGGGAAACAAATTCAGAATTGGAAAACTTTGATGTGGAAGAGATTTACTGCCTTAAATTTGACGTTTCCTGTTTTACTTAGCAGTAAACACGTTTGAAATAAGGGAGCTTCTTAACTATGCTTTAATTTCCTAAACAAAGCAAGATTTTTATTTATATCCAGCCATTGGGGTGGGGGGGGGGGGGGGGCTAGGTATGAGCCTGTAGACAACATGCTTAGTGGACATGATCACCTTCCATGTTTACCCTGTAGGTAACTTCTGTGCAGAATCAGATAGGTTAGGTTGTTACTGTTGACTCTTAACCTTTGTAAAGTGCAATATGCGCATGGTATTTCTTAAAAAAAAAAAGAGAGGTTATGCGCATGGTAGTATGGTACATAACAATGGAAAAATTGATGCAGACCTCTATTTCTAATCAAGGTACTTGTCATTTTTGCAGGTGGAGCATGTAATTAGAGAACAGAACATTATGGCGGCGAATGATATCATTGAACTATTCTGTGAGCTGATTGTTACACGCCTTCCCATCATTGCTAAGCAGAAGTTTGTACTTTGCAACCTTTCCTTGCTTCAAATTTATTTATTCTGAGAACTAGATTCTAATCTGGTGCTACTATTTTGGCCAACCTTTTTTTTAGGGAATGTCCAGCAGACCTGAAAGAAGGTATCTGCAGTTTGATATTTGCAGCTCCAAGGTGCTCGGAACTCCCAGAACTCAGTCGGATGTGTGATCTTTTTGAAAAGAAGTATGGTAAAGATTTTGTTTCTGCTGCAGTTGACCTACGTCCAAATGCTGGTGTCAATAACCTTGTAAGTGTGGAATGTCTTTTAGTCAAAATCATTCACATGTGGCCATTGCGTGTGTGTCCTGCTCACTTCTGAACTTGATGTCCTTCTGAAGCTAATTGAGAAGCTGTCAGTTAAGAAGCCTTCTGGACAAACTAAGCTGAAAGCTCTCAAGGAGATTGCAAAGGAGCATCAGATTGATTGGGATACCACTGAGACTGAGCAGGAGCTTCTCAAACCTCCTGAAGAGTTGATAGTATATGCTACTGAAACTCTTGTGCATACTTCTATTTTATATGCTTGATGCCTTAAGCTAATAGGTTTAACTTCTTTGCATTGCAGCAAGGACCAAGCACATTTGTTGAAGCTTCCAAAATGCCCGTTAAAACTACTCTACAAGCACATGTTGTGCAACCAATTCCAGCTAACTTCAGGTTTCAGTTCATTCTAGTCATGTATCCATATAAATGATGCAAACCAACATTGGTTTCTCATCCATGCCTTCTTATTCTCATGTGCAGTTCTGTATATGCTGATGAATATGATAATGGGGGCAATATGCAATTCAAGGATGCTGCTTCAGCTGCTCGAGCAGCTGCAGAGTCTGCTGGGAGAGCAGCATCTGCAGCCAAGGCTGCAGCAGATCTTGCCAATAAGAACACCCATCGATTTGACAAAGTTGAAGATTGCAAACCTTCTGATCATGAATTCACTAATTCTAGCAAGAGACAATCAATGAGCAACTCAAGTAGATCATCCAGGAAAGAAGATGTAGTTGCCTTCGATGAATTAAAACCCTATGGAGGGAAGACTTCCAGCACAGGGAGCTTCAGCGGATCAAACCGCGTAGAAGATAAAGACACAGATCCAGTGGATTTTGGTACTAGGAAGATACACAAAAGGAACAGCCGTGCTGCACGGAAGGTACACTCAGAGATTAATTTTGATGATTCTGAAGGACTGAATTCAGAGACAGAGGATGAAAGTGATGTGGAGGTACGGTCTGTAGAAAGGCCACCTCCTAGAAGAGAACCTTATGCAAGAACTCATCACTCTGAAGAGAAAGAACTAGATCACGATTTGGGTACTAGGAAGATACACAAAAGGAACAGCCCCGCTGCACGGAAGGTACACTCAGAGATTAAGTTTGATGATTCTGAAGGACTAAATTCAGAGACAGAGGACGAAAATGATGTGGAGATACGGTCTGTAGAAAGGCCACCCCCTAGAAGAGAACCTTATACTAGAACTCATCACTCTGAAGAGAAAGAACTAGATCACGATTTCCCTGATTTGCCAAAGGCAAACCTTGGTAGTCGTGTTCATCCAAATATGCCTCTTGATTACGAAACTCTTACCGCACGCTTCGAGGCACTCAAATCTGGGAAGCTTCCTTAGCACGTAACGTGAAGACCAGGCACATAATAGTAGTAGTAGGTTATAGTACTTCTCTGGTGTATTTGATTTTGCTGAGCGTAAGAATTTGCTGTTCCAAACTGCTACTACATTTGTGCTCTTCAAGTATATAGGTTATTTGAAGTGAGAATTGAACATTTCTGTAATCTGCAGTGGGCTGGAAGTTACTTCTGTACTGCTTGTAAATTGCTTTGTCTCTGATGGAACATGCCATGCTTTCACATATATTATTGTTGATTTCAACATCCACCTTTTAAGGATCTGGCATGCAATATTTTCAATTAAGGGTCTGCTTATGAAATGCATTTCAGTACCTCTGATGTTGCACAGGGTCTGGTAGTCCATTTTACAGTGACAGCTATATATAGGCCGGAGTTGTCAATGACACAAGTCATGTCATATACTGGCGTCTCACACAAAACCCAATCACATATATATTGTAACAGCCCAAATTTAGATTTCAAATAAAACTTGCATGATTTTAAAAAACTTTTGGTGCGCCTCAAAAATTTTCTCAAAACCCTTGCTTAAATTTAAAATTTTAAAATAATTTCCTTGGCCCAAAAATCAGATTTGAAAGTTTCTAAAAATTATTTGTGTGCTAATCTATTAGACCATATAGATGGTTGTAAATAAAGTGATGATGAATAATTGACGTTTGGATTATTTTGGATTTTGCGTTTGTGAAAGTTTCGGTCAATCGCAGTCGAAGGTTTCAAGTTCGATTGGTTGTTGTTTCGTTCGAGTGGTTTGCTTTGCTTTGAATGGTTTAGATCCGCTTCAAGTGTTTTTGAATGGATCCAAGTGACATCAGGAGATCAGGCGACGTTCGAGTGCCATCAGAGTATCAGATAGTGTCCGAGTAACATCGGAGGTTCGGACAAGTCTGAGTAACATCAGAGCATCGGACGACATTCGAGTGGAACCGGAGCATCAGACAGCTTTTGAGTAGCAATGGAGGATCAAACAGTGTTCGAGTGCCACCAGATGATCGGACAGCTTCGAGTGGCATAGATGCATTGGACGGCGTTCGAGTACCACTGGAAGATTAGGCAGCTTTCAAGCGGCATGATCAAAGATTCAGAGCACGGACCAGTCAAAGCTACAGTTTCTTTGTACGACCGAAGCTACAGTGATCTGGTCAAAACTGTACGGTCGAAAGAACAGTACTCGGGGGTGAACAGTGATTCAACTGTTACTTGGAAGAGTACTGTAGCAGAGCTTAGCTTTACGACCACGTCCAACTTTGACCATGACCGACTTCAACCGTGTCTAAATGACCACGGCATTTCGACTACATCTGACTTCGACCACGGCAACTCGACTACAACATTCCAACCACGACAGACTTTGACCACATCCAGCTTTGATCACGTTCGACTTCAACCATGACAGAACGACCACTGAAGGTAATCATAGCTATAGTACTTTTCATGGTCGTAGCTACAATACTTTTTTGTGATCGTAGCTATAGTACCTGGTCGGTATTCGATAGTCATAGATTTTACTGGTCTATAGTCGATAACTTTGTAGTTGATAGTCATAGACTTTGTGATCGAGAGTCGTAGATTTTACTGGTTGATAGTCGAAGGCTTTGCAGTCGATGGTCGTAGACGTTGCAGACTGCTGTCATAGTCATAAACTTCATAGTCTTGTCATCATAACTATAAACCGTGCGTTGTCTTCGGTAGTCAAAGGCTTTTGTGATCGGTTACCGTAGGCTTCATGGTCAGTAATCGTAAACTTCATTGTTGGTACGAGTGCTTCAATCCTTGACATCATCGAGTACTTGTGTTAAGCCAGTGGTATGATTGGCTGGTGGTGATTGGTGAACAATACTCGAAGGTTTCGATACTCGAAAGTTGGAAGGACTCGATGGTTAGGTGGTCGAAAGAACTTGGTACTCGGTGGTCGGTGATCAGTAGTCATAGGTGTTGCGGTCGGTAGTCGGAGGCTTGTGGTTATGCCTGAGTGTTTTGAGTGGAGTGAAGGTATATCCCGAGTACTTGTTGTTTTCTAGTATTCGTTAAGCTAACGGTCATATTGAGTTGTCTGGAGCTGATTTGTGGAAAGCGATAGAATGTGTGGCAGTGGATAACCTGGTTGATAGTCTTGGATGGTTTTGTTCTTGTCTATGGATGGACAAGGGTGGTGTGAGTGTTGTGTGCTAATGACGGTCAAGCTGTGGAGAACTTATGTCGGGAGAAAATTTCTTTGGTCTTTGCATATGTAGGCGAGTGTGAAGACAACCATGATTGGTGACGAGGAGGACCGGGACAAGGAGGGGTAATCTGAGGTCCAGGCGGTCGGGATGTCATGCGAGGTGGTTATGCTCATGCTGGAGCACGTGGAGATTGAAGGTGGATGATGCGTTGAGGTGTGGAGATGGTTACAGTAGGTGACAAGGAGGACTGGGACTAGGAAGGAGTAATATGAGGTCTAGGCGGTCAAGATGTCACGTGAGGTGATCGGGCTCACACTAGAGCACATGATGATGCGTAGAGAAGCTACAAGTGGTGCGGTCTTGGAGGCTTCGACATGGGAGTTGTTGATGCGTGATGGAGATACAGGAGGTGCGTCCTGGAGGCTTCGTCACGTGGTGAGATTGAAGGCGTTATGGAAGGAGTCTGTAACGAGAAGGTTTAGAGATATGGTAAAACCCGTGTTAGGAAGGGTTTCAGGTCTCTTAATTTGAGAAAGAGATAGAGTTATGTGTTCATGTTTGAGGCGGACATGGGTTAGAAGTTAACCTATAAAAGCAGAGAGAGGCTAAGAGCTAATGTGTTGATTTTTAGTGGGCTTTTGTCGAGAGAGCTTTTAAGGGTGCCGTGAGAGCACTTTGTAACCACATCCATGATACAGAAATAATAGATCAAATCTATTCCAAAAAAAGTTAGCCGCATCGGTGACGTGTTTTCTGAGCATCGTTTTTCTTCTATCTCCGGCGTGTACTCGTTCGAGCGATCGAAGCGTTCAAGCGGCTGAAGTCTTCGAGCAGAGGGATATTACGCATTACGACTACATGCGTCAACGGTCGTAGCAAGCGATTGAAGGGAACGGTCGGATGATCAAAGCATTCATCGAGCACATGCGAGCGAACCAACATCTTGCAGTCGTAATCTACATATGGTAATTTAGATTATTTTTCTTCTACTTTTAGTTTTGGTTTTAAGTGTCAAAAAGCGGAGGCAATCATTCATCCCTCTCTGATTGTGCCATACGATCCTGCAAGTGGTATAAGAGCAAGGTAACGATGGAATCAGAGAGGTATGTGAATCATCCACCTATGCTAGATGGTACTGATTTTGCTTTTTGAAAATGTCGCATGCAAGCTTACATTGAGGCTCCAGGTAATGATGTCTGGAAAAAGGTTTCTCAACTTTATGTTATTCATGTTGATGTTACAACTGAATATAAGACTGATATTGATTTGAATGCTCATGCTCGTAACTTGCTTTTTCAAGGAATTTCTCACCAAGAATTTGATAGTGTAGCACATATTGCTTCTGCTCACTGAATCTGAAAAACTCTTTGTGATTATCATAAAGGAACAACTAAGATTAAGAAGGTATGTAAGAATCTTTATAAAAAAGAGTGCTCAGATTTTGCTATAAAACCTAGTGAATCTATATATGATCTTTTTGCTTATTTTGAAAAGATTTTGAGTAGTTTGCACGGAGTTAGTGTTCTTCCTGCCAATGGAGAAAATGCAACTAAAATTTTGAGGTCTTTAGGTTCATAATGGTTGATGGTCGTCACGACTATTAATCAAACCGTCGATCTACATACTTTGAACATGGCTGATCTGTACTCTAGATTAAAAACCTATGAGATGGAAGCTTTGCCATCTAAAACTAAAAAATCTTCATCTTTAATACTTGTGACTAACCCTACGCAAATTGTCTCGTCGAGTGCTTTGTCGTATGTTTTCTTGTCTACTTTGTCCTCTTTTACAGAAGATCAGTTTGAGCAGCTCCCTAAAGAGGACTTAGTCCTAATCTCCTTACGCTCATACAAGGCTCTCAACAATGTGAGGGTGAGGAAGCAAGGAGGTGCTTCAGGTCCCATCAGATGCTATAGTTGTGGCGAGCCATGACACATTAAGATGGACTGTCCCGAACTCAATGGGAAGATGATCCAGGAAGACAAGACTTATCGTCGTCGACCTTCCAAGAGTAACATCAAAGGTAGATCCTTCCATCGCAGAGCTTTAGCAGCTATCAATCTGAGCGATGTGGATTCTGAGAGTTGCGACGACGATGACCACAATGATGATGAAGCCAAAGGCAAGAAGAAGAGCATCAATGACTTCATGGGTATATGCTTCATGGCAAACAGCAACAACAACGATGATGATTGTAGCGATCCCGATGACGTAAGACCATCATACGATGAGTTTGAAGAAGGTCTAGTTAGACTTTCTATTGAATTAAAAAAGACTAAGAAGAAATTGAAAGAAAATAATTTTGCAGTTGAAAGCTTGAATTCTAAGGTTACTAGACTTAGAGCATCTATTCCTAAAGATGAATCTTGTTCCGTCAGCGACTTTCTCGCCGGCTGCTAACTTGGCCTCGGCGAGGAAGGCAAGCATTTCGTTGGCGATGGCTTTCTCACTGGCTGCTGGCTTGACCTCCCCCACCCCTGGAGCCCGAACGATGGCGGTGACCTCCCCCTTCCCCAGAGGCCTGGACGACGGTGCGGAGGGGGTCACTGGGGAGGAGGGCAACGACACGGAGGGGGTTGCCAGGGAGGAGGGAGGCGGTTGGGGGAGGTCGGGGGAGAAGGGAGGTGGCCAGGGGAGGAGGGGTTGTCGGGGTAGGAGGGAGGCGGCCGGGGAAGGAGGGGTCGCCGGGGGAGGAGGGAGGCGGCCAGGGGAGGAGGGAGGCTACCGGGGGAGGAGGTGGTCAGGGGGGTCGAGAGAAGAGGGAGGCGGTCGGGGGAGATCGGGGAGAAGGGAGACAGCCAAGGGAGGAAGGGGTCGTTGAAGGAGGAGGGAGGCGGCCGGGGGGTCGAGGGAGGAAGGAGGTAGCTAGGGGGAGGCAATTGGGGGGTTAGGGAGGAGGGAGGTGGCCAGGGGGTCGGGGGAGGAGGGAGGCGACCGAGGGGGTCGAGGGAGGAGGAAGGCAGCCGAGGGAGCTTGGGAGTCAGGCCGTTGGGCCCTCGAGGGAGGACTGAGGAAGTGAGAAAGGAGGTGGCCGGGCGTTGCTTTTGATGTGGGGATCGTGGGTGGGGGAGGCCAGGAGGAGTAGAGGTAGTCAGGTAGAGCTGAGCGTCTGACGGTCTGAGGCTCTTAGTCTTAGCTGATAGATGATAGAGACAACGGTTAGAAACAATGGTCGGGAACAAATAACGTTCATATTTTAAAAGAAGCAACATTCCAAAGCAACGTCTCTCATTTCTTCAGACTCCCTCTTCTATAAATTCACTTCATTTCTCATTTCTTCATAAGTTATCTGTTGTGGCTACAGACCAAACAGAGAGAGAGCATGGTAGTGGAGAGTTAGGTGAGCAATGCTTTGGGCTCTCCCCCATGGCCTGGATGGCGTATAATATATATATATTCATATGGGGAGTGTTTTACAATTATGCCCTTACACTCAAGTATCCCCCTCAAGAGCATTTATATCTTTATACATGTTCCATTTTGGACCTTACAACCTTCTAACAGGCTGGCTGGGCTTAGGTGGGGGGCCACCCCTACGACAGGAGCCAATCTCTTATTTTTTTCAACATCCCTCTACACTCCTTATTTCTTTAACATCCCTCTACGCTCCCCAAGTGGTGGAGAACAAGCGTATATTTATTCTGATATTACTGGTGGAGTCAAGATAGACTTACTCGAGTAGTGGAAGAACAAGTGTATATTTCCTGTGCTATCACATTTCGCACGAATGTCGGCACGGTGGGCTTTGGGCCATGTTGGGTCTGGCCGGTGGCGAGGCAGGTCGGCACGGCACGGCATGGCGAGATGACTGGGCCAAGACGGTACGACACGAAGCGGCCCAAAGCACGGTGTACCCAGGCCGTGCCGGCACGGCATAGCTCAACTCCCAGCTCTATCCAGAATGCACCAAACATTTGATCCCACCAAAATATAATCCAAATTAGTTACACTGCAACATTGCACTCACTGATCTCATATTATCATGGCCTTTGTCACTTGCCAATTCATCTCATTGGCATCAACACGAGTACACTTCACCGGCACACCCTCTTTTCCCTCATCCATAAATTCAGCAACTAGCTATCTGAATACACCAGTCCATCAGCTCATCCACAAACTGAGCATAGGACCTCATAGCATACTTCTTCAAATTTCCGGTTGAAAAACAAGGCTAACAAACGATCAACCAACCATGATCAGTGGTAAGAGACTTGTTCAATTGGCAAAGGATGGCAGCCCTTGGGAGAAAGTGGCTCATCGTGAAAGCCAAAGAAACTGAAGAATGCTCCGTTTCTGTAGCAGTCAAGGGTCACTGCATCATGTACACGGCCGATGGGAATCGGTTCAAGGTCCTGTTGGAATACCTCGGCACGACGGTCTTCGGTGAGCTCCTGAGGATGTCTCAGGAAGAGTTTGGCTTCGCAAGCGATAGCAGGATCGCACTTCCTTGTGGTGCCGCAGTGATAGAGTATGCCATGTGCTTGATCAGGAGAAATGCTTCTGCCGAGGTGGAAAAGGCATTGCTGAGCTCTATGGTGACGCCTTGCCACTACGCTGGTTGTGTGGAGCCAACCAGGGTGAGCCAGTAACCAAAAATCCTGGTGAAAACTAGAATAAAAAAATCATCCAAAAATCTCGGTGGTTATAAATACACTTTCTAGATTAGTTTAGGTCTTTTTGTATTAGATTACCTATTGTATAAACTAAACATGTATAAATATGCTAATCCCATCATTTTGTGCTAGATTTTCTCTAGCTTTTTCTGGTTTTTAGCTGGTTTTCCGATTACCAGTCCGGTTACCAGTTTTAAACCATCCAAATTCAAAATTTAAAATATAAATTTTGTCCCGATTTTTTTCGGAATTTCCGGTAACCAGCCGGTTACCGTTACCGGTCGCCGGCCGAGAAAACCCCGGTTCCCAGATTTGGAACCTTGGTGCCAACCATTGGAGCCAACCAGCAAATTTGTTTTTTGTAGCTCTTGAAGAAATGCGTGCTGGGACAGTGATTTTTTCCCCTTCTGTTTTGTGTGGTTTACCTGGATTAATGTAAGATAGTTAGATATAGGCAATAGTAAAAAGGAAAATTGTTATGTAAAGCCTTTTGATCTTGCAAGCAATCAAGAAGGAACATGGCCAACCAGAAGTTGCAGCCATTTTTGTTTCTAACATTTACATTGCTTTAGATGAGAATAGTCCATAGTGCTGCACGGAGAATATACTACAGGTTTCTTTACAGTCTATCATATAAGCTTCTCGCCTTTCAGAAAAAATAAATCATCTAAGCTTCTGACAAAAATGTCATCAGTGAAATGTCCCTACAATGCTATTTTCAATTACGAGCCTTCAGGATAGCAAGGAAGAAAAAGGCCGTTTTAATTGGCAGTACAGGGCCGATTTTTGGAGTAAAAACAAGTAAGCAATGTTTAACTGTTACTGAAAAATTGAACATCCTTGACACAATAAAACTTCACAGAAGGCATAGGCCTGAAAATGCTCAATGGCAAGTGTGTCAGCATAACACTAGTTCATACCTGTTATTTGCGATTTTCAGCTAAAATTTTCACACCGCCGTGAATTTTGAATTCTTGGCCAATTTAGCCCCAGCGGCACGGGAATACCTCATTTGGTCCTCTCTTGTGCGTAATGCCCGATCTAACCCCTATGCACGGCCGGGAAGCATATGAGGAAGGTGGCGTGGCCACAGAGCGCGCAAGGAGGTGGCATGGTCAAAGAGGAAGTGGCCGTCGCGGTGGTTGCGGACAAGCTAGGCACGACACGGGGGCGAGAGGAAGGCGAAGGAGAAGTCAGCGGCAAAGGCGAGCGCGCAGGCAATAGTGGTGGAAGGGGGTGGCAGCTAGGGGTGGAAAAAAAAGCTCGTTAGTGAGCTCGTTGGCTCGGTTCAAAATTGCTTCAATTATACTTGTTAATTGGTTAAACATTAAAATGAGTTGATTTCAAATGAATTTGAATTTTGCTCAAGCTCGGCTCGGCTCGTTAGCTCGTTTCTAAAAATACTTTTAAATTATCCGTAAAATGATATTAAATCAAAATATACCAATTTTAGAAAAAGCTCGATAAGACGAGCAGTTGGCTCGATATCCACCCCTAGTGGCAGCAGGGCGAGGTGGAAGTCAGTGCCATTGGGGCAGAAGACGCCGAGCGGAGGCGAGGCGTGGATGGGGCAAAAAAGGCAGCAAAACCGTAGGGAGGAGGCGACACGGTGGAAGGAGGCACATGCCGCAAAGGCGCGCTCGAGGTCCGATGGCAACGAAAAGCGGACAAGGATCTCCGTGAAGACGTCGTCGGTGAGGGCCGGCAAGTCAGCCATCGACACACACCGCCTCCTCCACCCGCTGATGTGCAGCGCTCCCTCGCTGCACAATCTGACCGTGCAACCTCCTCCTCACACACAATCCGATCGTACCACTTTTCTTGCGCGCTTCCTGACCGCACCACCTCCCCTCGTGCACTCCTTAGCAGCACGAGCAGGCTAGATCAGGCAATATACGTGGAAGAGGGTCAAATACAGCATTGCAGTGCCGCGGGGCAAATTGGCCAACAATTCATGAATTTTCAGCCGTTCGTCCCACCTGTCAGTGACACGTACCGACACGGCGGTCGGCGGCTGCTTCGTTTCAGTCTCTAACGGCACGGCTCTTCTCCTGTAGCGACTCCCGCATCGTCAGCGACCAGACGCAGGGGAGCACGACGACCATGGCGCCGAGCTCCAAAACAGCCGCGGCCGTCGATCCCGACGTAGTTCTCGCCCACAAGTTCCCCGAGGTAACCAGCCCCTCCCCTCCCAGCCTCCTCCCTCCCCTTCGCTCTCTCGGGAGTCGCATCTCATCTTCTCTGTCACGCAGGTCTCCTTCGCCTACGACGAGAGGTGCGGGCCGCCCACCACTTTCTCGACGAAACGCCGTGCTCGTTTCTTCCGGTTGACGCGATCGGTTCCCGTGCTTACTTCGTCTCTGTGCTCGGCGCAGGGATGTGGCGCTGTACGCGCTCGGGGTCGGGGCTTGCGGCACGGACGCCGTCGACGAGAAGGAGCTCCACTTCCTGTACCACAGGGACGGGCAGCCACACATTAAGGTCCCCCTCGGTCAATCCCCTCTCGTTTTGGTGCGAATTGGTTGTTGTGACGATCTAATTGTAGCGATTATTCTGTTATTGTATTTGATTTGGGGAGAAATTCGCGTACATGGCTTAATAAAATTGTGCTAGCATTCTGGATAGCCTTTTGGAATTGTGTGTGGTCAGCATGCAGAACATGCTGGGATATGATAGGGCTCGTAGTTTACCAAGGGCCAAGGGGTAATGGATCCGAGTAATGCTTTCACTTTCTCAATGAAGATGCGCATTTACATCGAATATAAACTGGAACTTGCCAATAAATATTCGTCTTTTACAAAATGTTGGTATATTCTGTATCGTTAACAATCAGCATCTTGTCTTACTCGGGAGCTAGGCTTGAGATTAGTCCTTTAGCTGAACTGTATCCACCTTAGGTTAATCACTTAATTGCTACAAGCTCGAAAGCTCATTCAGGGCTTATGTTGACCTTTGATGTAATTGAGGTGCCCGTAATAAACTAGATGAACAAGAAGTTGCATGTTCATGACTGTTGAGAATAACGCTGTGAGCTCTTGCAAGTTATAGCTCAAACCATTGAGCGTCCAATTGTGTATGAAACTATGGATATGACTTATGAGATGATTTTATCTTGTGTAACATTCTTTTTATTCTGGCCCTTGGACTAGCAATCCAATGGAAATATTATTATTGGGGAAGAGCAACTGTACCCAGGAATTATGTTGAGCCATGCAGGGAATTCATCTGGTTCTCATCTAGTTACAATAAAAAGTCAAAAATGTATCTTCATGTTAATTTTAAACCGACACATTGCACTGGGCACTGGCTATCTGTTTCACATGTCATCCATAAATTCTGCACCAAATGTTTCAATGATCGAGTCTTAATCACTATGCTGGAAATGGTCCGACACTAATGCCTTATTCATGTTAATTTTAAACCAACACATTACACTGAGCACTGGCTATCTGTTTCACATGTCATCCATAAATTCTGCACCAAATGTTTCAATGATCGAGTCTTAATCACTATGCTGGAAAATGGTCCAACACTAATGCCTTGTTCTTTCTATTAAGTTGCAGGTTCTTCCTACTTTTGTTTCTTTATTTCCTAACAAGAACAGCAATGGACTTGGCTTTGTTGATGTGCCTGGCCTTAAGTAAGACTTACATAAAACAGCAGTTTTTTTAGTTTCACTTCCCTTTATTCTGTGTTTTGATAGTCGGTACCATTCTTCTTCACTCTTGTTTTTCACTTCTCTATGTTTGCTTTTTAGGTTTTTTATTTGCTCCAATATGTGGACATATTTTAGTGGGCATATGTTACAAGTACTTTATCTTGTTTTCTTTTCTCCAGCTTCGATGCAAGCCTTCTATTGCATGGTCAACAGTACATAGAGATCTACAGGCCAATTCCTTCATGCGCCAGTGTAAGTAACTTTACAATCCTTCTTGGAAGATTTTGTTTAAAGATCCTAGTGCTGGGAGACTATACATGACATAGGTGTTGGCCAATTGGCTCAGGATCTATCAAAGTTCTGGTCTAGAAGTGTCTTGAATGATTCCTAGTGACTACATGGCCAAATTGGTTTTTTTCCATGTGGATCAACAAATAGTAGTTTAATTTTCATTGAAAATTGAGCTCTTTGGTTCAATTTGTGAGTGTGTGCCTGTTAGCTATGACTATATGGATAGGATTACTTACTGTTGAGGTCATTCTCTAAATTAAAAGAGAAAATATATTCACCTTGCATGTTACATTACTTCACCATTAATGGAAGAACTATTGGTATAATAACACTTGCTAAAGATTGCTTTAATTGGTATTGGGATGGAACATTCTTGAGAGTCCCATCTCTAGCGTCAACTTATGGAAACAAATGCTTGTTATTTTTCTTTCTTCAGGTTGTAAACAAGGTTAAGGTAGCTGGTTTGCATGACAAAGGTACATATCCCTCCACCCCAAATTGATCTGTAATTCAATGGTGCATATATATTCGACCATTTGTGCTTGTTGCCTTTTCTTTCTGAAAAATGATGTGCATGTTTCCTATTTCATCTTTTTAGTTTTATCATTGATCCATGCTATTGCTAGATCCTAATGATCTGATATTTGGTGGAACTGGGACTAATCTGGCACAGAGGATCTTCCATCATTTTGTTGTAGATCAACAATAGTCTTTACATTCTTGCAGTTGCAGATGAAATAGGTTGCAGCTTTCTTTTCTTGACCTACAATGGGTGAAACAAAAGCATAAACCATTTTCATAAAAACAATGAAGCATAATCAAGCAAAATCCTTTCTGTGGAGCTCCTCATTTAAAGCCTATTATTATGCTTTATTGAGTCTTCAACTTTGTGCTTCTTACGATAGAAGATTTGCTGTTGCAAAATTCATTGTTGTAGGAATTAAGTGCTCTGGGTAAAAAAAAAAACACATTCTTTGTCCCTCTGCTGTCAGTGTCCATCAGGAGTGTTTGGTCAGATCACCAGTGACCAATTGGGATCACTTAGTGGCCATCCTTTAAACCCTTTCACCACTGATTTGGAGCAATGCAAATACCAGATTCTGGTGGCCATCATTATACTCAAATTTGTGAATTGGTTTCACTGAGACACTATTTTAATGTGCAGGGAAAGCAACTATTCTTGAGCTTGAAACTGCCACCTGTCTCAAAGATTCTGGTGAAGTTTTATGTATGAACAGGTTTGTGAGTAGCCATAAGATTTGAGTCCCCCCATTAAGTACAAATAAGCAATGTTGTTAATGCTGAACGCAGGAGTACTATCTACTTGCGTGGTGCTGGAGGCTTTTCAGACTCATCCCGGCCATACTCGTATGCTAATTATCCTGCTAACCAGGTTTATCGCATTTCTATTCCAAATTCTGCACCTTCTGCAGTACATGAAGACCAGACACAACAATCCCAGGCATGTTACTCATTCAGCATGTTATTTTATTTGTTTGTGCAATTACTCATCCTTGTTGGTAATAAGATGAACCACGTATCCCAGACGGACTATGTTAACTATTTCTGTATGGTCTGTGTTGCGATGAATTACTGTGTTCATCTTACACTAATCATCCGGAGTACAATGATATATGTGCTTTCAAGTGTTCGTAGTTCAAAGTCTTATCTTTTTGACCAAGAAGACCAGTTCTATTTTTGCAAAAGAAATCAGTTTCTCAGTTTGTTAACATGAATATTGTTCTTCACAGCCTGATTCCTTTTTATTTTTGATTCAGGCTCTCTTGTACAGGTTATCTGGGGATTATAATCCATTGCATTCAGACCCTATGATTGCACAGGTTGCAGGGTATGCCACTTCAATTTGTAATCATCATCCTCTTATGTAGTTTTATTCATATTCTGACGTAGAGGAAATATTTGGACTCCTGCATCAGGTGAAGTTTTCAGTTTGTAGCAACATATTTGGTAGAGGTACTAATGAGCAGCCAACTATTTTTTAGCTCTTGTTCTAATTAAACAAGTTTATATAGAACTTAAAGAACTAGAGGAACGATGTTCCCTCAAAAACAATGTTTATTCCCTATAAAAAAAAGGGCAATCAATGTTCCAGTGTAATAGTAAAAGGAATGAAAACTAGTGGTGGTAGTAAGGAACTCAAGTCCGTGGACTACGGTTATCACTTATTAGGCACAGTGGTGCACTGACATTGCTTTGGATCTTTTCAACTCAATTCAAGGAATTCTTGCTGCCAGAATAGCTGGCGTAAGTCCTGCTCTTCATTTTGGGATGGTTTAGGTTCGAGTCATCTGTCCCAGTCAAATTTCTCTGTGATCATGCTCACATGATCCGACAAAAGCTCTCAATTTGATGTGTATCAACTGCAAGATCCTCTTTTATTCAGACTCAGCTTTCCATGCATGAAACTTTGGTTCTTTGTGCAAATTTAATCTGATAACAACTTTTGTAGGTTCACTCGTCCAATACTGCATGGCCTTTGTACTATTGGGTTCGCTACCCGCGCTGTCATCAAGTCTTTCTGCAATGGGGATCCAGCAGCAGTGAAAAGCATCTTTGGTCGATTTCTTTTGCATGTCTATCCTGGAGAAACTTTAGTCACTGAAATGTGGCTCGATGGCCAGAGGTAACATTCTTCCAGTACAAATTGAATCCTGTGGGTGCTGATTTCTTGCTCACAATCCCATGAAATGATTGGCTCTTGTAGGGTGCAGTATCAAACTAGGGTCAAGGAGCGTAACCGTGCCGTGCTTTCTGGATATGTGTTGCTCAAACACATCCCCTCATCATTGTAAGTGCTGTACCATATTCGTGAAAAATACTACTATTTTAATTGGCAACTGCCTACTGCATGCGTTGGTTGTGTGGTGGTCAGAAAAGCTAAGCTTTAGCAGGAACAAAAATCAGGTAAATGGAGAGCTAAGCTACTGCAAGAGGTGGGTTGCCATTGTAATGATAGCAAGTGTTCTGTACGGATCTGCAAATAATTTATTCCTATTTTATTGATTATATACTTGTTATTTTTCATTTGAAAAACCTAACTCTAAAATGATCTGTATCTGTCAAGTCTACCCAAACGGTTTACGTCCTAAGTCGACCTTTGTATATTGATCTGTTTAGTACCAAAGTTATTTTCAGCGATTCGGTATCTACTGTTGAGTATTACTGTTTTTCAAAACTGACTGTAGTTATGACTTCAAGATTGGATAGACACCCTCTAAATCGGACGAATCTACTGGGTCCAAGTTCATGACTAGTTGTGTGAGTACTAGTAGAAACTGCTAGCTTGTTTAGAAAGTAATAGTAGAATTTTGCTTGGCTAAAATTAACCTGCAAGTGCAGTTTAAGCCAATGGGTTATAGGCTTACAGAGAACGATGATCTTCCTAGTATCCACACCGTTGCTCTGTGTGCCATCGCCTAGCTGAAGTACTTCATTTCGCAAGAAACCACCAGGCAATGGCCTTCCAGCCAGTCATTTCAAAGCCAAAAAAGCAAGACCGTGGGTATCAGGGGCATTATCCCCTCGAGCCTCGACGATGCTTTAGAGTTTTACGTCGTACTCAGATACGAGTGAAGGGAATATGTGATTACAAACTGTAAAGGACTGAGCAAAAGGAAAAGGGGAAGCTGGAGAAAGAATCTGAAATCTGAAGCGTAGCAGCACGGACTCCTACGTGGGCTTTTGAAGCTTTTCTCATGTTCCCACCAGGCATCTCTGCATTTCCTACTTGCGTAGCGGCCGTAGCCAGATGGCACAGCAGGGCTTTTTTTTTGGACGGTTTTTTCTTTTGGGGTCCTGGCACGAATGGCTGGTCCCAATTCTACCAACTGGAAATTTACTTGATCATATCATCGTGGTAGCTGCTCGGTTCGTAGAGGGCATCGCTGAACGTCCCGCCCATCTGGGCTTGAATCTTAGTGCCTACCTTCTTTCTTCCATGAATGCTGGAGCTCTTGGCCCTTTTTTTTAAAAAAATAATAGACTAACATTCTTGACAAATTCTTTTGAAAAAAACGACAGCATAGTAGTACACGGTGTGAGACAGCTGCATGTGCAAGTTTTGTGGAGAAAAATGTAGTTAGGCCCATAAATGAATGGTCTTCTGAACAAAGACGCTCGTAATCCTCCCAGAAGCTATGGAGACGACCGCTGCTGTGTTATAGCTAAAGTTGAAACATATATGTATGACTAAAGATCTGATCAGGAAGATGTATTTGAAACCGAAGCTTTTCTCACTCAAATTGGCAGAAGATGGATCAGTGCAAGATTATCTGACCGTATTTAAAGATGTATTTGCCAACCTTAAAAGCCATAGAGGTCAAATACGATGATGAAGGTTTGGATTTTATTTTACTTTTGTTTGCTGCATGTTTTGTTCTCTACATTTAGAGACACAATCATCTACAGTCGAGATATTCTTACTCTGAAGGAGATTTATGAAGCTCTGTATGCTAAAGAAAATATGAACATTATAGTTTCAAGCGAGAGCTCGGGTTTACATACAGAAGGTTTGTCCGTTTTAGGCAGACTAGATGAGAGATCTCCGACCAGTGATTTCATAGGCACAAACTCAAGCAGATACAAAAGTCGTTCGAAATCGAAGACCAAGAAGTTATGCCGCCACTGCAAAAAGTGTGGACATAATATCTTCAAGTGTTGGGAACTCTAGAATAAGAAGAGGAATAATAATATCAAGAAAGATCAACAAGATGATGAATCTAATGTCACCATTGTCACAAATAAGGTTTCGAAGAGGAGATTCTTGTTGTCTTTATTGGTGATTTCAAAACCAACGATGAGTTGATTTGTGATTCAACCTGCACTTTTCACATAAACCCAAATCGTGACTAGTTTGTTACTCACGAGGCCATTCTAAGTGGATTGGTGTTAATGAGAGATAATACTCCATGCAAAATTGTAGCTCCGTCTAGACCAAGATATTTGATGGTACTATTAGAACCCTATCAGAGGTCCAATATATTCCAAATTTGTAAAGAAATCTTATCTTTTTGAATACTCTTAATGCCAAAGAGTACCAGTTTTAGGTGGAAGGTGGAGTTCTAAAGATCTCAAAGGCTTTCTTATTATGATGAAAAGTGATATGAAGATAGCAAATCTCTATCACTTTCGAGACACAAGTTTTTTTTACAAAGACTTACGTTGAGGATATTTTCATATTTTGACTATAGGAGCGAATTCGTCTCAATGTGAAGATTGTTAAAATATGATCTAAATTCTTCAACATATCTGTGTCAGACACCGCAGCAAACATGACGCTAAGCAGTGCATGCGCTAAGCCATGTCAGATGTGGCAATAGCTTGACACATCCAACTATAATTCGGTTTTCTTCTCCGTTAGTAACTAATATTTCTAAGCCTATATATGCCCCTGTAGTAGCACGATTAAGATATGTCTAGTTTTTTTTCCTAGTTGTAATCTCTCCTTGTATAGTGATTTTTGCCTTTATATGTCCATATTTTTTTCCTCAAAAGTTTTCTATATTAAATCTATATCTTCTATTCTTTTAATCATCTACTTTTGCCGTGTATTTTATAACAAACAAACGATCGGCTACTCCATGATACAAAACACTAGCGGGTATATCTACTCGTGCCTTGGAACACATTAAGCTATATGGACTGGCATAATTTTCAAGAGAAAATACAGAAAACAAAGCTGCGTACGAACAACCTAACATTGTTAAGTTCACGATGAGACCACTGACCTTTTATAGCTGATTATAGCCTACCAACTTACGCGGTGCAATTTTCTGGCCCTTCTGCTGGTAATCTGGCCTTCTTGGATCTCATCCAGGGGTGTTATTTTGACACACCACACTGTACTCCTGAACTTATCCTTGTTTTCCTATGCCTGCTAAAATAAAAGTAAAAAAAGACTTTGGTTATGCTTATTTAGACTTAAGCTTTTAGCTTCTAAATTCTTAATTCATCTTTTATAGCTTTTTTGCATTTCTTTTTTTCTTTATTCCTTTGCATTGTCTGGTGATATAATATTTTTGTTTTTAAAAAATTAAAATTAATTATGTTAAAAAAATGCCAGCAGGTACAGTATAAAAAAAGACCAGAAAAGTTAGAAGCTTTAGCTTCAAAAGTCTAAGGGTTTGTTCTTTGTGGCTGTAGTTTATGATTTTTGGCTGGAATTTTTTAATTTTGGTGTTCGTGACAGAGATTACGGAGAGAGATACTCGTATGCGATTTGGCTGGTACAGATATGAGTTTTCAATGTGTACTATAATTAACTTGTAGAGCCCGTCTTAAAAAAATACTCTATTTGAAAGCTACGTACTATAGCAAAAAATCAAAAGCTGGTTTCAAAAACCAAATAGAACAGCCCTAAGCTTCAAAATCCCAAATGGGAGCACTATCTCCCCAATCCCCATCCCTCTCAAAAGAAGAGGAAGCTATCTATCGTTGTTTTTGAGCACGAGAGGTGCAAACCTTCCACATACATTTACTTTTCAGTAGAGGTGTCCCATGGGTAGAGACTAGCTAGAGAGGTTGTACATCTAGTGCAAACAAACACCTACACACTATGGCACTATTATGCAAACTCCTCTCGACCATCCGATCGTCGCAGAAAATCAGCCTCGTTTTGGAGGCGGGTGCTGCTTCTTGAAACTAGAATGGCTGAAGACTTTCAGGACAATTAATAAACTCAACGATTTATTCGTAGATTAAGTATGCAAATATTTGCCTAATTAGTAAGAACAAGTAACACAAAAAATTATATCCATTAGATTTGACAAAGTTTTTCCTTGTAAAAGGAAAAAAAAACGATTTGCTAATGTGGTGCCGTGTAACTGTTTCCTGTGGCAGAGAGAGAAAGGATCAGGCCCTTCAGGAAGGAGGCTGCCGTGCCATCGATCAAGAAATGGAGATGCGCGGTCAGCATGACTAGTGCCGTGCACTGGATCGACGTCCATGCGCCATGAGCCATTACAGGAGTCCGTATCTACTGCACCCTGTTTTGTGAAAGATGCCAGTTTTTTTTCCCTATGTCGCAACAACAAAATATAAAGAAATCGTATCACATGCTTCGCCACAGTAACTTTTGATATAACGGCAGGGCAATAAGTATATGGGTCTATTTATATTAGCTTTACTAGTGGCTTTTGACTGCGGCTGGTAAATAGTAGTACACTGTATAAGAAAGACGGTACAACAAAAGGCACTACAACATTTCGGACCGACATATAATTTACGGAATTGTGATATAATAAAATACAAATATGTTACAATATGTAAAAGCGAAAAGTAGTAGTTGATGAATAGTAATAGTTGATAGAAATGATATATAAAAACAAGGATATTTATATTGACTTCGCTTCTAGACCCTAAGCAGCGTGCCATTAGTCCATAGTAACAGTGTTATATGATCCGACTTCTGCTGTACTAGTGACAGTGTATCACAGCAATCCATCACAAGTTCAGATCATCTTGGCACACCTTGCTCTAATAGTGGTAGTATTAGGGCATATTAATATTGATTTTTGCTGATAGAATTTGGCTGCGGCTGATAAATAGTCGTGGCTGATGATAGAAATGGTTGATAGAAGCGGCTGATAAATAGTTATACATTATATAAGAAAGACGTGTAACAAAAGGCACTACACCATTCAGACCGCCATACAACTTACGAATTATGATATAATAAATATACAAAATACGTTACATATGTAAAAGCGAAAAGTAATGACTGGTGAATCGTAATAGCTGATAGAAGCAACTTATAGAAATTAGAACATCCATATTGACTTCTGCTTCTAAAAATAGAATCTAAAAGTGAAACCAATATAAATAAACCTTATTTTCGCCAGCTTAGAACGGTGTAGGCCCGGTGCCGGCGCACCCTACGGCTATGAGATTGGAGAACATCTGGCTAAGCTGAAGGACACAAAAGAGAGGTCAATATTCATATTGCGGGCAGCGTGGTAGGTTGAAGTTACTATTCCGGCCAGCGTGGTCTTCTTCCATAGATCAAATAATTTCGTGGCAATTGCTTTTGGGGGACATACACACAGAACAGGGCCCTACAAAGCTAGCCCCGGCCGGCCCACAAGATGGTCATGGAAACAGTTGAATTAGTACTAGCAATATAGCCCTGATTGTCTGAACTTATGCTTTTAATTTAAAGCTTAAAGCTACCTTTTAGGTCTAAGGGCAGTCCCAATGGTGTATTGATGATGGTTTCCATCCTCATTAAATGACTTGCCACGTAGGCAAAATGCTGACATAGCAACGTAATTAATGATGAAAGAGAGCACAAATCTTAGAAACGGTTTCCTCATGAAGAAATCAGGTCTTCACTCCACCCAATGCACCAAGAAACTATGAAATCGCCATTGGAAGAAACCACCAGTTTCTAGGGGGCTCGTGGCACACTCTCATTGGAGGAAGAAAATAGAGTTGGGAGAGAGAAAGAGAAAATAATTATTACTCGAAGACACCTCCACTATGGAAGATAGTTTCTATAGATGATTTCTTGTGCTATGGAAATCGTGTCAGTTTCTTCCATTGGGACTGGCCCTAAGAGCACTCCCAATGCAGAAACTATGGATGATTTCTATGGCATTAAATAAGGTGCTAAGTAAGCAAAATGCTGATGTGTCATTGGAGTTAAGGAGGAGAGATAAGGAAATGGTTTCTTATATAGAAATCATGTCTACACAGGAACCAAGATAGAAAGAGCTGTGATAGGTAGATGATAGGAGAAAGAAGATAGATGATTGGATGAAAATTTTATTTGTAGAAACTATCCATTGGGAGTATAGGTTTCTATGGGTAGTGTCTACATTAATTGGCAAGTATAGAAACTATCTCATAATTTCTGCATTGGGAGTGCCCTAAGCAACTTATAAGCAGTCTGTTTTCAAGCGAAACCAATATGTGGAGTAATCTGGCTTTTTTTAGGTTGGCTTATTGGCTTCAATGATGAATGTCTAAGGGCCTGCTGCAAAGAGCTTAAATTTCTGATTTATGACTTTAATTGTTAGCTTTTGCTTGAAATTGTACCGTAGCGACAATTAGCTTTTTCTGAGTCTTCAATTAAAAAAAATAAAAATGAGAAAAAAATGAAAAACTATTATATTGTGACAGACAATGCAAAGGAATAAAAGACAAAAGAAAAGACAAAAAGCTAAAAAAAACCAAATAAACCAAAATTAGAAGCCGGCGCATTTCAAGTGGCTTCTGGCTTAAATAAGTCGAAAGCCAAAAAAACAGAATCTGAAGCCGTTTGGAACGGAGCCTAATAAATTGCCCTTTTACGCATGAGCTAAGAAGAATTTTTATCATCTATGTCAAACACACAACAATTACAGGATTAACATGATTTTTCATGCCACTTCTTTGTACCTTCGTTATCCTATCAAACCAATTTTTATACTACAAGAACATCACCATAATTCCCATGTGCACCACGGCCACAAGCAACAAAAGATGAGACAACTAAAGTCTACTGTGGCCACGGTTCACTAGAACAACCAGTCACAAATTCTTGTAACCAAATTCATATATCAGTTCATTCTTGCAGCCAAATTATTGAATCAGATGGAAATTGAACACAATTATTTTGCAAGAAAAACCCACATATAAATATCAAGAGATGCTTCTAAATATATGTAGAGATCTCAAATCTGAATCAATTAACAACACCGTTTGCATCAATCATTCGGAACTCTGAAATTCGGATAAATTAACAACATTTGACTAGTATTGATTAATTGGAACGTTAGCAATACATTAGCTAACATTAACACTAAGCAACAATCACTCATGTTGATCTGAATATAGAGATATTGAACCGAAAGCCATACACAAGTAGTCACAGAAATCGAACAAGATTGTGTTGAGGTCATCGGTGGTGTGGACGGCAGCAGCTCCATCATTGCTGGGGTGGCGGCACCACTTGGCCTTCAGTGTCAGCCGATAGGAGGATGTGGGTCACGAGAGGCCGACGGGGGGTCTTCAGCGACCAAAGGAGGTCACGGACGAGCAGGCCACCGCTGGTACCTGCGGAAACCTAATCACCTAGGAGGTGATTCGGGCCGGGGGGAGAGGTATGCGGGTGGGGAGGAGAGACAGAAGGATTTTATATGGTGGTACATGGTGTGGGCAATTTCTTTAAAGTCCAGTAGTAAAGGGCTATTTTCAATCAGCAAAAGAAAAAAAAGTACCATTGAGTTGTCTTTTGACTTATAGTTATAAGGTGACTAATGTTTTTTTCAAAAGCTTGATTAAAAGCCACATTTTTATTTGAGCTTTGGTTTTTAGCTTTTAATTAGAGAAAAGGCCTAAACAAACAGAGCTATAGTAGTACTAGATGCATGGGGAGCCCGAAGGCCAAAGTGGGGGCGCTGCTCTCGCAACGCAATGATGCCTGACTGTCCCATGGCATTTGTTCGCGCTACTTAGGTCTCATTCAAAACGGTTTTTTGAAGTAGTTTTTGACTTTGGTTTATCTGAAAGTCAAAATAAATGGAGCAATTTTCCAAACGACTTCTGCAAATAGCTTTTTGAGTCCACCATCACATGCACCATCCACATATCTACCCTCTCAAAAAACATCGGCCACAGCCGTTTTAAACTAGGCCTTATTTTCGCTAGAAAACAAAATTGCGCATTATATCATTGCGCACGAGCCTCATCCGGCTTCCACAGCCGTTTTAAACAAGGCCTTATTCTAATACTAGAAAACGAAATTGCGCATTATATCATTGCGCGCGCCTCATCCGGCTTGTGGGCGCTCTGCTCAGTGTCTTGCTTTATAATAGGTCGATCGATCCGATCCATCCAATGAGTACTTCTGCAAATTGAAGCGAGAGCGTGAGACCGACAGGGAAAATACGTAAGTGCAACATTTTTGTCCAGACCGAGACAGTTAGCATGCGGAAGCCCAAGCAAAGCAATCATGTGATCGCTGTACCGAGGCTCGCATCCGGAGTCCCCGCTGCCGCAACATTAACTCTGACGAATGGTGTTACTATAATTTGCTTGGTGTTCACGGCTTGAGCGTCTGCATTACCCACCGCGCGCGTGCATACAGGACCGCATGCGTTTGCTTCGCATGCGCGCCTCTTCCCCTGCTCTGCTCCTCTCGTAATTTGTTCCTCACCAAACACCCCGGGCGGTACGTGTGTACGCTCTGTTAGAGCAAGTCCAATAATAGAGTCAAGTATTTGGCTATAAGAGCAAGTACAACAATAGTCTTATAGCCAAGCTAGTCAGCATTTTTGCTGATGTGGAGGAGAGAAGAGAGGAGAGAGAGGAGAGCTTGGCTCTCATGCAAGCAACAAGCTGCACACGGGAACCTATGCAGTGGTGGGTCCAGATAATAATGTATGTGAGGAGGAGTAGGAAAGAGAATGTGAGATATGGTACCACATAATAATAAAAAAAATCTTTTGTAGACAAATAGAAGACAGATTATTGTATAACTTGGCTTATAGCCAAACACTTGGCTCTATTATTGGACTTGCTCTAAGCCAAGTTATAAGAGCCAAGTTATACAATAATCTGTCTTCTATTTGTCTACAAAAGATTTTTTTATTATTATGTGGTACCATGTCTCACATTCTCTTTCCTACTCCTCCTCACATACATTTATTATCTGGACCCACCACTGCATAGGCTCCCGTGTGCAGCTTGTTGCTTGCATGAGAGCCAAGCTCTCCTCTCTTCTCTCCTCCACATCAGCAAAAATGCTGACTAGCTTGGCTATAAGACCATTGTTGTACTTGCTCTTATGCTTGTAGTATTAGCTGTGTTTCATGTGCACTCCTATGAGTTTTGAGTTTAAGGGTGGATTTTTGAGTTACTATGAGTTATGATTTATGACTGAGAATTTTAAATTCTGGACTAAACAGTTAGTAGAGAGAAATAGTCGCATGTGATTTTAACCAATACAACTAAACTCGCTACAGTTTATATTACAAACTATCTATAATACCCCTAAAAATGCTACTATTCTGTAGACCCCTAAAAATGCTATTAGCTCTACTCGCATCGCTGCATGGTTTTTCTGCCTAGTATTTACAGTAGACGAGTAGTTAATCAAACCATCATCGGTACGTCATGAAATTGAAGTACTATTAGCCTGTTGGTGTTGGCTGCGGTCAATAGGTTTTGAATGTGGCTGATGATTTTTGACTGAAAATAAATAGTAATAATTAAAAAGAAATGATTTTTAGAAGAAGAGAACGAGCTGTAGGGAAGTGAGGAAGAGATGTGTATGTGAGACAAAAGAAGACAAGAGTAGGGTATGTGGTACGCCCGTAACTCTATCTCTTATCTCCAAAACGAGATAAGAGCAAGAGAAATAAAAAAGGCACTTTAGAAAGCCATATATATATACAACCTTTTAGTTTTTTCAAACAAAAAGTCACCACAAACAGGCACATTTGACAGCCGTTCTTCGTTTACAACCTTTTTTTAATTTAATTATACTAAATAAGCCTCCATCAGTTATAATATTTTTCAACCAGTTATAGTACTTTACAACCATAAATCATCTAAAAAAGCTTTTTTGAGCAGCCTAAACCCCAATAGAAACTCAAAAAACGAAGAAACCAGGCTGTCGGTCAAGCTTTCCGCAGACAATCATCAGTGAAGCCGACACGTGGGCCCAGATCCCTAGTCATGCGCGGCCAGGGCCCACCTGTCAACTCCCCACGGAACGGAGGCAGCAGCGCCTGTGCTCACTGAC
This sequence comes from Dendrocalamus latiflorus, assembly GCA_017311315.1. Taxonomy (NCBI): domain Eukaryota; kingdom Viridiplantae; phylum Streptophyta; class Magnoliopsida; order Poales; family Poaceae; genus Dendrocalamus; species Dendrocalamus latiflorus. Next base: position 5,922,950 of record CM029626.1, read on the forward strand.
TGTACAAACTGAAAACCGCGACAGCGACGAGACGGTACGTCTCGACCCCGCAACCAGCCAAATCCAACTAACCAACGCTCACGCCGTGGTCCTCCTCCCCAGTCTACTGCCTGCGTGGCTAAAACGGTAGAAAAATTGTCTATTCTTTCACAGGTTTTGCTCAATTGATTCGTTTACTTCTAAATTTTGTGATTTCAATTTTATTACTGTTTATCGACTAACATCGCACAGCATCTTAAAAAATCTTCTAACTTGTTAGATAACTAACAGATTTACCTATGCAACTTACGGCTAGATATTATGATATAATTGTTTTTTATATTCAACTCTACATCCTATAGTTGAAATATAATTGTATTTGTTATATAACTTTAATATCTATATATGATTAATCTCCATCGTGATAATCTGGTCTCATCAAAAGAAGTGGTAGAGATTTTTCTCTTTTTTCGATTAATGTAAAATTTTCTAAGATTTTTTAGGATTATGTAGGATTTTTTTTATCTCAAAACGAAGGATATGACTTGAATATTATCAATTATTTTTATTTATATAAATTGGAATATGCATTAATAAAAGAGGCTATGTGATCATATCCAGTAAACTAACAAACAACGGTTTTGCCGTCCATCTGACATCTGTAAATTAATTAGGTGCGTTAGTTAATCCTTTACACGTCATGTTTTTTCGGTTTATGGGTGGGTTGTTTTAAGCTTATGTCTTAGTTTTTTTACAGTAATTAATTTTTAAATAGAGTGTCTTTTTAAGATGAGGTCTACAAGTCGATTGTAGTAGGACACTATCTCTACCGATCAAAATCACACGTTAGTATCTTTCTCCATACTCTCTCACAAACAACCATAATTCAAAATTTTAAACCAAAAGTCATAAACCACGACCAAAAAAAATCTACCTTATTGTTCCCTCAAACAAACAAACGAAACAAGATAGTTTTCCGTTTCGAAGCTGTTTATCGGGATAACCTTTTTAAATGACCTATTGGCATTTGGTTAGTTCACACAAGCGCTCACGTTAGGGTAAAAAACTAACAAGTCGTAACTATAAACCATAAACTGCAACCGAAAAGAACCCATCCTATGGACAGCGGGCCTACCACCCGACCACTATAGCTAGATTCAATTGTCAGCGCAACCGACGTAGTCTCCAAAACACTATGGGGTTGTTTTTTTGTCTGTAGCTTATGATTTTTAGTCATAAGTGTTTGTGTGAATAAACCAAATATCGATAAGTTTTTTAAAAAAACTGTCTCAATAAATCTTTACGAAACGAAGATAAAAAATATAAATCATAAATCGAAAATAACTAACCTCACCACGAATGGTAGTTTAGATGGGTATGCTCACAAATCGAGAAAAATCTATTGCGCAATGGTGGCACAAACCCGTTTGTGTCATAGGCCAACCAGGCGTTGACACATGACAGCAAGTAGTAAAAGGCATTATTTTTACTGTTTTTATACTGTAGCAAGTTAATAAAAATTATTTTTTACTGTTTTATACTGTAGCAACAGTAAAAATAATATTTTTTTTGATTACTACAGTACAAAATACTAAAAAAATATTTTTTTATTTTTTGTCTGCCATGTGTCAACACCCGGTTTGCCGGGTAGATTTTCTCCACAAACCGACGTTACCTCGCTCGCTGTGGCTCCTAGCACCCTCGTCCTTTCGTTTCACGGTCCGCTCGGCGCCACCGCCTTTCCCGACTTCACTAACATCTCAACTCTCAAGCAGCGGACGTCTGTGAAAAGAGATTTTTCATTTTTTTAACAAACGTGAAAGGACCAAACTCTAAGAGAGAAAAAGAAGAGAGAGATAGGAATGAGGTATACAACGTGCAAACGGTACAAGTCCAGCCCACTCTACTGCAGTACGCGCCCATTGGCACACCTACACTAGACATGCATAAATACACACGTAGTGAGTAGTAACAGCGAACTGAACTGACCGGAAAAAAAGGGAACTCAAAAGAAAAAAAAGGAGTAGAGAGAGAAAAGGAGCGCAGCCACATCAGTCATCAGTGTGCTCTGCTCCCGTCGCTTTCCCCTGCCTTCCCTGGCCTTCCCTCGCATCTCATCCAGATGCGATTCATTCCCGCCGCCTCGCCCGCGCCTAGCCCAGTGCCCGCGCCACCGGCGGCGGAATGGCGAGCGCGTCGGAGGACGACGCCGCCTCGGAGCGCTGCTGCGGCAGCTACAGCCCCAGCGCCGACGTCAGCGAGTCCGAGACCTCCAGCGACTGCTCCGCGCCCACCCCCTCCGCCTGCCGCTTCCCCTCCTCCTCCTCCGCCTCCGCCTCCCGCCCTCGCGTCGTCATCCTCCTCCCCTCCCCACCCCGGCCTCCGCCGCCGCCTTCTACCTCTCCAAGCCCGCCTCCGACCTCTCCGGTTCGCCTCGCGCACCGCTTTGCTTAGATCTTACTCCACTTCTCCTCCAAAAATCCTCTCCTTTACTTTTCCTCCTCTCATGAGCTCTTTCCTTGCATGTGTGTTTACCAGAGATCGACATGATGAAGGAGCGCTTCGCTAAGCTTCTGCTCGGCGAGGACATGTCCGGCAGCGGCAAGGGCGTCTGCACCGCGCTCCGCCATCTCCAACGCCATCACCAATCTCTCCGGTACGCTCGCGCCCAGACGGCTAGCTATTAACCCACATTTCTGTGATTTTTGACAAAAAAATGGAAATGGGTATTTGTTTCCAAATCCAGCTACTGTGTTCGGCGAGCTGTGGAGGCTGGAGCCGCTCGCGCCGGCGAGGAAGGCGATGTGGACGCGGGAGATGGAGTGGCTGCTCTCCGTGGCCGACTCCATCGTGAGCTCACCCCGTCCATCCAGGAGCTTCCCGACGGTGGGGGACAGTTCGAGGTCATGGTGCCGCGGCCCCGCAACGACCTGTACATGAACCTCCCCCGCGCTCAAGAAGCTCGACGCCATGCTCCTCGCGATGATCGACGGGTTCAAGGAGACGGAGTTCTGGTATGTGGATAGGGGGATTGTGGTGGAGGACAGCGGAGGGCCGTTCCCGTCGTCGTCGTCCTGTGGGCGGCCGTCGGTGCGGCAGGAGGAGAAGTGGTGGCTGCCTTGCCCACGAGTACCGCCCAAGGGGCTGTCCGAGGATGCAAGGAGGAGGCTGCAGCAGAGGCAGGGATTGCGCAAACCAGATACTGAAGGCGGCCATGGCAATTAACAGTGATGTGCTTGTCGAGATGGAGATCCCGGAAGTTTACTTGGAGACATTGCCAAAGGTAAACACTTAAGATTAGCGACTCACCGGTACTAATATACTTCTAGTAATTATATTTCTAGTTATGCATGGAGGCGTTGAAGACTGTTAGGACTTATGTGTAGCGTGCTTCAGTTGCTATCAGTGGCGAAGCTAGGATGAAATTAGAGGGAAGGCTCGAAGAATTAAGTTATTTTAACTAAAATCAAGGATTAGATAAATTGAGACAAACATAACAAACTGAGCTTATACAATCCAAATTCATACATAAATAGAAGAGAAAACAAATCTAAAAGAAAAAATAAATATAATAAAGATACCTCATATAGGGTAACCGGTATCAGCGGAGGATGGGCTCGAGCCGTACAAAGCCTTACTGGTGGCTACGCCCCTGTTAAAAGTGGTCCAACTGCGTGAAATTGCTGTGAACAGGATCACTTCGCATCAGACATGCATGTAAATGCAACAGCTCAATTAACATGTCTATTAGTACTCAGTACAAGATTTGTACCGATTACTGAAAGTGCTGGGCACCTGTTATGGCAATTTTGTCGGTTTGCACGAGCTAGTCCTGTTGCTCTAACTATCTTCATTCTGAACACAATTTGTTCCCAATAAAAAGTCTGTAGCACCCCCTTTATTATTGTTGTGAGGAGTCAATTCATGTCTATTAGATTGTTGATGGAGAAGAACCGAAGCAGCCATGGCTATGTATGCTTCTTCATAGCTCTTGTTCAGTAATGTGTCTTCACTCCCGACACTATCAATGCTTCTCTTAAAGGCTTGAATGCTGTACTCAAATCACTTTGTTCTTGTTATGTAAAGAAGCTAATATCTTGCCCTTTGGATGGATACATCTTTTAATATCTTCTTGGTTAAATGGTGGTTGTCTTTTTGACAAGATGCCTTTAGCATCATGGCATCTTGCAATTAGTATTCCTTTAATCGAAAGTTGAGTCTGGTAGATGGTGGAAAATTAGTTTGATCGATATGTAGAATTGTAGAGAATGAGTTGAATACATACCTGCCTATTATCAGGAGAAATTCAAATTTGATTGCTCTTAGTAGGGGAAGAACTTCAATGTATAAATAAGTTTAGGCCTGATAGCCTAGTGAACACTTATACCACGTCAAGTTCAATTTTATTTCTTTCCCTTTTTATCTATACTTGGTACACCCATCATGTGCAAAACTAAGGTCAATGTTGCATTTTCTTTTTCACGCATGTAATTGCATTGAAGTAATTCTTGTAACAATTGCCAAAACAAATTACGTTAAGACTTCATTCATGAGATACTGGGAACTCACATCGCGTTAATTCACTTAATTGTCTAGGCAATTCGCATAATATGCCTTAGAATAGGCATGAAATTTCAACTTTTCACACCATCAATATGCTGTTTTTTTTCTGTAATTTAATAGAAATCTTTGTAATGGTAACTTCTGGAAAATGAATCTTCTTGAAGTAGCAGCTGACATATTTTACGCTGCATTTTGTGCACTTAATGTTTGCCCATAAGAACACTTGTTTCCAATTGTAGTGATCCTGGATATTTTTTTGAGTTTCATCCATTATAATATTTTACTTTTCCTGCAGAGTGGTAAATCTTGCTTGGGTGAGATTATTTACCGATACATAACAGCTGAACAGTTCTCACCGGAATGCCTCCTTGATTGCTTGGATCTGTCATCTGAGCACCACACGCTTGAAGTAGCAAACAGAACAGAGGCTGCCATCCATGTTTGGAGATTAAAAGGTCAAAAGAAATCGACGCCTCAAGTGAAATCAAAGAAATCTTGGGGTGGAAAAGTGAAGGGTCTTGTTGGAGATGCAGATAAGAGTCATGTTTTGTCCCAAAGAGCTGATGGTCTGTTGCATAGCTTAAGATTGCGATACCCTGGTTTGCCACAAACTTCCCTTGACATGAACAAGATCCAGTATAACAAGGTTATTCTTCGCATCTACTCATTTGAATACAATGGTCTTCAATTGATTGCTATGGTTCTTTTGCATTTTTTATGTGACCTATTAGAATTGATTCTAACCTGATCTGAAGCATACTAGCAGCTGTATCGGTAGAATCCTACTTTTTAACATCACTTTTAGTCAAAATATTCACCCTGTTTCTTGCATATCTTGTCCAGGATGTTGGGCAGTCCATACTGGAAAGTTACTCGAGGGTTCTGGAGAGCTTGGCATTTAACATAATTGCGAGAATCGATGATGTGATTTATGCCAACGATGCGACAAAGAAGTCTGCTGCTGCTGAGTCTGTTTCGATCTTCAACCGAGGCATAGGCGTACCAGTTCAGAAGAGAATCTCCCCAAGCCCATTCTCGATTCAGAATACACCGTATGCCTCTCCATCTGCTACACCTACTTTCTGCTCCTCCACTCCAGTTACAGGCAGCCCTGGAAGAGTACAACCTCCATTAAGCAAAAGCAATTTGCAAGGAAAACAAGAAATTAAAGTTGAGAAGCTCGTTTCTGGTGATCTAGAGAAGGTCTGGACTGAGCGCTAGGAAAGACGCAGGAGATGCTCCTGAAAGGGATTGACGGGCAGTGAGGAAAGGTCCGGTTTCAGGCATGTCTCAGCAAGGTTGGCAGGTATCAACAGATCCTGTTCTGGTCGTTACAGCTAGATTTTCCCTGTACAGAAGCAACATGATTCATTTTTTGTGCTTTCTTAGCGAGCCAAGTACTGTGCATCTCTACTTACAAGTAATGGAACTACTCTTGATGTCATCCTAGCAGCTGGTAGTCTCGCATAGCTGTACCTGTCAGTTGTGTACCTGTTCATGTTTATACTAGCAGGTTTGAGTTCAGCACCAAGTGATTGAACTCCAGATGCAGCTGTTGTTTTTTTTGGTTGTCCCTGGAGGCATCGGTTTCCTAACAATTAAACTGCACCTGCAGTGGAATGTTGTAACGTGGTCATGTATTCTGGTATCTGATGCCTGTTTATATATGCACCTATTGGATCCATCTGACCGTTCTCATCGCTTTGCAGTTTTTTGCTTGCATCAAGTGTGATTGATGACAACTGCTGAACTGAACATGACTTGATACTTGTCTTGACATAGAACACACTGCTTGTACAATGCGCTAGCATTCTGATCCAAGCTGCTGCACTACTTTTGTCACGATCACTATGCTATTTTTCTTTACCAATAATTTTATCTGGTCTATGAAACGCTTGCCTTTCCTTTTCTTCTCTGCGAGATCGTCTCTGCCACTAGCTTAGCTTCTCCATGGAGGAAGAAAAGAACACCTTGTTCCTGAATCATACGGCAACGACGCGAACGATCAAATCCTAAGGTAAAAGTATGCTTCACCTGCAAATATACCAAACCTTCTCTCTGATCTAGTTGGAGGCATCATCTTACTTGTCCCTGCACTTCAAGTCTCCATGGGATCTGGCAACCAAAACGCTACGATATAAGTACCGCAATGCAATGCTGCTGTAAGTTATATACGACCAGAATACTTTGACAGTGACCTGAGAAAGAATAGCAATACCTGCACTATACGACCAGACCGGCATGGCCACCACGGGGAAGGACACGACGCCTGCCTCCGCAGCGACGGCGACGGTCCCGCAGCTGAAGCTGCTGGTGGACAAGGGGTCGCGGCGCGTGCTGTACGCAGAGGCGCGCAAGGACGCGGTGGACTTCCTCATCGGCCTCCTGCGCGTGCCCACGGGCCTCGCCGCGCGCGTCCTCGCCGAGCACACCGAGCAAGCACCGGGCTCCCTCGGCGCGCTCTACGCCGGCGCGCGGTCCCTCGACAACGCCTTCTTACTCTCCGCCTCCCCCGACCGCGACAAGCTCTTCAGCCCCACGGTCCCGTCAGCCGCGCTCCCGCTGCTGCTCGGCGACTCGCTCCCAGCGCCGGCGCCGCCCCCTCCGGCGAAGCGGTACTTCCGGTGCCCCGGGTACACGATGCCGTGCCGCGGGAACCCGACGAACGTGACGGACGTGTCGGGCCTGCCGTGCCCGGCGTGCCGGCAGCCGATGACCGTGGAGATGAAGTGGAATCCCGGGGACGCGCACGGCAAGCTGGCGCTGGCTCAGGCGCAGGAGGCGGCCGGGGAAGGCGACGGCGGCTACGTGAAGGATTTGGTGACCTACCTGGTCATGGACGACCTCACCGTCACGCCAATGTCCACCATCTCCGCCATCATGCTGCTCAAGAAGTTCGAAGTTAAGGACTGCTCCAGCTTGGAGGAGATGACCGTAAACCTGGGGCCGAAAGAGGTAAGACATGCATGTCTCTATTGTCCATGTTCCGTTTTGCATGTCACTAGTTCTGTGTATATCTAACCTTGTTTGTTGCATGCACATGTGTCTTATGGGTTTCGAAACGCAGAGCGTGATGCTGCTGAAAGCGTCGCTGGAGTCGAAGACGGCATTGACTAATGTCTTCAGCGGGGGCGTCTCCATTGATAGGCTTTGAACGAAGAGCGAGCTAGAGGCTCTACACATGAAGCACGAAGGATGTCAGGGTGTCGCCGTTGAACGGTTGGGAGAAAGTTCTCAGTGCAATTAGCTGAGAAGAACGTACGGTAGCTATCGATATTTGTACGAACAATGAATAAGGCACAGTGGCCACGAAGCTATGATATATGTGTTATGTCATTCTTTGAAGAAAAGTGCAAGGGAAAAACTAACGGGCGTCCGCGAAATAGCATTCAAATCTCGACTATCTAATTGGCTTTCTTTTGCAATGTTGACAATAAATTGATACTCAGTTCTTAAATAGGTGCCGGTTGCACAAATCAATACGGTCGTTCTCTAATATTTTTGATCGTAAATATACAAATACACTCGTATAATAAAGCAAAATACTTTTCTATATATTAATTAGTGGTCAAATTTCCCTTAAAATGTTAGGAGGAGAACACTAATTTCTAGATCTACCTGTTCCCAATTGGCAGTGCTAGCTCTTTTTATTTTTGGAGAACACTGAGACTACTGATGATCAGAATTAAGGGTAATCACCAATGTAGCTTGAACTCAATAGATGAGATCAATTAGACAAGTTGGAGAGCTTGGTTTGAAGCTTTCTTCCTCCCCTCAATCGTCGCCTCACGTGATGACAAGATTCTCCTAAGCATGGCGAGATTGGGGACTAACAACACAAGTTCAGGACCGTTAGAACCGTTTGGAACATAAGAATTTCGTACAAAACAGTTCAATTTCCTCAAGACTCAGGTAAATTCCTCGCGTTCTAAACAGGCATCAATTCTGGCAAGATTCCTAGAAAATTCCGGTGTTTTTATCGTGATCATGCACGTCTTAGTCTGGTGCTAATGTTCTACTTACCTTGTCCCCCCATTGGCAAGAATTGGCGTATATATGTCACATGCCCATGCTGATGGCCAGTATCTTGATTGAAAACTCCATCTCGAGGGCAAAATTATAGTAAAACACTAACACGATAATTTACGTGCGATGATGCCGTCGCAAGTAATCTTATAAAGAATCATGCAAGCCAGTACTACTGATCTCTTCTTTCTCCTCACCGTCTCATGCACATTGACTTTTAGTCTAGAAAAAAAATACCTTTTACTCCTAGGTGTAATTACATATACCTCTAATATACCACCTAAACAAACTTAAAATACTCTTTTATCGCTTTAGGTATACTCGTATATTAATTATAAGATACTCTAATGTGAACCACACGAAAAAATTGCAAGAGAGTCCATAGTTTTTAACGTATTTTGTAAATACCTTTATATACGCACATAAAAAGAAATATATCAAAAAAAAATATACATACCACCTAAATGGAATTAAATTCTCGTATACTACACGTACATACCCTCCGTTACATGAAATACTCCCTACGTTGTGAGATACGACATAGAGTGTGTGTGTGTCTATATATATATATATATATATATATTATATATATATAATATATATATATATATATATATATATACATATACATACATATATATATATATGTGTGTGTGTGTGTGTGTGTATATATATATGTATGTATATGCATATATATATGTATATGTATATATATGTATGTATGTATCTATGTATCTATGTATGTATATATGTATATATATGTATGTATATATATGTATGTGTATATGTGTGTGTGTGTGTGTGTGTGTATATATATATATATATATATATATATATATATATATATATATATATATATATATATAATATATATATATATATATATATATATATATATATATATATATATAGAGGAAGCCTCTTTTCTACTCCCGGGTGTAATTACACCCTATGTCGTATCTCACAACGTAGGGAGTATCTCGCATAACGGAGGGCATGTACATGTAGTATACGAGTATTTAAGAACATATAGGTGGTATGAACAATTTTTCAGAGGTGGTATGCATTTTTTTCGACATACTCCTTTTTATGTCTGTATATAAAGGTATTTATAAAGGGGCTTAAGCGTTCATGCTCTCGTTTTTAAGCGAAATGGTGATTTTGCCCTCATTTTTTAAACTTTGTGATTTTACCCCTGTGTTTTTGAACTGAAGGGAGAGTCTGCCCCTATTCCGTTAAAGCCAGTTAACGGTGTTAACTTTTGCACGAATAGACAAGTTTGCCCATGTGATTTTACCCCTGTTTTGTTAGAGAACTTTGTGATTTTACCCTTATTTCGAAATTGAAGTTTTGACAAATTTGGTAGAGATGTTGTCAACAGAATTAGACACAAATTTATGCATTCATTTTATTAATATAAATCTGGACAAAATTTGTCAAATTTTGCAAAATTTGGACAGCATTTATGCAAAGATTCAAAGAAACACAATTTTTTATCACACAACTTGCATGTAAACATCAAGAGATTACGGATAACCATGAGATATCATGCTATACATGTACATGTCACATTAATGTCTAGATGACATACCAACATATCCATATGACATGGCAACATACAGGTCCGCATGACATGTCAAACAAAAGTAGCAAGTAGCATTGGGTTTCTAGATCTCTATTGGCAAACATTACATTCAACAATTAAGACCTAACAAACTAGCAAGTCTCACAGCAGTTCCTCCTCCTCTCCTTCCCCTTCCTGAACCTCTTCCCCTTCCCCTTCCTGTAGCAGCACCACTTCCACATCATATGGAGAGAGTGAAAACAAGTTAGTACAATTAGAAATGCTATAATTTCCCAAAAAAACTGTAGTGGACAGCAATGCGTTCATGAATTATATTGTCTCATTGTTGTCGTCTCCTGACCCTCCTCCCCTTCCTGACCCTCTTCCTCTTCCCCTTGCTGTACCAGAACCACTTCCCCTACACATGGAAAGAAGAAAACATGTTAGTAAAGTTAGAAATGATTAAATTTGAAAAAAAATAAGAATGGACAGCAAGGGATGCATGACTTACATTGGCTCATTAATGTCCTCTTGTGACTCCCTTCCCCTTCCCCTACCCCGTCCCCTTGTGAGAAAAGAATGTGTTACTACAACTACCGATTAGTAAATGAGGTAAAAAAACAGTAATACATGCATGACTTACATTGGGTCATTGCTTCCTTGTGCAGATCCATCTTGTGGTTTCTTCTTTTGACTAGCTGTAGGACCTCCTTGGCAATGTTTAGCTGTATGGCCTAGTTCATTGCACTCAGGACATACCTTCCTTTTCTTACTAGTGCCAACTTCATCATATGGTTTGATCCTAGATTTTCTTGGTCTCCCAGGTTTCCTTCTCAAAGGCTTCTTGATTTTGTAGCCTAAATCAACATGAGGTCACTGATCTTTGGATGTCATTGGATTGAATTTGCATGCATACGCCTTCATTGGTGGCTCTCTCATTGGTGGCTCTCTCATTTGTATCTCTCTCACTGGTGCCTCCCTCAATTAGGAGTACACTACTCCTCACAGTAGGGTGAAACCTTCGCTTTGTTGGTGAAGATTGCAGTGGCCCCTCAAAATCATTTATCTGAGCATTGATGCGTACTAATCCCTTGTCTACATTGATTAGAAACCACTCTAACAGATTTTCATCAGATTTTATTTCCACAGAGTCATTCTCCAAATCACGCCACAAAGTTATGAATTGTTTAGAACCCCATAAGCAGTGCTCAGCAATGAAATCAACCAGCTGCAGCAGCCCAAAGCTATGCGTGTCAACAACCTTGGTTGGCAAAGTTCTACGTTGCCACCACGACTTTGGACCACCATCTGGCAAGTTAAAAAACGATCGAACTCTAACAACAAGTTTTAATTCTCTGTGATTTGGCCTACAAATCACAGCAGCGAATATACAGGTTAACAAAACTAGACACCGCTGTTATTTCGCACTATACCACCCATCTCAAAGGTTGAAGAAAATACCTAGGCTCTTCCATGGTGGCTGTCGTGCAGGTCCCAGAGTCCAATTAGTATAGCGCCAAACATTGAAACCAACTGTCGATTCCAAATATAACTGAAGCTGCCATCATTAGAGCCTGATGGGGAGAACCGTGCAATTGGGTAAAATGATCAATGATGGTTTAGCAGCAGGGCAAATTTAAAAATTCAATTCGTAACAATTTATTAACAAAGCTATTATGGATAAACCAAGCATTAGTACTCACAGGTTGTAGTACCATAATCCACACAGCAACTCCTACACTCAATTTACTCACAGGTTGTAGTACCATAATCCACACAGCCGCACTCCTGATCTAGTCTTAATTCATTTCGCTCCTCACCTAGTATCTCAATGTAGCCATCAAAACAACAACAGAAGGCAACATCATCGCAATATTTCTCACTAAATCCACTCAATAATACAAATATGCAACACACGTTCCAACCGCAAAACCACACGATCTGCACAAGATGACTGTGATTCTTTAGGTGATGTCTATGTGTGGGGTGAAGTTGTTTGTGATAACTTTGTACGAACTGGTTCTGATACTGTAATTAGATCAACTGGGAAGACTGATTTCCTCCTCCCAAAGCCGTTGGAATCCAACTTAGTTCTTAATGTGTATCATATAGATTGTGGGGTCAGGCATGCTGCATTGGTCACAAGAAATGGAGAAGTTTTTACATGGGGTGAAGATTCTGGAGGCGCGGCCACGGGATGTCCTGCCGGAGCGAGCCGGACGTTGGTGCCGCGCCTGGGGGGCCGGCCGCGAGCCACGCCGCTCCTGGAGGCCGCCGCGCGCCGCGCCGCGAGCCCGCCTTTGCAGCTCGCCGCGCCTAGGGGGCCGGCCGCGAGCCCGCCTGGGTGCCGCGCCGCGTGCCCGCCTATGTAGCCCGTCGCGCGCTCCTATGCAAACCCTAGTTTTCGCGTTGGGGAGGCAAAACCCGAGAGACCGAGCGAGCTGGGCGTGGGCGTCGGTGGGAGCTGAATGGGTAAGCGTCGGTGGGAGCTGAATGGTAAGGTAAGGGTATTTTTGTCTTTTCGCGTGGTGTTTCTTTTTTATCCATTTAATCGTCCAGTCTTAACGGTGTCACAAAACAGGGATAAACAGAGTCTTCATTTCAAAATCGCGAGGGCAAAATCACAAAGTTAAAAAAGTAGGGGTAAAATTACATTTGTAGTTGATAATAGGGGCAGAAACACCAAATTCCCATTTATAAAATACGCTAAAACTATGGACTCCTTTATAATTTTTTCATGTGATTCACATTGGAGTATCTTATAATTAGTATATGAGTATACCTAAAGTGATAAAGGAGTATTTCAAGTTTGTTTAGGTGGTATATTAGAGGTGGGTGTAATTACACCTGGGAGTAAAATGTATTTTCCATATATATATAGGAAGCTTCTTTTCTACTCCCGGGTGTAATTACACCCTATGTCGTATCTCACAACATAGGGAGTATCTCGCGTAACGAGGAGTATGTACATGTAGTATATGAGTATTTAAGACTATATAGGTGGTATGAACAATTTTTCAGAGGTGGTATGTACATTTTTTTCAACATACTCCTTTTTATGTACGTATATAAAGATATTTACAAAATACGCTAAAAACTATGGACTCCCTTGCAATTTTTTCATGTGTTTCACATTAGAATATCTTATAGTTAGTATATGAGTATACCTAAAGTGATAAAGGAGTATTTCAAGTTTATTTAGGTGGTATATTAGAGGTGGGTGTAATTACACCCAGGAGTAAAAGGGATTTTTCCTATATATATAATATATATATATATATATATATATATATATATATATATATATATATATATATATATATATATATATATATATTCGTCGCAACTTTTTTCATATTTGACCTAGATGTTCGATTTTACAAATCTAACCCCCTCTTCGAGCTCGGGAGCCATAGAAGGCAACACATGTCGCCTGCTGAGCCACTGGAGCTTGACAGCACGAGCCCCCACAACAGCAACAAACTAATGGCTCATAATTAGCACTAATTAAATATGATTAGTCTTATTAAATACAATTAGCATTAATTAAGCGTGCACACTAATTACGTTCGGCGACCTGCCAAGCTAGAGAAGCTTGGCAGGTACAAAGAGAGACAACATTTGTAAAAACGGATGTTTAGCAACTAAATTTAAAATAAACAGCCACAATATCATTTGTATGAACAATTTTGTGTTTTTGCTCATGCTATTGTGCTATACTAGCACAACCTTTGACACTGTAACAGCGCCTCGCCAATCGCCATATGCTAAGGCAAGCTATATCTACCACTTCTCGCCCCTTCACATTATTCTCTCCACTTATCCTTCTCCATCTGCCCCCTTATTACTCTGTCTAGTATCCACTCTTAGTCAAAGATGAGCCTCCCTTGTACTCATGGGGCGAATCCATAGAGCTCCATACAGGTGCATGCTCTTGGCCTCCTAGTTCCTGCTATTTTACTCGGCGCTCCGGTAGCTAGGCCTAAGATGATACCAATCGAGGCTAAAGACACGCAGCCTAGCATACATAAGTGCAGCCCAACTAACACAACATGGTCCAAGGTGCTCGGCCAACCAGGCCACTCTATGAAGGGAAGATAGCAGGCAGAGGCTACACCACACGCCTATCGCGTTGCCCTAGTCACTCGTGTCTCGTTTCCTCCCTCCATCTATCCCGTTTCACGCGAAAACAAAATCTATTCCATTTAGGTCTTTAGAAATTGGAATATCCATCTACTTCGTTGTGAACCAGAGGAAAAATTATACATATAATTATATAAATAGTAAAACGGTAAACCCTAGTCATTTTCGTTCTGGTTCCACCCCTGCTTGTACTATAGTCCAAAGTACACATATTTCGCCCCAATCTTGCCAGTTACCACAAGTGATGCAAGTTAGCACAAGTAACGGTAGTTTGTGCTACCGGTTGGTTACAAAGAAAGGAGATGCAGATGGACAGAGGTGCCAATGCAGCAATGGTTGAGAAGCTGTACCCACCCGCTTTGCTCTCCCATGGGGAAGTAGTCAAGGGTAGAGAGGCCTTCATGGACACACTGAGGCGCTTCCACTCCCTCATGGGCACCAAGTTCATGTAGCTAACTAACCTCACCTAGAGTCCATTTCTCATGTCAACTTTAGGCAAGTGACATCTGGTGTTTGTGCTTTGTAGGACCCCTATGATTGGAGGGAAGGACCTTGACCTGCATTAAGTCTATGGCATGTGGAGGTCACCAACTGTGAGACCATGTAGAGCTCACCCCATAGTTGTAATGAGTAATTGAGTTGTGGTTCAGAGAGTTTGAGTTTGGTTTTTTCGAGTTTGCAATTTTTTCACTTGCTTCTATTGCTAGTGTTATGACCGGTATTGGGGCTGCGGTTATACCAGCCAGGAGTGGTCTGACCGACCAAAGGCTGGTGGTCAATCCGACGGTGGAGTGGCAGTTAGGCTAGCATGGGAACTGCGGTGTGACCGGTTGGGTGCAGTAGTATCAGACTTGAATAGTGGTTGGACAGGGGTGCAGTACGATCGAATTCTAGTTGACGGTAGCTATTTTTTAGTAAGATTGTTTTGGGGTGAGCTCAAATGGTCATACCGGACCTTGTGGTGAGCTCAAGTGATCATACCGAACCTTGTACTACAGTAGTACCGATGGTGACACTATTGGTGTTGTACTGGCAGTATGACTGGCCTTTGGTTGGTGGTCATACCGGCCATGGTGGGCACGGTCTTAGCTTGTGGTTGGCAGTCTGGCGGCCTTGTTGGTTTATGCTGAGTTGGTTGAGGGTGTGGGCACGGCAGGGTGTTGTTGCTTGTGTGCAGTATTGATCCTAGGTTTAGAATCAGTGGTTTTATTGCATACATTTTGCATAATGCATTTTATGGATTAATTGTATCAATTAATGATTTTATGTATTGTGTGGTGCTATATGACAGTTTGCTTGCTATTGTTGGTTGTAGGACTCCGGAGCTACATCATGGTGAGGCGGATGGGATCGAGACTATGCTCAAGAGGAGCCGAGATCTAGATGATCAAAGAGCCGCCAAAGATGACCAAGGCTTGTGGGGTGGTTACAAGCCAAGACGACAAGGAGCCAGAGTGGAAGCTACTGGTGGACGACATGACGGGCAATGGCAATGTGGACTGAGACTAGGTTTAGGGAGGAGCCAAGGTCCTGTGCAATCGAGGAACCTAGGTGTCTTCATGTGCAAGGAAAAGTATGTCATGCGCTAAGTGATTTGGGTCGTTTACAAGTGAGGACGGTTCAGTGGGATCCAGATATGTGAGTGGCTTGGCAACAAGTCATTGAGACCACATGAAAGATGACGAAGCATGGACAATGCTTTGTGGCAAAGAAGGTGGGAAGCGTCATGGAAGGTGTTAGGTGGTATTATGGTAAATTGACAAATACTAGAAAAGTGATGGTGCGCGAAACTGCGACGTGGCCTAAGTGGTTTAGGTATTGGTTGTGCTAAAAATATGAAGTGGATGAAGTATTGATTCACTAATAAGTTAATAGGTGTGTACGCTTTGAGAATCCTGTTTGTGTAAGTGTAAAACCCGGAATTATGTTGGGTTAAAATGTTAGCCCATGTAAGTGGATAAAACCCAACTAGAGATGCTCGTTAGGGTTTCTCTTGTGAGCCTCCATATATAAGGAGGGAGAGAGGTGGCTAGAGGTAAGCTTTCGAAGAGAGTTGATGCCTAGCCTTGAGAGAAGTTAGGGTGCTTGGAGAGAACCTTGTGGGAGATGAGAAAGCCTTTTGTGGTTGAGCTTTTTATTATCTTTAGGCTTTGTGTATGGTTAGGGAATATCTGTAAATATTCATTTTCAAGTATCAATAGATATCAAAATTCGTCCAAGTATTTTCCCTCTTATGCCTTTATGTTGAAATCTTGATTTGGCTTGATTTTTGGCACTTATCATTCCCTTTTTGATATTACTTTGTGCTAGGGATATATAAATGATGAAGTATCTTAGAGACTATATCTCATCCATCTAGGTACTTATTATTTGTATGTTCTTGTGTTTGTCTGGTTAGCTAAAGAGAGTGATTTTAGACTTTTGCTCTTGTGGGTGTTTTGGGTTCAATTTGTTCTATGATTTAGCTTGCTATAACATATGAGAACCCATTCAAGGTTATCTAGATTATATAGAGCTCACGAGGAAGAGCAGATCGAGATTTCTGTTTTTGCCTAGTTTTGGTGCTTCCTTTACTCAAATAAAAAAAGATCATAACTTTGATAATGATTCTTTTGACCATTGATTAGAATAGGTTTCTGACATCCTAATGAAGGTACATACCAAGTTTCATGTTATTTGGACCAGCGGATCAAAAATTTCATCGATTTTTGGTTTTGAAATAGTGCCGGTTTTACTATTCTTGTGCTGGTTTTACTGTAGCGCGATACTACCGGTTACTATAGCAGTACTACCAATTTTATTATGGTATAGAGTCTGGCTCTCTCTTTTAGCCTTTCTAGTCATTCTTTGTGAGGAGAGAGTTTGGGGATTGATTTTTGTAGGTTTGGATCTTTTGAGCTATTTCTTCTCTTGCAAGTGGTTTTTAGTTGTTGTATCTTGCATCTTATCTTTAGGGAGAGCTTGATCCTTTTTGCTTTTGCTAGTGGTATCTTGCATTTGGTTTTCTTCTTGTAGTTAGGGAGTTTTATTTTCTTACTTCCTTTTTCATTATACATACATAGCATTTCATTGTGGCATTATATTTAGATATAAGCTTTGACTATTACCCACTTGTGATGTAATTCTAATTTGATATTGCTTATTGCCATGTTATGCCTACTTAGCTAGTTTCGTCATACTTTTATATGTATAATTAAATCTTTTTCATGCTAGCCTAATTTGTAAACGTGAACTAAATTTAATAAGTGGTATCAATTTTTTTACAATTGGTATCTTTTAAATTTGCAAGGTTAGATCTTTTAACTAGTTTGCTTTCTAGTGATCCTTTTATGATATATACCATATCAAAAATGCTCTTTTGAATCTAGAATCTAAATTGAACTTTAGATTAAACTATTCTAGTTCTTTGTTGAACCATGATTTTACTTCTTCTAGACTTTTACGGCTATGATCGGGTATTACTTACAGAATCAAGAGTAGCATATTGTTCTTGAACTAAAAGTGAAAACTAAAAAATGATATATTTTTGTGTGAAAAAATTGAGCTCACCAATTCTTTCTTATGAGATGGCTTGTTATTGCACTAGACATGAACTCAGGTGGAGTTTTGGATAACCAAGACCACTCTTTTAAGCTTCTGGCTTGGGATGGTCACCCTAAGGCTTAAGATCTAGCACAAGGTGAAGAAAACAAAAATATATTTACTAAAAAACTAAGGCAGTTGTGGGTGGCTCCTAGTCTAGAACTTGTTTTACTAAGAAAAGACCAAAATATATTTTCATAAGTGTTAATTATGCTCAATTCCAAGTGCTTCAATAAAATGATTCAATATTGAACTTGTAGTACTCTAGTTGATTTAATTTGAGTTTCTTGATTCCATTTAGCCTTCTTGACATGACTTAGCTCATATTTGGATATTTTTAAATAAACTTGACAATTTTGATGCCTTGCTTAACTTGAAATTAATTTGAATATTTTAAATTGTGATATCTTATTTAGGTTGGTTATATATGCCTCATCGTGATCTAGATTACTTTGTATGTATTCTTTGGTTTCAAGTAGTATCTTTTTAATTTCAACCTCACTTTGAATAATTTTCAAAACTTTTTAGGTTTTGCATCTTCATGCATACATACATGCACTCTCTTATGATTTTTTTGCTCCAAGTGGTGCCACACACATTTTGAGGGGGAGCTTTAGCCCTTGATGTCTATATTGTCAAAAGGGGGAGAATAATTGAGAAAAGGCATTAAGGGGTAAAAACTTCCATAAAGGGGAAGAACATGTATTTTGTGGTATAAGTAATATAAGTTGCAAATATAAGTGGTTTAGTTGCAAAACTTGCTCAATTGAAACCTAAAAATACCATAATGAAATATTTAAGTGAGAAGGAGCTTCATTGCATATTATTTGCTCTTTTTTGTATTTTTTCGTTCTTTCTCTTGCTATGAAAATGGTCATGGTGAGGAATTGCTCTTTTTAACTATAAGCAAGATTGAGGTTTTGTGAGGTTTTAGGTGTGATTTAGAGTTTTTATGAAAAACTTGCTCTTTCTTGGTGTTATTACATTCCACACTTTGCCAACATGGTCATGATCTTTTCTTTATCTTTTAAATAGACCATGTATGACTTTTACAACTTATTGCTTTTTTTCAATAACAAACTCAACTTTTTGCCTTTTTGGTGTTTGTCAATACACTTATCATCATCAAGGGGAGATTGTAAGATCATGTGGAGGTCACTCCATAGTTGTGATGAGTAATTGAGTTGTGGTTCAGAGAGTTTGTAGAGTTTAGGTTTGGTTTTTGAGAGTTTGCAATTTTTTTCTATTACTTTTTGTTGCTGATGGTATGAATGGCATTGGGACCGTGGTCATACTGGCCAGGAGCAGTCTGATCGACCCAGGGTTAGTGGTTAGACTGATGGCGGGTGGCAGTTAGGCCAACATGGGAGCCACGGTCTAACCAGTCGGGTGCGGTAGTACCGGACTTGAATAGCATTTGTCGTAAACCTATTAGTAAGGCATAGTGCAAAACCTACCAAAAGAAATTGATAGGGAATAAAAGGACATTTTTCGATACTTCCAAGGAAGTAAGGACCTTAGGTTGTTCTATAGAAAGAACCAAGACTTGAATATAATGGCTATGCAGATGCAAGGTACCTGTCGAACCCTCATACCGCAAGGTCATAAACAGGCTATGTATTCTTGTGTGGTGAAACTGCAATTTCATGGAAATCGTCTAAGCAAAGTCTTTTAGCAATTTCGACGAACCACTCGTAAATCATAGTGCTATACGAAGCCGCACGAGAATGTGTTTAGCTCCGACGAATGATTCACTACATCCAGCAGTCATGTGAGCTGAATATCATGCAAGCTCCCACAATTATCTATGAAGGTAATGCAGTTTGTGTTGCACAAATACAGACGGGCTACGTAAAGAGTCATCTCACTAAGCATATTAACCCCAAGTTCTTCTATGCTCATGAATTGCAAAAGATGGACGAAACTGAGGTACTACATATTAAGTCTTGTGAAAATCTGGTAGATTTATTCACTAAGTCATTCGCAGCATCTAGTTTTGAAACATGTGTACGAGGAATTAGAATGATGAAATTTAGAGAAGTGTAGAATTCAAGGGGAGATTTCTCTCAAGCTCGTTATTAAAACTTGATCACGAAGATCAAGTACCCAAATAATGAATCCTGAAGATTAAATGAAATTGGGTGGATTATACTCTTTTTCC
This sequence comes from Dendrocalamus latiflorus, assembly GCA_017311315.1. Lineage (NCBI taxonomy): Eukaryota > Viridiplantae > Streptophyta > Magnoliopsida > Poales > Poaceae > Dendrocalamus > Dendrocalamus latiflorus. The sequence goes on from CM029626.1 coordinate 5,942,968, forward strand.
CTTGACGAGTTTTCCCGAAGTTTCTCGGCCAAGATTTTTAATGAGGCAATTCGTGCAATGCAGCATAACATGTATCATGTACTCTTTCTCCAAATTTTTTCACTGGGTTTTTATGTAGTTTTGATGAGGCATGGACATATTGGATGAGTGCCCAAGGGGGAGTGTTAGGAAACATGGACCTGGGCTTGAAATCTTGGCCCATGGTAGGCACCTCACCACCAGACTATAAATAGAGAGTGCTATTAGCTATTTTATACACGCATGAGAAAGAGAAAGCAATAAAGAAAAACCAGGAGTTCTCCCCCTATCTTTGTGTTCCTATCTACTATTTGTATTGCTTTGTGATTGATCTGTCTTTTGCATAGCAGAGGAATCGATCGGACTAGGATCACCAGCGACGTTTCCTCAACACTACCAATAGACACGCCTAGGTGAGCATAGCTTGCACTCGAAATAGACCAGTATGTTCTTACCTGATAGGCCCTGCTCTAAAGTACGGTGGTAGACCTCGCTCATTTCAGTTTGAACTTCTGGTTTC
>CM029626.1:5943605-6008605 GCA_017311315.1 Dendrocalamus latiflorus
GGCACATGCCGTGCTTCCATGAACTTATACCACCAATTTTTTCATCTCTATGAAAGAACTAATCTTTTTTTTTTGAAACATATGGAAGAACTAATATTTTGTGCCGTTTACAACAACAAAGTTTTTATCGTGATCCGGTAACAACCTAAAATATCTAGTCGAGCAACTAGCCATCTCTAATCGCAGCAAACAATAGATTCCAAGAAGAAGAAGAAGAATACATACGCCGTAGTTGGGCGAGACGAGTGGGGCGCACTCGATGCAATCGCAGGGCACCCAGAAGAGATCGCTGCCGGTGTCGAGCGCCACCAGGAATGTCACGTTCGGCGTCCCCAGCGCCACCACCGCGTAATGCAAACTGCTCAACCAACCCCAACCACCACCATTCTTTGTTAACCCAAAAGCGCAAAAAAAAATCTAGACAGCAACTTTTGACGATTTAATCCCTCTCGACTCGCCGTAGTAAACCATGGAGAATTGGAGATGATGATAAGCTCTTACAATCCGAAGTCGTTCAGGCGGTACGTGTCGTTGCCGTCGGCAAAGGCGAGCTCCCCCCCGGCGGTGGCGAGCGACCGCCGGCGCAGGTCGTGCCCGGCCAGCGCGGCGTAGTACTCCACCGTCCCGGCCGCCGGCGCGCGGTACCCCTGGCGCCCCGCCGCCTCCGCCCAGCCCCGCACCGCCGCCGAGTACCGGTGGTGGACGTCCAGGCTCAGCGCCTCCGCCGCCGCCACGGCGGCCAAGAGCAGAACCCGCATCAGGGCGGCCATACTACACCGGCAAGGTTTCCAAAGCAAAAAAGCTTGCAACTTTACAGAGAAAAAAGAGGCTCGGTTCTTGGCTGGCGTCGGTATTTATCTGGGATTCGGAAAGGAGAAGAACGGAAGGAGCGTGTGTATATGCAGTCTGCGAGGTGGGAAGAATTGGTGGTGGGCGCTCGGCTCCCGCGGGAAGGGTGGGTGGCGGGGCCCGCGGGAATCAATGCGTCTTGTTAACAGTCTAGGAAAGGGTTAGATTTTTGTGCCGTTGTCTGTATTATTACTATCGACTAGTCAGAGAACCGCAGGTTGCAATGAAGTTATAAAAATAGTAAGACAGAACTTACTGTCTGGTCAATTTCACACATCAAACATTAAAAAGCAAGCGACAGGGAAAGAATGGTGGCCAGAATACGCGAGAAGATGGAAAAAGTAGAGGGGGTGGGCAGTTGTATCCTGAGAGAGAAGAGTAGAGAGACGAATGATCCATATCAAATCGGATGGTTATAGAGAGGGGAAAGGAGAATGCACCGACGATCACCAACTTCTCTTTATATATAGTAGAGATATGGATGGAGCGATGCTATTTGAGCAATTTGAGTATTATGTCTACCACGAAACCCAATGGTTTGTGGTGAATAGTCGAGCGATGTAACCGTTTTCTCAGTTGAGCTAATTTTTGTTGGTTTGATGCTTCGGAAAGATTCTGATGGGACAGTGGATTTTGGGCATGTTCTTTTCCTCCGAAGCCGGCGGCTTTTGGCTTTTGCTACAGTACCTAACTTTCAAACGGGGTATTTTCTCAAGATGGGGTCTACAAGTTAAACGATCTACACGTTAAAAGTCCAACATCTATACCAGCCAAAATCACAAGTGAGTATCTGTCTCTCCGTAATCTGTACCGTAAACATCCAAAATTCAAAAATTTCAGCCAAAACCCATAAACCGTAGCCGTTGCCAAACAGGCCCTTTGTTGCGGTTTCTATATTGATGATGACTCGATGTGATTCTAATTTGATTCCGGGAAGAGAGAAAAGAACAGGAGTCAATCTGTCGCAGTAAGATCCGAAAAGGTTACTATCCTCTGTTTATTCAGGTGGAGGAGGAGAACATTTCACTCGTAGGCTCGTGGTCAAGGGAGTGAGAACTGAGAAGTGTAGACGTAGCCATGCACGGCACGTTGCTCACGTGATGGCAGGTTTCAACACGGCAGTGCTTGCCTGACTTTGACTAGGAAGGCGGCTGCTCTGCCCTTTAGTTTAGACCAAATAAAACAAGACTGTCAGAGTCAAGACATGACACCACGAGTGCCGGCCCAATTAAATGTTCCCGGACTTCGACTTGTCATGGCTTGTCGTCTAGAAAGGTGTAGGTGCATGAGGTGAGAAGAGTGATGCCTTTAAATTTGAGTAAATTTGTTTAGTGGTATTGCATATTTTCATGATTTTTAAAAATATACCATCATAAACACAAAAAAACTATAGAAAATACTATTACCCTCATATTTTTCATCCAAAACAACCTAAAGCTTTTCTTCGAGAGAGAAATTTTAATACATACCAATACTACCCTTGTAGTCTTCCTCCTGCCTCATCTAGGATTAGACCTCTCAAACATATAGCTTCAGAAAATCCACCAAAGCACTATTAAAATCACCTCAACCACTAAATCAAGCCACACAAAATCATAGCTCTTGGATCTAGAAAAAAAATCTTAGGAGTAGGACCTATTTTTGCATTGGGTGAGAGCAAGAGATAGGATAGGACGCATCTTCCTCCTCTAGAAGAGAAAAGCACGAGCAGAGTTGGCCAATCCCTCAGGTGGAAATGGTCTACGAGAAAGGAGTGCGGAGGCACGGGAGATGGAAAAAATGGGTTGTGCCCGATGCAAGGAAACAAATGGTGATGGTGGTGGTTTGGGAGAGGGACACCGTAGACAAACGGGCATGGCGACAGCAACGGCAGCACTTTGGGTGCTCGAGGGTGCGGCTAATTCATGATTTAGCACGAGATCTGAGCACGTCAAAATGTAGAACACGGCGAGAGGACGCTTGGGTATGGGTGAATTGGTTAGAAACTGCAGGCGATGAATGGCAATGACGAGGCCCGAGCCAAGGTGAGGAAAAATAAACTCGATATGTAGCTACTATGAGCAAAATTATCAAATTAAATTTGGGAATAGAAGGATTGCGAGGTGGAACACGATATGACACGAATGGATATTGACATAGATTACTGAATTGAGAGATCAAAGCGGTGGGTCACACAGGAGCGATGGGGCAGGAGGAAGCATCTGCCTTACTTGCTGCAAACTTGACCTCTTGGTGTTTCCTATTGTTCACAAGGTGGAACGTTAACACGCTGATGCTAGCCCCCACTACATCTAGTCACATTGTTAGCTGTATAGCGTTGTCACCGTCCTCCTCCTCGCCGCCATGACTACCATCGACGATAGCCTCCTCAGTATCTTCTCTTCTTCTCCTGTACACAAAATGGGATAATCTCATCCAAGAACACGCCATGCTCATGCTAGTCTTGTCGATTCCACCAGGATCCACCATCGCCATGCCCACTCCCTTCATGCCCTATAGCCCTTCACCATCCTGTTCTAACCTATCCCTGTCCGATGTTGCGTCATCGACTGCCTCCCTCAAGTTTGCCGTTCCTAGGAACAAGCTGTGAGCTTGCTGTCGTCGCAATCTCCCCCAGCAGCGTCCCTCCTGTTTCTCCCTCTCTCCTCTCTTTCTCGCTCTCTATCTCAGTCAAGAAGAAGAATAGTGTGCGGAGCAGGCTTTGTTGGAGAAAGGGATGGGGGCAAAGGCAAGATTGTCATTTCACATGCAACTAACGGGAAAATAGACAGCCATGGTATTTTGTAGGTTTTTTTTGTCTTTGCATTGGCATTTGTAAGCTTGGATCTCTTCACAAAGGTATTTTCAAGTCGTGATTCTTTATGATGGCACAAAACAAATTTGCTCTTAAATTTAGCTGGTTGATCATCATCACACAACAAGAACCTGGAATCAATAACAACTCAGGTAAGCATTGCCCAACAATTACACGTGGGAAAGACAGTATCTATATCTAGCTAACATGACCGGGAAATAAACCGTTCCAAATGGCTTCAGCTTCTAGCTTTTTTTTCGTTTTCGGCTTATTTAAGCTAGAAGTCATTGAGCACGCATCAACTTCTAATTTTAGCCCTTTTTTTGGTTTTTTTCTCTTATTCATTTGCATTGTTTGTGCATGTATAACATTTTTTTTCAAATGTTTTATATTTTTTCCTTATTTTTTCTTTGCAAAAGCTAACAGCTATTATAATACAATTTCAAATAAAAGTTACATATAAAAGCTTAAACTAAAAGCTAGTTGAGGCACCACCAATGTCTCCGTGACGATTATCAATCAAAGATCAAGAGATTCAAGTACACGTCTAGCGATCGTCCTCTTATTATCCAACTACCAGTTAAACAACAATATCTTACGCAGATCTCCCTTATCTGTTGCAGAATTTGGTCACATCGCGCGGCTCGAGTGGCACTCCCCGGGTAGCACCAGCGGAAGAACGCCGTGTATCCACTTAACCAGGTCACATCTCGCATGCATAACATTTATATGATAAGAGCAGAGATGACGGAATTTGATTTGAGAACCACCTAATCAGTAATCAGTGGCCACTCACCGATGACAGCTGCAGGTATGCAACGCCAGCACGACTCGTAAACCACGCCAGAAAACGATGGTTTGCTTGCATATAAAAATGCTGCTTATTATAGGGAATATCTTACCATGACGAATTGACAAGAAATACATCCATGGGGAATCAATCCTCCGTCATCCATGCCTGGCAGGGCCCTACGTTACGCGTCCCTTGCTCGATTCGCGCTTGCGGCCCTGGCCTGCACTGCAGTTGGTGACGCTGATGACATGATGGCGTCACACAGCACGCAGCCACGCACCGCCCGGTGCCACACAAATCGCAGCCCAAATACATGATAGAGAAGTGAGGGGAGATACATACGTGAGACGGAAGTAAAAAGAGTGAGATGTGTGATACGCCCACAACCGAGATAGGGACGAGAGAAGTGAAAAAATACTCTTAAAAACATGTGTTCAGATTAACTTTTAATTTATTCAAATAGAAGTCAGAAACACATACTAATATAAATAGATCGGAAGCAGAAAAATTGGGATATAAACGTGGCAGGGAAGGGGGAGCGGGTGAAGAGAGAGAGAGAGACGAGAACCGGTGGTCAGCCATGACGGCTGACGAGAGGTACGTACGCGCGTGGTTGGAACGCTGCCTCCGTTGCGTGCGAGTTTCGCTTGCTCCTGCCGTCTGCGGATGGATCTTGGCGGGTGCGGCTCAGGTGCTGTGACCCCTGCACGCGCTAAGTGCAGGGGCACGCCCAGGAGCCGCCACGTGTCCCCAAATATTCAAAAAACTTCCGAAAAATTCTAAAAAAATACTTAAAAAATCAGAAAAATTGTAAAAAGTATTTTCTTACAAATAAAAAGTATTTTTTTGTAAGTACTTAATTTTTTTGATTTATGCTTTTATTAAAAAGTATTTTTTTTAAAGTACTTAAAAATACTTTTTAATAAAAGTATTTTTACAAAAAGTACTTTTTACAATTTTTCTGATTTTTTAAGTATTTTTTTAGAATTTTTCGGAAGTTTTTTGAATATTTAGGGACACGTGGCGGCTCCTGGGCGTGCCCCTGCACTTAGCGCGTGCAGGGGTCACAGCACCTGAGCCGCACCCGATCTTGGCTAGATCAACCCGGGGGCCGTGTAATTATTGCTAGTTCCTGACCTGGGCTGTGTACTTTGACTCAGCAGCCTGCGTGAGACTCGCATCAGATTTTCAAGTTTTTTTTTCTTGGTCACGTATGCATCAGATTGGTAGGTGCATGCATCTGTTGTGGCCGCTGCGAGACATGGTAATATGGTATGCATCATCAGTGATCAGGCGCACCTGACAAGCGTAGGGTGCTCGGTTAGGGTTGCCTAGGAACCAAACCGCACACGTGCTAGCGAGGTCTACATGACTGTACATGCAAGCCGCATCTCTCACGCAGCTCTAAGGCAAGAACCAAGCAAACGCACACCGAAGGTATACCTCAACTCTTCAGTTCCCACCCCTTTTCTGAGCCGTAGCGGTCACATGGTTGGCTGACAGCAGCTGGAGCTTGGTCTTGGTCGTTCGGCCGCGTCCGGCGAATGCCCAACACAATGCGCTGGCAGTGACCGGCATAACATAACCAACGACAGATGCAACACATAATTCTTTAATCTGTCCGGAGACGACGGTCAAAAGGGGATGGTTAGGTTCAGGCCCAATCACAAAATCTCACCAGAATTTGCTGATCGAATCAGAGCGAGCCAGCATTCGTGCTTTAAGGAACAGGATCCAGGGCAAATCAATCGCCCATTCACCAGCTTAGGTGGCAGGCAAATTAGTGCAGGGGCTCCGCACCTGATAAGCTTCTGAGTTCGGCCGATGGTGATCGTCCACCAAACGCAAACTCCAGTGGACTTGACGCTTGCCAACAGGCATAGTACTCGAAGGCCATGTAGCAAGCAGCACACGCTACTTTACCAACCCATCAGTCTGTTGAGATCAAAGATTACATGGAACCTGGGAAATAGATCAAAATTTCAGACATAGAACTCGAACTTGTGTCACTGTTCAGCAATTCAGCCTGAATTTTCCGCTGATGGTGAAATAGATCAAATCATCAAAGGCTCCTTCCAACAAGCGGGCAACATTGCAAAAAATAACCAGACCAACTTGTTGAACGACAAAATTACTAGTTACTGCCTACACATGATTGTTTTGTCTTAACACAGGGTATTGTCAAACAAATACCACCGAGGCACAACCAAGGGAAAATACTATTCATCAGAGCGAAGCTTACAACAGCTGTTAGTACATTAGTGTTATGGTCGAACAGTATTATACGCGACGGCGCAGACATGCGGGTGCGGCAGCTGGGTCTGGACGAGAGGGATCCAACACGGGCGAGGATGCGGCTAGAGCGATAGCCGTGCTGGATGCGCTACAGGAGGCATCAACCGCCTGAAGTCCATACAGTACAAGATACGGCTTCCTATTTCAATAAATTGCTTTCCAATTCAGTAATAATAGGTATGGTATTAGAGTTTACTTTCCTTTTGAATTAGAGATGCTTGTTAGGGGTTATCCCATATATGGGTTAACGGTTTGATCTGAAGAAAATAAGAAAAGAGATTACTCTTCCATCTTCCCCCTTTCGCTTGTGTGCCTCTGCCGGTGCATGGCTCTGTTCTTGCCAGCACGGCGCCTCCACGCCGCCGGCTCTTCAAGCCTCGCCCTCCCACCTTCCACTCATATAACCTACATCACCAGAATTCCGCACACAACATCGCCAAGAGATGTCATGTCCGGCAGCGGTGACGAGATCACCTCCACCGACAAGAAGCTAGATCAGACCATTACCTAGTTGGCCACTCTGACCAATCGCCTAGATCGGCATGATATGCGCCTTGCGACATTAGAGGGGGCGGGCAGCAGCAGCATGGAGGCAGCAAAGCAACCGTTAGCCCCTCCACTGTCCCTGGGGCGACTGCCGTGGCCAACAACAAGCCACCTCACTTTCATCACCTCGAGTTTCTAGTGTTCACAGGTGACGACAATCCATTACCATAACTCAATCGATGCGAACAATTTTTCCGGAGCCAACGAATGCTCGAGGAGGAGAAAGTCTGGCTCGCTTCATATCATATGACTGGTGTCGCGCAACAGTGGTACTATCTGTTAGCACACGTCCGTACGTCCAGTGCTGGCGCATATACCATGCCGTGTGTCCGCTACGGGCCCACACGCGTCATGCGTCATATGCCCACGCCCCTAACCCGTACGCACCCGTGCCCCGGTCCCCAGGTCTTAAATGGGCTGCGCACCCCACGCATCTGAGCCCACGGGCTGCCCGCAAGCAAGCCCTTTAAGCAACAACCTTATAAGTGGTATTGGGCCTTCTCCCCCCAAAAGACTAGTCCAATGGGTGGAGGCTCCCTCACACTTATAAGTTGTGCTTTTTTCCTTTCCCACAATCCATGTGGGACTATTTTCCCAACAATCTCCCCCTCACACATGGATTGTGCACACCGCACTTCTGGGAGATGTTGGGTGCCTGGCTCTGATACCACTGTTAGCACACGTCCATACGTCCAGTGCTGGCGCATATACCATGCTGTGTGTCCGCTACGGGCCCACACGCGCCATGCGTCATATGCCCACGCCCCTGACCCGTACGCGCCCGTGCCCCGGTCCCCAGGTCTTAAATGGGCTGCGCACCCCACGCATCTGAGCCCACGGGCTGCCCGCAAGCAAGCCCTTTAAGCAACAACCTTATAAGTGGTATTGGGCCTTCTCCCCCCAAAAGACTAGTCCAATGGGTGGAGGCTCCCTCACACTTATAAGTTGTGCTTTTTCCTTTCCCACAATTAGGGGTGGCAACGAGCCGAGCCGAGCCTGGCTCGGCTCGGCTCGTGAAAGCTTGGTGCAATGGAGGCTCGGCTCGGCTCGGTTAGGATATTAAGTTTTTTTGTGGGCTCGGTTCGGCTCGTGATGTGGCTCGAGCCAGCTCGCGAGGGCTCGCGAGCCAGCAACATGTTAGATATATATATAAATCCAATTAAGCATTAGACTAATACGAGATTTTTGCAATGCAAATACTTTCCCAGCAACATGTTAGAATGGAAAGCATGATTTGTGATGTTAAAAATCAACATTTTGCATCACATTAGATGATTATATGACACATAACTTTTACTTTTTAGTTGGCTCGCGAGCCACCGAGCCGCTCGCGAGCTGGCTCGGGCTCGGCTCGTTTAGATCCCAAGCTTTTTTGCTGGCTCGGCTCGGCTTGTTTCATTCACGAGCCGAGCCAAACCTCCACGAGCCTGAGCCCGAGCCCGAGCTGGCTCACGAGCCCGAGCTTTTTTGCCAGCCCTACCCACAATCCATGTGGGACTATTTTCCCAACACTATCATGTGGAATGGAAGGAGGGTACACCCAGTTGGCGCCGTTTCTCCGAGATGGTGCACATGCTTTTGGACCACCATTGCGCCACAACCCTCTCGGCGAGCTCATGCATCTTCATCAGACAGGCACCATGGCCGACTATCAATCCCAATTTTTTGCCCTATTGACACGAGCAAACCTGAGCCCAGAACAACAAATTCATATGTTCACAGTGGGTCTCTCCGAACTCCTGCGCATCGATGCCGAGCTTGAGGCGCCACACAGTTTGGAGGTCGCCATGGGTCTCGCGCGCGCATATGAGCACCAAGCGCAGGTTGTGATAGACACCACCAAGTCTAGTTTGCTGTCCAAATCGGTCAGCAAGGGAGTTTTCATAGCACATCCAACTGCGCTCACACCGGCATCACTCCAGACCACATCGCCATCGTCCGGGGCAAAGCCAGTTGCACTACCAGGAAGCACGCCCACAGGACCACCGCAGCGGTACATACACAAGTTAACGCGTGCACAAATGGAAGAACGCCGGCAGCTCGGTCTTTGCTATAATTGTGAAGAGCAATATTCACCGCAACACGTCTGCAAGCAACTTTTTTGCATCATGATAGCTGACTGAGCTTAGGGGTGTGGTGGTTTGTGTCGGGGATGACTGAGCTGAGCAGTCCACAGTGAGCTCCTATGGTCAAGCGGCGATGCTAGCCGTCAGCTCAACAGGGGGATCAGGAAGTTGGGGTCTTGCTTCAGGGGTGTTACTAAGGGCATGAAGAAGCTGCAGGTGAAAGCAATTGAAATGAAAATGATTAAATAGAAAGAATTGAAGATTGGCTTACTTTGGGGTCTTCCAACGATCATCGACGATACTCTGTTTGAGGGCTCAATTGGGGGTGTGTGGTTCACCTTGGGCACCGGTGGTTCCAAATGGAGGGGCTCATGGGTTCAAATAGGGCGAGAATGGTGGTTCGGCACAGGGGCAAGGTTAAGCACACAGCGGTGCGTGGTAGGGGTCAGGAAGGTGCGGGAGGGAGTGGCGCGGCTGACAGTGGGGAGGTACAGGCTGCCCCGGGTGCGGCATTACGACAGTTAAAAAGTGATGTGGTGTGTCAGGTTGGTTGTGAGAGAGCTGTGAGTGAGAGAAGGCAGAGAGGACGGCGAGGCGGTAGGGGTGAGATGGGTATGACGCTTGGCCAGGTGAAGGTCGCGTCATTAATGGGAGGGTGTACAATGGCTTGTGCTGGCAGCAAAGAGCTTTAAGGCACACGAATTTGCGGCGCGGTGTTGTCTGCCGTGAAACAGAGCAGGGAAAGCGGGAAGGCGGAGGTGGCAGTGAGCTCTGTTGGCAACTCTGACGCGCGGCAAGGGCATTTAAAAGGTGTCAGAGTGGGAAGGGTAAGGTTGTACGGTCTCTATCCGATTACAGCGGTAGGAAGCAACGGGGAGGCGCGGGAGTAGAAGAATCGGGACGGCGGCGATATTTTCAGATGGTGAATAGTGCTCACGCAAAAAACGGCTGAAGGGGGCGATGCAGTGTGGTCGGTGGCAATCGGTGTGATCGCAGTGGTGGCGATCGTTGTGATCGTAGCGAGCGGTGTGATTGAGTACAAAGAAATAAAGAAAAGGAGGATCGATTTGGCTCCGGAAAAAGTATCGAGTTCATCGTGTGTTCTTAAACGTGGTCGTAACCGAGTTACGACCACGGCGAGTAGAGGATCACAGACATGGTCGTAAAAGAGTTACGACCACGGTCACAGAGCAGAGGACGTGGTCATAAACAAAGTCGATGAAGTCGGTGGTGAGACAAATCTCTGATGCGCGTAGTCCGTCCCCCACCCTTCGGACTCAGGGTTGACGAAGGCAACAACAAGACGAGGCCAACGTGCGTGGCCCGTCCCCCAGCCTTCAGACTCAGGTTCGACGAAGTCGGCGGCGAGATGAAGCTAAAGCACGTGGCCCGTCCCCCACCCTTCGAACTCGGGGTCGATGAAGTCGGCGACGAGATGAAGTTGATGTGCGCTGCCTGTCCCCCACCCTTCAGACTCGGGTCGACGAAGTCGGCGATGAGACAAAGACTTGTGCGCGCGCGCTCCGTCCATCCGGCTTTCTTTCTTCTTGATCTTTTCTGGTGCAAGGATGTGTAAGAGGTGAAGATGTCTTTTAGAGATCAAATTTTATCCATCTAGCCATGTTCTATCTTCTAGGGAGGATTATTGAGTTTGCTCGGTTTTCCTCAAGAGAGAGTTGATTTGGGGGTTTTGCTCTTATGGGTTATTTGACTTGAGTTCGTGTTGTGATCTACTTGCTATGATATATGAGAACATATCCAAAGTCATCTGAATCATCAAGAACTCACGAGCAAAAGTTGATAAATGTTTTCCTCTTTTATCTGATTTTGGTGCAACTCTATTTATATTGGATTAATGTGAAATCTTTGATATTGATCTTCACGATCCATTATTAGAATTGGTTCCTGATATTCTAGGGATGGCTTGCGGCAAATTTTACTTCTTTTGAATCAATGATTTAAGAGTTGGAAACTTTCTTGAATCGTGTGGAATACATCCTTTCTTGAATCGTGTGGAATACATTCTACACTGTTTCTCGATGAGCGGTCAAACCACAAGGAACCGAGTGGTTAGACTGGTTCCCGATCGGACCGGTATAATTAGTTCGGCCAGTAGTCAGACCGGTTGAGACAGAAGTCTTAGATGATTTTTGTGATCATTGACTTTTGATTTTTATGTACTTGGGAGTTTACGTTTTCGCTCTATATTTTTTTATAATAATTAGAAAAAGATTTTAAAAGAGTCATTCAACTTTTAACTCACAGTACCTGATTCTACACTTACGATATGGACAAGTAAATTCACGCGTTCCAGTACTCGTGCAACGACGTACTGGCATCGCAGATCCAGCCACATCGATCGAAGCCTCTCATTCACGCCTGGCTTGCACAACACTGTCACAGAATCGTATCGCTGCGTCGTCGCTAACCAAAATGACACTTTGCCAACGACGCCGTGCCATTAATCGTGGCGTCGCGGCGCGCCCACTCCAACATGCATGCAGCTTGTACAAGTACGACCAGACCCAACCCAGCATCCCGTAGCAATATCATCCGAGCAAAACGGTGCGGCGCGGGCTACTTGCCGGCGACGGCCATCTCCAGCCGCCGCCACTGCACGTTCCGCACGGCGGCCTCCATCTCCGCCTCCGATCGCCTCGCGGGGAGGTCGTCGGCGCACCGGGCGTACAGCTCCGGCGCCACCTGCTCGAGCAGGCCCTTGACGCTGGCCGTCACCTGCTGCACGCTCTTGCTCCAGTGCAGCTCCAGGTTGCTCTCCATGCTCGCCACGAACGCCGGCAGGATCTTCTCCATCACCCCGGACCCTGCGGACGCCATCTCCAGGAACCGCTCGTTGTTCCACACGTACAGCGCCCTCTCAGCTACCTGAAATGGAGTTTTGAGCGTAAGTTGATGCAGCCTTGTTAAAATGTCACACACGAGCAGAGTTCGTGCGGTTTTAATTCATCGAGGACAGAAATATGACTACTACTACTAGCTACGAAGAAAGAAAAAAGATGACAAAAAGACTGGATTACACTACAAGAAAAGTGCAAGTGGAAATGGAATCATCACTTTATAAATCTGCTTTACAGGAACCCTGAATCAGTTGGTATATTCAGATTCAGATGCAGGGCAGAGCAAAATTCTCCATACCAAGGTCACCAGTCACCGCATTTTCCCCCAAGATTCAGTGAAGGGGTGCATAATGCATTTAACATTGGCAATTCACGGTCATGTTTGGGAACCACATTTTGAAAAGCGAATGCTTTGGAAGTGGAGGATGAAATGGGTTGCAGAAAAGTGGAGTTTTGAATCTGAATTACACGAACCCCGTACATGAATGAAGTCGACAAACCGAAGTGACATCACTTTATAAAGCCACTTTATCAGAACGTTTGGATCAACTGCTATTCACTGGCAGGAAACTTTTCTCCACACATGTACCCAACCGTCGGGCAGAAGTAGATCACTGATGATGAATCTACCCAAAAAGTTTAGTAAAGATACATGTTTAACGGTATGTTCGGTGACCGCATATCTAAAAGTGGACCCTCTTGAATTGAAAGATTATCTCGTGTGCAGACGAATTTCTTAACCTGAACATCAAAAGCCAGATAGAAAACCACTTAACTAAAATTTTGATCGTATAGTTAGTGTAAGCAAATGCAGGAAACAACATTTGCACACATCTACCGAATTAGATGCAAAAAAGGAAGAACAATTACAGCGAAAATTGAGCAAGTTGTGTTGAGACAATCACAAACCTGAGAGCTGCAGCTACTGACGCAGCGGGCAATCCGCGAGCAGATGGGCACGGCTAGTTTGTCGAACTGCTGCTGGTCGAGGATCTCAACGATCGCCTCGAGCTCCTCGATGAGCAGCACCTCCTTCTGGCAGTTGGTCGCCGGCCAGTGGCGCAGTATCCCCTTGGCCACGGCGTCCGCGAGCCCGGGTTCCTTGTGCACGAACTGCAGCACGCAGTAGGCGAGCTGGCGGTGGTACGTGTGCACCCATCTGGTCCGGTGCAGCGGCAGCAGCACGCGCAGCAGGAACGCCCGGTGCTCCTCCTTGAGCGGCACGGCGAAGCCGTTGATGATGCTGCCGCAGATCTCCAGCAGCTCGCCGACGCCGCAGTGCCGCTCCGCCGGGGACGTCTCGTAGACGAACTGGAGGAGCGCCGCGCTCATGGACCGCCGCATGAAGGCGCGCTCGGTCGTGAGCTTGGAGTAGAGCTGGTGGTAGATGGTCTTGAGTTGGTCGCGCTCCCGAGGGTCCTCGGAGCTGAACAGCGCGACGAGGGCCGAGAGGAAAGCGCGGTCGACGTGGTTGCGGAGGGTCTTGGCGTCGGCGGCGGTGACCACGGCGAGGAGGACGTCGTACACCACCTGGAGGTGCGGCCACGACGGGAGCATCACCATCAGCGGCACCTCGTCGTCGACCACGTCGGAGGGCAGGGCCGGGTAGGCGGACGGCGGCATTGTCCGGAACAGGTTGGCGGCGACCATCTTCAGAAGCGCCACCATGACCCGGTGGTCCAGCCCCAGCGGCTGCTTCCCGCTAGACCGGACGGCGGCGAGCACCTCGGCGAGCCTCTCCCGCTTCGTCCCGTTCCTCCGCGCACTCGTTGGCGGAGTCGACGAACGTAAACAGCCGGTTGCACGAGTCGATCTTGCCGATGAGGCTGTCGGCCTCGGGCTCCGGGGACGGCGGCGGCAGCTTGGCTGCGCCGGGGAGCACGCCGTCCGGCTTCTCGAGCTGCAAGAGGTGCCTCAGCGTGGTCGACCTCTTCTTGGCCGACGGCGCCCTCGGCACCACCTCCGCCGCCGCGCCCATGCCTCCTTCCCTAGATACCTTCTCTCCCTCTCGCTCTCACCTCTCAATGAACAGTGGCCGCACTCGCAGAGGGGTCACGAGAGGAGCTAGGACGAGGCGGGCGAAACTTAAGAGGAGACGACGAGGAAGGAAGCGGCCAAACGGGGCGATGCTTTCGCTGCGCGCGAGGCGAATAGGGCTTGGAAACGCCGATCGAGCCGCGCGATGGAGGGGACGTCGTCACGTATGGGCGTTGCTGCCTCTGCGTTGGTCGCAGCTGCACCGCACAGCACATCAAACCTAGCTAGGCTTGGCTCGGCTCGATCGTCTCGTCACCTTTGCTTTGCACAGTTGCACTGCACCGAGAGAGGCTCGGGTCAGTCAGGCCGGGTCTTATAGGCGGGGGACAAAGCCAATGTGCACGGTTGGAGCCTAGCGCTTGGACCCGTCCAGCTTTAGGTTTTCGGGGCGCTGGAAAGCAGCACGGAGATTGCTGTGCCCAGAAATTGACCCAGACAGAAATCCACTGCGTTGGATTTAGCTGGATCGAATCGATGTTAGCTACTACTGTTATTACTGCGTGAGTGAGAGTGACAGCGTGGTCCTTCGGTTCACAGGTGAATCGATTGAATCGGTGAGTGAAACAGAGCATAACGCATATCCAGTGTTGACTGAATGCTAAGCGCCTAAGCCCACTGAAGATGAGAGCTAGCAAAAGCAAACAACAGAAAGACAGGTGCTAATGCTATCGTTAGGACACCTAGCTTGGTGCCTCCTCGCTTCTAATCAAACAGAGTGGTGAGAGAACGAATAAACAAAGAGGAGGGAGGTGGCGGCAAACATAAAAGATTATTGTACCAACCGACTCCCAGGTTAATCTAATGGAGACAGTGAACCAATCAGGCAATGGGATCTGAGAAGAAGCTGGCTGCTCCTCTCACAGTGGCTCACTGGGGAGTGTGAAACGGAGCTGGAGAAAAGGTTCACATGTAGCCCATCGAAGCATTCATACACACATACAAGATTATCCTGACCAATTTGCTCCTATTTCATTTCATGCAAAACATCTCCTGGTGTCCGGTTGCGGCTCACGCCTGACAGTATCCCGGGGGGTGCTTCCAATCAAAAGATGCCCTGCGGCCATGTGCTGCTCGCAAACTAGGAAGCTTAGGCAAGCTAGGAATGGACCGGTGAATCAAATCAGAGGACGTACCAGTGCATGCACCGGCCGAACAAAACGCACCGACCATTTAGTGAGGCAGCAAACAACAACGGCAACACAAAATGATGCGATCGATCCCAAGTACCATTGCTACATTAGTGTGTCCTGTCAAGTCATAACCAGGATTTAGAACTCACATTGATGCTGATTTGAATAAAGAAGAAGAGGCCGAGCGGGAGAAAGGAGAGGATGGCCAAGTGGAAATCCTACTTCATGTAGCTATTTATATGGTTCTTCCTTTGCACAATGCAAACAAGGAAGCAACGCATGGAGCTATAGGCATAGATGGTGAAGCATCTAGATCCCTAAAAATGATTTGATAATTAATGATGGTAATGATTAAAGAGACTAACTTATTTATCAAGATGATTGAAAGGTTAAGTTCCAGATTTTGATGACGTTATGAAAAAGTGTGCAAAGGTGATTAAAAATTGATATAGATCAAGACATGACTCAAGGCAAAATATATTATAGTCTAGGGATCTTTTTATAGTTTTTACTGGTCTTGGTGTTTGGTTAAAAGACCGGATTTATAGAATAGATACCGTACTATAAAGAGGGGTCATGGCTAATAGTTTAAAGTTAATCTTGTACCATTTTGATCAATTATGGTTCATGCATACATTTGGAACTTCTTTTGAAACCTTCTCTGATTTTTTCTTTGAAAAACCAATATGATCATATGTATAGTGATGGTAGTATTGCTATATGGTACTACCGACCATTACATGCCGGTAGCTAATTTTAAGAGAGGTGCATATTGAACTTAATTTCCTTAAAACGGTGCTATCACATATGTTGCGTGGTAGTACCGCATAGTGGAATGACCGCAAGATGATACCAGTACTACCGTAGTATGGTACGATCGAATATTAATTGGTGGTAGCTAATTTCCATATGTGTATTTTGGAGCATTTTCTCTACTCTGGAAATTGGTACTACCGCAGCTAAGGTGTGGTGCTACCGGCCCTTGTGAGTGCGGTGCTATCGACCCTTGTGAGTGTGGTACTATCGATATTTGAAGTAACAACTAGTTCCTATGCATTTAATAAACCTTAAGTAGCCGTTGAACAGTGGGTGTGATAGTACCGGCCACTACATGGTGGTAGTAAGTATTTTTTGATTTTTATGACTTTGACCCCAACGGTCATCCTAGTAAGTGTAGGCTATAAATACCTCCCCAGCAGCAGTAAGGGACTCTTCTTAGAACTCATTGAATACTCTTAAGCCTTTGCTATACTATCTATAACTCAATTGCTCTATTTTCATATTTTGATATTGTTGAGAGCATTTAAGTGCATTGCATCATTAGTTGATCCTTATGACACTTGAAAACCTTCAAGCAAGCGTTATGACTTGTTACTCTTAGTGGTTGCCGACACCTGGACGGTTTGGAGAAGGGTGTGTGATGATCTCTTCAAAGAAGCTTGTGAAGAGACGGCCTATTTTTGAGTGGTGTGATACTCGCCATCTTTGGAATGGAGGAAGAGCAACCTTAGGGACCTTGAGGTGGTTAGGCTTAATTTGTAGAGCCAGTTCAATCTGTTTATGTTTACCTCAATATGAATTAGGAAAGATCGGCAAGTCTTCAAGACCACGGAAAAACATTGTTTGTCTATATTGTGGTTTATCTCTTTGTATTTACTTTCAGCATTTATATTCCTAGCAAGTTATTTGAATTAAATTGTGTACCTAGAATTGTATCTAGTATTGACATAGCTTTGCAGTGCCTTAGTGAAACTTAGAGAATATAGGTCTTAATTTTGCAAAATAATTTTAATTAAGTTCATACTTGCTAAATTTGTGATTCAACCAAAAGAAGTTAAAAACCTCCTATTCACCTACTCTAGTTGGTTATCCTTGATCCTACAGATGGTTGAACACATCAAGAGTAAGAAAGCATGTTGTGTCAAACCCTAAGGTTGCATGGAGATAAGCGTGTGTGTGGGTTAGCATGCGGACCGAGTGGGGCACGTAGTAACGAATATGTGAGAAGTGTCGTGCAGCGACTTGCATTTGGCTATTCGAATATTTTATGTATTCTAAGCTAATCCATGGATTAGTATGTAGCCCACAAATATAACAATGGTGGATATCACATCCATACATGCATATAAATAAAAGGAGTACTTAATATTACATACACAGTTCTAAATAGATCTTATGATCAAGTTTTATAGAGTAGACCAACAGGCCAAATGAATTTGTTCACATAAAGCAGCAAAAAGTAGATAAACTAAAAGAGATTCCATGATTTGCCACAGGCAATCAACTGGGGCTAAATCTAGTCCTAGCCATCGTCTTCAATGTTGTATTCAGAGGCATAGAAGGATCCATACACCGAATCATCCCTTTCATTATTTAAATCCACATATTAAGCAACTATGAGTACAAAAGTACTCAGTAAGTCCCTATACCACAATATAAGTGTGTGTGTGTGGTTTATATTTACATGCAAGGCTTAACCAAGGTTGGATCTTATGTTTCTTTTAGCGTAAAGCTAGTTTGTCAAATATCATACTATAGCTAGTTTCTAAACTTATGACTTAGACACTTTTAACTAAAACTAAAATGTTCAGTTTCCATTAAATTCATGATAGCAAACTCTCCTCACAGTTGTCCACCATATCCACTCCATAAGCACCATTCCAAATTCATTTCCATACCAATATACATATGTATTTCCATACCATTATACCATATCCATTGCCATACCAAGATACCATATCCATTTTCCATACTTTCATCTATAATCACCATTAACCAATAACCATTATTTTATGAAAACTACGCAAAAGTGACATTTTTACACCTTGCTCATGATCGGGGCGATGACTATTTGAATAGATTTTTAACACTCTACAAAGGTTGTATAACTTTACCACAAGATCTAATTAACCTGTAATGTCGACCACTACACACTTCCATAGGTGCACGACTAAGAAAATTATATCTAGGCATTTACAATGCTTTCTCCCACTCTAGAGGTGTAACCCCTCAGCACTGAGTAGGGGTGAAAGCGGATCGAATACGAATGGATAATGGCTCTGCCATATTTGTTTTCATATTTTCCCTAGATGCATATACAAATATGGATACCTCGTATACAAATATGAATAATGTAAATACAAATATGAAGCGAATATGGATAGAATCAAATACGGTTATGAATATTTCTCAAAACATGAAAACCCTTTAAACTGTACACTCAAAATGAATGGAAAAACATAAATAGTTTATTTGATCCAAACATTTGCGAAGAATATTCATGAATTCTTCATATAAGCTTAGATTCATTCTGTAACTCTATGTATTGATGTATATGTTAATATATAATGGGCCACTAAAGTATCATATAAATGGGCTAGGCTAAAATATATATGTTGTGGATATCTGGCCCTTGAATATCTAGATAATCTGGATCTATATTTGTATTCAATAGATAGTGAGCTATTGAATCCATATTCTTATCTGATAGAAAAAATCTATATTTGTTTCCGATCCTATACTATCCGACAAATATCTGAGCCGGCAGAATCCATATTCAAAAATTGTCTGAATCGATCAAAAACTAATTGATCAATTTTCACCCCCTAGCACTGAGAGACCACAATTGTTAGAGAGTCGCTCACCCTTCATGCTAAAGAGATCCACAGTGGAAAAGTGACCAACATGGGTCATTTTTCAGAATAATCACAATAGAAATCCAAAAATCCACCTACCAAACTACTACTTAGAAGTCCACACCGAAATTAAGCAAATTAATGAACCTGGTCAATCCCAAACTCAACTTATGGTTACACGATTTGGGTGTAGAAAAGAGCGAAAGATTTAGTTCTTAATCGACTCAGGCGATACAAACCAACAAACCCATATCTCGTGCATCTCCTATACCGGTCTCATACCAACCACTTGCCCGAGTCTCCACCAATTTATGAAATATTTTGTATCTAGTGATAATCCCTGTTACCATTCCCATAGCTACACAATGTCTCGAGTTTCTGTTGTCAATGTTTCTGTTTTATTTCAATTTACCACTAAAGCATTTCTAAGCACAACCATCATTAATTTAAGATTAACCAAGGGTGGAGTATTATAGTAATTATCCTAGGGTGACACGGTAAGGGTAATATCAACAATCAAGGAAGGAAAATAATAAGAATCAATTACATGGTATAACTAAGCATCAACATTTCACATACCATTTAAATAAGTAACAATAAGAAGCGTGTAATTTGTACTTGGAAGCAAAATATTTGTATTTAAAAAATAGGTTCAACATGATTAATCATAAGGACTTGCCTTGCTCAATAGTGGATAGCGTCGGTTCTTATTTGGCAGCGATGGGGGTGTCCAAAGCGTCAAATTCTATAAATGTGCAATTACCCAAATTCAACATAAATTTAAATAAACTCTAAAAAAATATGATTTTGGTTCAGTTAGAAAGATCTTGAATTTAGATTAAAACCAAGTCATTTGAATTTAGAACAAGGGAAAACGAGCTCTCCAAAATTTGAACCAGGAAGAAATTCTAGAAAATTTGAAATTTCTGACACGTGTGGTTGGCCGGAATTTTCTTTTCTTTTTCAATTATTTTCCTTAAGAAAATGGCTCAGAGACTAGTAGGTGGGGTCCAACAGATTTTAATTTCTTTTTCATTTATTTTCTTTACGGAAAAACGCCAGAGGATGATAGGTGGGGCCATGGTTTATAAGGATTAGGTCCATACAATGATCTACAGGGAATGGGGCCAACGTGTCAGTGGCTTGGGTCCACGGACCAGGTTTATGTGGCAGTTTAAGGGCGTGGGGTCCACATGTCAGCAACTCACATTTTAAACCAGGGTTTAATTAAATTCTCTGATCAATCTGGGCCTACATGTCATACTAACACTAACAACCTTATTAGATGCTAACTAATTACAGTTTAAGCTAATTAACCTATCATGCGAGGCCCACTAGTTAATGACCTACCATAGTCTTCTACCTTAGCCGAGCAGAGGATGGCCATGGCGGCTCGGTTTTGGGCTTGGCGCTGGTAAGGACGGGCACGATGACCACCTGGGATGGACAAAATGGAACACGGCGATCACAGTGACCACCTGGGATGGACAAAATAGAACACGGTGGTCACGGCAAACCTAACAGTGTGACAATGAGGTGGGAGAGGGCTTGAGGCGGCGGCGCAATGGCAAGGATGGCGTCGATGCTACTGTGCACAAGGGCGGTTGCATTTCGGTGCCAGAAACCAAAAAATTACATGAACGCTGGCATCTATAGGTCGCGACGATGCTCATGGTGCACTTGGCACTAGGGGTGCGACGGTGAGCAAAGCTCTCCACGACGATCAGAGGCGGCATGGTGAGGGGCAATGGTGTGTCGTGCAACGACCATCTAGGCGCTAGAATGACTAGCCTATCGTGTTTGCGGCACAAAGAATTTTATGGGAATGGAAGGGCTTAATGAGAGATAGAGCATAGGGGAGGTCAACGACGGTGATGGGTCGGCATGCGTTCAAGGTCGACGATGGGGAAGATGAAGGCATTCCGATAACTCTAGTGCATTGCATAGTAAAAGAATGGGTGAATTAGCACGGGGAGGTCAAAGGTGGATGCTAGGGACATGACCACTAATGTCGAAGCTCACTGGAACAAAGAGGACAAGGCGGCAAGGTTGACGACGGTGCTGCACATGATAGCAACGTCGGAGCTTTGGCCTTCCTAGGGGAAAATAAGCATGGCAAGGTGAGCACGAGGAAGATGGAAGAAAGCTGAACACAAAGTGCATGATGGTGTCATCGGAAACTCATCGGACGGCGAGGAATCAAGCAGCGAAGCTCTCGGCCGAAATTGGGGAAGAAGGTCGAATTCTTCCTCTATGAGGGCAAATCTGGTATGGGAGCTTAGGGGAAAGAAGAGGGGGTTAGGGCAAAGGTTTTGACGCACGAAGCCATAGTTTAAATAGAAGGAAGGAGGGAGAAAAGCGAGGGCATCATGGTGTGGCTTGGGTGCAAGGGAGCCGAGAGGGAGAGGGTGCGTGAGAGAGGAAGAGAGAGGGCGAGCGGCGATGGGACAAGTTCACAACGATGTGACGAGGTCATGGTGGGACAAGTTCACAACGATGTGACGAGGTCATGGTGGCATTGCGCTCGAGGTTGCAGAGGCTGGTGTGGCTCCTGGCGTGCGCAACGCGTGCATATGATGTGCAGGCATGTGAGAGAGGTGCAAGAAAGAGAGAGAGAAGAAGAGTGGGGAAGAAAAACAGTGCCAACACTGACTAGTGGGCTGGCAGGGCTAGGGCCCACATGGCAGTGGCAGTGAGAGGGAAAGAGAGAGAAAGAGCTAGACTGGGCTACGGGCATGAGCGAGCAGGCGAGCAATAGTTGGGCCAGCTTGGCTGGGTCGCGGTGGGGGACGAAAAGAGAGAGGGAAAGGGAAGAGCGGGCGGGTGGGCGGGGGAGAAAAAGAAAACGAGGCTGGGCCGATGATTGGGCTTCGGCCCGAAGCTGAGCAAGGAAAAGAAAAGGATTAAAACTTTTATTCAGGATTTAGTTAGGTTTTGAATTTAGTTAGAGTGTTTGCACACAGAAATTTTAGGGAAATTTTGTTAGCACACACTTAACTTTTAGAACTTTTAAGATTTCATTTTTGAGACAAGGAATTTATTTTAAAATTTTAAATTCAAGCAAGGCTTTTGGGAAAATTTAAACATACACCAAAAAATTTTAAAATCTATGAAAATCATGTAAGTTTTATTTGAAAGCCAATTTTGGATTGTTACACGTCGATTGTGTGGAAATTCGTCCGCGTGGAGGGAGCGATGTTCGTGCATGGAAACCTTGTGGGCTATGTGAGGGGGAAGTCTTCCTTGTGCATAAAGAAAGAAACGGAGATGCGTGGTATTGGTAACGCAGTTGAAAACTGTGCATGGGCGGATTGCCATTGGTCATGGGTGTTCAACCGAACACCCAAATTTTTTTATAAAATGCCAGATATATAATAGGTATATTAGGTGTATATACTATTAGTTATGTTAAAACTATATTTTATGCCTGCAAATAAATTCAGCCCGCACTCTCCGTATCTCACGCTCAGCCCATGTAATACATTAGACCCATTTTTCTTTCCACCTCAGTCCTCCTCACGCCCAAAGAGGTAAAAATATAAACAAAAATCCTAACATTTATTATATTTCTCATCTTGTGGCTGTCTGTGTAGGAGGCGGCTTCAGCCTTCGAGTTGCGAGCGGGCGGAGGTACAGGCTAGAGATGAGTGACGACCGACAGACGCGGACGTGGTGCCATAATGTGATGACAATCATGCGCGAGGCGGCGCGCAGTGCAAGGTGAGCGTGTGGTAGCGTAGGCGAGCAGAGAGGTGTCGCGGGCAAGCGAGCAGTGGCACAACAAACACGGAGGTAGGGAGCGGGCGACAGGAAGGGAGCAGCGCGATAGCCGGGAGGGAGCGTGGCATTAGGAAGTGAGTAGCACCTCTAACTTATTGTTATCGTCCTCTCTTCAGATCTAGGTGTGCTCCACGCCACTCCATTTATTTTCTTTTTTGGTCTGTTTTGCTCTATAGAAGGAACATACAATTTTCTCTTAGATGGACAGTTCTTGCTGATGGGAAAATAGCAAAAAACGGCAAGATCAACAAGATATACAACCCTCATTTATCTATATAATTTGTTGTTTAATTCATATAATTATGCTCGCCTTATGTTGCCCATTTCCTCATAAGAAATCATTAATTTATGTAATTTATGTATTTTATTATATCTACATACATGTATCGTTATATCGGTATTTTGGGGATGGTGCGCTGCGGTATCGATGTATTCGAGCAACTTAGCTCTAAAATTCGAACACTCATTCTAAAAATACTAGATCCACCACTGAAACCGTGCGGAAGGTCCAAGCCGTGGTCGATTCCAATTGCATGTGCACTTTATGGAGGCTTGGAGATAAGGTTGAATCCGGGAAGGAAAGGGGAGTGCGCGAGCCAAGATGCCATGTGAAGCCAGAAGTTCCGAGTTGAAGCCGGTAACGCCAAGCCAAGAACCAAAGAGGCTGAGCCAAAAGTATTCCGAGCTGGTTCTGTTTGGATTTCAACCGACGGGTTTCGGTTTTAGCAAGGGAGTCGGATTTCCATCCGAACTGATTTAGTTTCCACGTCTATTTTTGGTTTGTCCGAGTAGTATCTTCCAGGGAGTCCGAGTTGGTCGCGTTTGGTGTTGTGGTAGGAGTCGGCTTTTGGCCGTGCGTGCATGAGTTTGTACGCGAGTTGGCCGTGCAAGCAAGCACTATAAGGCCAAGGGGTATGCCCTATGTAAGATTATGTCAGTTATGTTTATGTTTGAATAAAAAAACAGAAAAACCAATGCTGACACTAAGTTTTGTGTTTGAGATGAGTTGAGAGGAGAACTGCCATGAGAAAGAGTTTGAGGTTGTGAGATTTCAAAGAAAGAGCTAGAGAGATTTTGTGCACAAATTGAGAATACTCTGTTTTCAGATTACGCCGAAGGTGTTGATCTTATAATTCGATCAAATGAGATCGGCTTACGAGAATTCGTATATAATACTGTGAGGGTATTGATAAACATCATCCGGATGTTTTTTTTCTAATTATCATCCAAATTTATAACTGTTGGATTAGAGATCCAACGGTCACGAATTCTCCCCCTCCAAAAGAAGAGGCCGCTGAATCTCTAATCCAACAGTCCTAAATTTGGATGATTGTTAAAAAGAAAACATCCGGATGATGCTTAGACACACCCATACTGTGAAGGATCAGGCTACCCACGCATCAATTAGTGTTTTCGCTATTTGATCCGTACCACGAAAGCTCATCATCACGCACTAGATGGAAAAATAAAGAAACCTAAAGGAAAATGTTAGATGGAGCCAATGGCATGCAGTTTCAAAAAGGTGAGGCTGCAGAATAAATGACTCATCTTAATCGGCAAAAGTAGCTGTGATGCCTACTGACTTGTGAGTTTAGTTTGTCCTATGTAGATCATAATTATTTGTTTGCTAGTATAGGACACAAGAAGATTATTGTTTCTTGGCAGATGATAGTACTGTGTCTTTATGCAGATGCGACTACAAGGTTCTATTATTACGGTTTCAGAAAGTTGGGATAATAACTCAGATAAGCATCACTTGTATGTGGATAATCCATGGAAACGAGGATGCCTATGATCAGCTCGTGACTGACAACAGTGATAACATTGTTTGATACTATTAGCCCGACATTCTGTCAAACTAGCAAGAAAACGGACACAAAACATGTTGCAGCTAGCTAGTTTTGCAAGCAAGAAAATCTAATGCAGAATTCACTATTATAAGGACAAATAGCTCTGCAGGCAAATACGCTGCACTGGACACTGCTGGTTCATTCAGTCAGTGAATCCAGATAATAGAAACTTTTTAAGCAGAAATGAGACTACTGCTAGAGGGAATATATGCAGTTACAGACTTGCAGAAAGAAATTAGTTTGCACGACTAACACTAGTGCACAATAGGTTATCACAGATAGTTTAAAAATATTATTACAGACGGTTTCGTGAGTTATCCGAGTTTATGGGTCAGTAATAATACGAGGTCATCACAGACAGATTTCAAACCGTCTATAATGCAGACTATCACAGATGGTTTTTTTAGTAAAAACCGTCTGTGATAGTCGACTATTATAGATGTTTTGTAGTATAAACTGTCTGTGATACATGGTTTATCATAGACAGTGATACATGGTTTATCACAGACAATTTGTAGTAGAAACCGTTTGTGATATATTATTATCATAGACGGTTTGTACTACAAACCATCTATGATAAACCATATATCACAGACGGTTTCTACTACAAACTATCTGTGATAGTAACTATTACAGGCGGCTATGAGTTAATAACCGTCTATGATATTTTTCTGTCTTAAATCTATTTCTATTTATTGGCTAGCCTTGTAAAAATTAGTCATGCCCTTTGAAACAAGTAGATCAACACATATATATACAACCAATTCACATTCATTCATTTCAGAAACAAGAATATCCATTTTATAAATCAATTAACAGATATGAAATACAAATACACACATGAATAATTAAGCTCAATCTTACCCTAGTAAAATCCATTTTGCATTATAGAACTCTCATTTTCTTTTATGGCTTTATACATCAAGAAGTACGCACACTGTCCTCGAATATGTTTGAAATCGGTCTGTTCCAACGAGTTGTAGTGATAGACAGAACCTGTCGATATGAAGATCAATGTTATGCATACATATATAAATTGATAAGTATGCAATAATTATCGCAAGATTGACAAATCTCAAGATTGTTCTTCGCGGAACTGACAAGTAGTTGCCTATTGTGGTAAACGTAGCATTTACAAGTGTTGTAGCTCGGTGGCTGTTGATGGCACTGTAAAAATAGAATTTATTAGTTTGATAGGCATTATTATGAAGTGTTGTATAAGATTAATGTGTTTTAGCATCCCATCCTTCTTATGCTCTTCCAAGTGCCAAAGGAGCAGTTTTATCTCCTTTGGGTTTGCAAAAAACCGCTTCAAACGGAGAATTACAGGAAGATACCATGCCACCTTAGCAAGAGATCCTCTCTTCACCTCCATTCCCTCGTCGTCATCTGATTGATTCTTATGCTTATATCAGGATACGTTGCACACCAGATATACATGCATGTCTGCATACTCTTTACGGTAGAGATACAATTGTTCGGACATGCACGTAATACAATCGTTCGGACATGCATGTATTCTTTTTTTACTTCCATTCCTAAAGGACAAAGAACCTTTTTGGCTTTGTAGGTGGTTTTGGGCAACTCATTTCCCTCCGAAAGCATGTCCGCTAAAAGATCTAACAGTGTCGTGAAACTCTTGTCGGACCAACCGTTGCTTGTCTTTAATTTTAGCAGTTCAAGTACAACTAACGACCTCGTGTACTTTGACTTGCAGCACATGAACAAAGGTTTCTCCGAGTCTTCCATCAAGCTCCGAAATTTTAACATACTATCTCTTATCACAGTTTTCTTCTGCATCACGAAGCTTCTAATCTAAATTATCATCATTCAGTCTATCCGAATCGGAATCACAATCAACATGATCATCCAGCGGTATATCATTGATTTTATCGGTGATGTTATTATTACTACATTCCTGTATAATCTTCTTCATCGTGACTGATCCAACATGTATACCTTTTTTGAAACCCCTTTCGAATCAAGTGTGCTTCAATGTGCACTTGGCTCTTAAATATTTTTAGATTCTTGCAGTTAATGTATGGACAGTACATATATTCCACTCCCTTATTCAACATATCCTCCTCAGTAGCTCTTGTAAAAACAGAAACGTCATTAATGTACTCTTCACTCACACGGTTTTCAACGTACATCCAGCTTTGGTAGTACGTTACACATATAACAATTTAGTATAACGTATTCAATAAATTAATTACTATACTATGTATGTATGATCTAAATTAAGTAGCTATATGTAGCAATAATAATTAATTAAATTAAATTAAATAGAAATAGACTATAAATTAACTAAACCCTAAACCTTAAACCATGCTAGATGTAAAATAATCTTCTTTTTACATCAAACTACCTAGATCAACCATCTTCAATTCTCCTTTCACCAAAAGCTATAAATGTAAATTATAATACAATTAGGAACAAATTACTAACAATAGATAGTCAAAAACTTAGTGGATCTACAATTACTCTTGCCAAATAGTTTCCTTTTACCAAATCGCCTCAAAGCCCTGCCTCCAGCTCAAAGTAGCAGCATAGATCTAGAATTTAAGATAGAGCGTCAACGTGTCTGCATGCAATTAATATAGTAGAACTATCACAGACGGGTTTTTTACAAACCATCTGTGATAACTTAATTATCACATACGGTTTTTAATGCAATAGATGGTTTAAATAAAAATCGTCTGTGATGTTCAGAAATATCATATAGATGGTTTTTTAGTAATAACCATTTATGATATTTCACAGGCGGTTTTAACCATGAACCGTCTGTGATATTTCCTCTTAACAGACGTATTTTAGGCTGTCAGCAACACAGACGATCTCTAAACTAAAACCGTCTGCAATTGTATTTAATAGAGACGGTTTTAGGGAAACTCCGCCTATGTAATTTTCTACATAGCCAATCCCAAGTTAGGAAAAAGGAGGAGGGTTGTGTTAGGCTTGGCAAGCCAAAGTAAAAAATCATGCCATTATTTTCATGAAATGAAACCAAATTAAAGTTTCGTTGGGGAGTAACCCTCTTAGCGATGCGCCATATCGGAACCCAGGTGTGGTGATAAATGAGCAAGGGCCAGGACGTCACTCCTTTAGTGACGCGCTACGTTGGGATCCCGAATGTAGTGGAAAATGAGCAAGGGGTCTTCGCACTTTACTCGAAGAGTGCGAGGGGCAACGAAGCTAATCGAGGAGAGTAGGATTCATATGGGTAGTTGGAATGTAGGGTCCTTAACAGGTAAGTTAAGAGAGATAGTTGATACAATGATTAGGAGACGTATAGAGAGGCCTTAAAAAAGAATGAAAGTGGGTAAGGCGTTGGAGCTGATAACATCCATTGAGGTGTGGAAATACCTAGAAGAAGTGACGATTGTTTGGCTAACTAATTTGTTCAATAGCATTTTTAGGTTGACCAAGATGCCAAACGAGTGACGAGGAGCACATTAGTACCAATTTTCAAAAATAAAGGAGACATTCAAAGTATGTACTAATTATAGAGGAATTACACTCATGAACCACACAATGAAGCTTTGGGAACGGGTGATTGAGCGCCGTTTAAGAAAAGTGACTAGCGTGATTGACAAACCAATTTGGTTTTATGCCTGGGAGGTCGACCACGGAGGCGATTTCTTACTACAACAGTTGACGGAGAGGTATAAGGAGGCAAAAGAAGGACCTTCATATGTCGTTTATTAACTTGGAGAAAGCCTATGATAAAGTGCCAAGAAAGGTCATGTGGTGGGCGCTCTAAAAGAAAAAAAGTTCCAACAAAATATATTACCCTAATTAAGGACATATACGACAATACTGTGACTAATGTCAGAGCATGTGGTAGTGTTGCTAATGACTTTTCTATTAAGATAGGGCTAAACAAAGGGTCAGTGTTGAGTCTATATATTTTTGCGCTAGTGATGGACGAGGTCACACGGGACATACAAAGGAGATATTCCTTGGTGTATACTTTTCGCAGATGATGTGATACTGGTTGATGAGAGTAGGAATAGGGGTGGAAACGGATCGGATACGGTCGAATAGTCTTAAATACGAATACGAATCCATATTTTTCAAACGAATACGGATACGAATTCGGATATTCTTAAATACAGATACGAATATTCTCGAATACGAATACGGATATTTTCGAATACGGATTTTCTCGGATACGAATATCGGATAAAACGGATTCCTACCGGTTTTAACGATTTTCACCAGTTTTTGACCGGTTACCGTTTTTAAACCGCCTAAATTCAAATTTTGAATCACAAAATTTGTACGATTTTTTCATAAGTTCTAGAAAACGGATCGAATACGAATCGAATAGTCTCGAATACGAATACGGATACGAATATTCTCGAATACGAATGCGAATACGAATACTCTCAAATACGGATACGAATATTCTCGAATACGAATACGAATATTTTCGAATACGGATTTTTGCTTACCATATTTGTGTTTTTCTCGGATACGAATATCGGATAAAACGAATTATCCGTTACCGTTTTCCACCCCTAAGTAGGATAGATGTTAATAGGAAGCTCGAGTTGTGGAGAAAGATCTTAGAATTAAAGGGATTTAGACTTAGTAGAACTAAAACTGAATATATGAGGTGTGATTTCAATGGTGCTAGGGCATGTGATGGAGATGTTAGATTGGACGGACAAGTAGTACCTAAGAATGACACGTTTCATTATTTGGGATCGATGCTACAGTGGAACGGCGAGATTGATGAAGACGTAAGCCACATGATAAGAGCAAGGTGGGTGAAATGGTGCCAAGCATCTAGTATCCTGTGTGACAAAAAATCCCTTAAAAATTAAATGGTAAGTTCTATAGGATGGTGATCAGACCCGCGATGCTATATCGATCATAGTGTTGGGCGACTAAAAGATAACATATACAAAAAATGAGTGTAGCGCAGATGAGGATGTTCTGGTGGATCTGTGGTCACACAAGGTGGGATCGTATTCGCAATGATGATATACGTGATAGGATGAGGGTAGCACCAATTGAAGAGAAGCTTGTCTAACATAGTCTGAGATGGTTTAGACATATCCAACAAAAGCCTCCTGAGGCACCGATACGTAGTGGAATTTTAAGGCGTACTGAAAACGTAAGAAGAGGCAGAGGTCGATCAAGACTGACGTGGGAGGAAGCAGTTAGAAGAGGCTTGGGAGATTGGAATATATCTAAAGAATTAGTTTTAGATAGTAACGCATGGAAGTTAGCAATCCACGCACTGGAACTATAAAAAAGTTAGGAGCGGTGCTTTAGACTCTTAACTCAGATAGCAGAATGTACGGCTTAGGATTTTAGTATTGTAGCACAATGTATGGCTTAGGATTTTAGTAATGTAGGTTTTTATTTTAAGACTCTCAACTCTTTGATTTTGAGAAGGTTTTATTCCTAACCTATACTAATTTGTTTAGAACAAAAGGCTTTGTTGTTGTTGTTGTAGAGACAGTTTTAGAAAACCATCTATGGTGTGACGTTTAATATACGGTTTTTTATAGTAGTGTAACTCATAATCATAGGACATAGGTATGCCACCATGCTATTAAATTAGGCATTGAGTATAAAGCAATTCAAATTATGTGAAGCAAGGACTACTGGTTTCTGCATGGTACGTTTCAGCACGTCTGTTGAAATGAATGCCAAACCGTGAATCATCACAATACTAACTACTAAATGATTGGTGCATCCTAACCTAAAATCTTCCGTAAGGCTCAAACAATTTGGATAGTACAAGGTACTGCTTCCTTTACCAAATTAGTGCGGTACAACTTTCTGAAACATGACTGAAGAGAAAAGAATACATTCAATCAGATACAGTCGAGTCATTGAAACCGAGAACATTTTCAGAATTTACAGTATCAGAACTGCAATGCTAGTGTGGTTACCGAAATCTAAAAGAGACAAGATTTGACTATATTTGATTACCAGATCCAACTTTTACTTGTCCAACTCTGTACCACTGATGGACATACAAAGGGCAACACCCTATTATGCTACCTACCCATAAGGAAGGACCGTGTCCACATTGGCAGACCAAAAGAATTCTTACTTAAAAAAAACCATTTGCTTCAAACATTTTGGAAAATTTCACCCTGTTTACCGCTCACCCCATCAATTTTAGCCAGGAAATATTGTTCCTTCATGAGATAGGATATAACATATCACAAATAGTACTTTTCTTATGAGATTGCACATCATTAAGACAATACAATCTAACACATAAAGATCAAGAAGCAGATAGTACCCTCCACAAGGCATCATTAGCTGGTCGGCTGATGAACCCCCGGTCGGCCATCAATTCCACAAGCTCTTCATGTTTCTTGAGCTGGCCGGCCTTCCTCAACAGGATCAATACCATATCATACACCGATTTTGTGGGTTTAAGGGCTTTCTCCTCGACCATTTCCCTCAGCATTGCGTGCGCACGTCTCCAGTTTCCCCTCCCACAGAATGCCTCAATTAGAGCTGCACAGGTGTTCACGTTTGGCTCCACCCCTTGTGCATCCATGTCCTTCTTTATCCTCAGCACCATGTCCATTGACTTCTCCTTGTTGAACAACCTCATAAGCAAATTATATGTCACGACATTCGGCTTGCACTGCAGCTCCTGCATCCGTTCATACAATTTCCGTGCAGCGTTTACATTACCGAGCACAAGCACCAGCTTCAACATGGGGTTGAACGTGTGGCAGTCAGGAATACACCCCTTGGCAATCATCTTTGCAAGCAGTTTCATCGCTGCATCAAGGTTGTTCTGCCCCTTCCCGCAATGCGTCTCAAGCAAGAAGTTGTATGTGATAATATCTGGCTCGCACCCGAGTTGCCGCATCTGATTGTGCACCTGCAGCACCTGCTCAGAACGCCCGGCCTTGACATGAGCCCGCATGATGGCATTGAACGTCGCTGTATTTGGCGGGCATCCAGAATCAATCATCTGGCATAGGAGCTCCTGCGCACGGGGCACCTGCCCTGCACGGTACATTGCATCAATCACAGCAGTGTAGGTATACACGTTCGGCATGATCCCCGACTGCTGCATCTCGGCGAACACCCGCTCGGCCTCATCTAGCCGCCCAGCGCGGCACCAGGCGTGCACCAGAGCCGTGTAGAGCACAACATCCGGTGTGAAGACAGACTTGTAGCTATCGAACAGCGCCTGGGCCTCACTGGCAAGGCGCTTCTTGGAGAGCGCGCCAAGGAGAGAAGCGAGCGTGGCAGGGTCGGGAGCCCCGGCGCCGTACTCCTCCATGCGGCGGAACAGCTCGGTAGCCTCCGATGCCATCCCTGCCCGGACGTACCGGCGGATCAAGGCGAGGATGACCTGCGGCGAGATGGGGATGGAGCGCTCGCGCATTTCGTCGAGCAGGTGTCGGGCGAGTGTGAAGTGGTGGTGCTTGGCGAGCAGGTCTATCATATCAGCGTAGAATTCGGGGAGTGAGTCGGTGGGAAGAGACGGGAGGATGTGGTGGAAGAAGGCGAGGGCCTCGGGGAGTGGGACGCCGCGGCGGAGCGTGAGGAGGCGGCGGAGGAGGTGGAGCGGGAGGTGCGGGGAAGGCGGGGAAGGGAGGAGGCCGGAGAGGGTGGACGAGAGGGAGGGGAGTGGTTCGAATGGCCGGGAGGCGGGGAGCGGCGTGGACGGGTGGGCGCGGTGGTGGTCGAGGAGGGCCGCGTGTAGGGCGTCCAGGAGCTTGGTGTCGGCGGGCGTTAGGGGCAAAGGCGAGGCGGGCGCCGGCGCTGTAGTTGGCTCCGTGGCACACGGGCGGCGGCGGAGGAGGAGGGACGTGGGGGAGAGGTGATGTCTCGGCTTGAGGAGGAGAGCCATGGCGCGGTGGAGGCGGGGGTGGCTGCTCGCTTGCGGTTGCCGGCGAGTACGTTGGAGTAGTAGGGTTTTGGTTTCGATTGTGTTGAGTGCATTCTGTTTCACTGTTTTGGTAGGAGTTTTAGGAATGGGAGGCCTTAAGAGTATTTTCGGCCTATTTAGCCCATGAAGTGAGATATTGGGCTCCATTTTTGGCCCATGAATCTCCTTACATTGTAAGCATTGGAGTCGTCCAGGCCAACGTGGGTTTGCGCTCGGCTGCCTGCACGAGTGATGGTGCCACGTAGGGTGCCAACCCGTGACGTGGACCCGTTGCTTGACGCTTGTGCGGGGGGCAATTCGCAGCGGTGGCGTGAATGTTACGGACATAGCTGACGTGGGTGAGCTACCTTGAGAGGGCGTGGGGTAGCGTGAAAAGGAATGGTCGTGTTACGAAACCTAGAAATAAGACTAGTTATATTGGCTCTATGATGGTATGATCATACTTTTATTTCTACAGAATAAATTTTGGTTATAATAGTACTACTTAGATATGGTTGCTAAATATTAGGACCCTGAAAGATTTTGATAAGTCATATCCTGAAGAAATGTGGCATTGCAATTGATTGCTCCATATCCTGATTAGGATAAATTTTGCTTGTATTACTTCACCAGAAGTGGTCTTCAGGGGGAGCATATATTAAACCTTTGTAGTTACACACGAGATTCAGAATATCTCGACTTTAGTCTAACCTAGAAGGTATTGACTTGATGATCACAACCTTGAAGGTCTTTACGACCTATCGGTATAAGTACAATCGATGGACATGATAGAGATCTTGAAGATCATAATAAATCACAGTTTATAAATCCGGAAGATAAGCGGTGTACTCTTTTTCTCTTAGTAAGTTTCCGGTTGGGTTTCTTATTTGAAGGTTTTTAATGAGGAAATAAATACAATACAATTTAACATGTACTTTGTACTCTTTTCCCCATTCATTTTTTCTCATTGGGTTTTTAGAAGGAGTTTTTAACGAGACCATATGCATATCATGGTATGAAGCCTCACAAGAATGTGTTTGTCTCAGACGAATGATTAGTCACATCAAAAAATCATGTGGCATAAACACCATTGATAACCCCACTATTATCTATGAAGATAATACAGTTTGTATGGCACAGATGCAAATGGGTTACGTTAAACGTAATACACGAAGCATGTTGCTCCTAAATTCTTTTATCATTACGAACTCCACAAGAACAAAGAGGTAAAAATATTGAAAATTAGGTCTTGTGATAATCTGGTAGATCTATTTACAAAAGCTCTCCCAGCCTCTAGCTTCTAGAAATGCGTACAAGGCATAGGAATAAGGCAACTTAGCGAGTTACAAGGTTCAGAGAAGTGAATCCCTGAATTATAGCCCTTATTTAAGACTGAAAGATTTATATGATCATGAAGATTTAATGTTGTACTTCTTTTCCATTTGTGAGTTTTCCTGAAGTTTTCTCACGTAAAGGATTTTAATGAGACAACAAGTGCAACACGAGAAACGGATGCGATGTACTCTTTTATCCATCCCTTTTTTCTACTGGTTTTTGGAAAGAGTTTTTAATGACACATGTACATGTCGTGGTATTCGCTTAAGGGGAGTGTTACGAAACCTAATAGGTTGCGTTGTGGATAAATATTAAAACTAACCTTAAGGGGTTTTGATAATAAATAAACAAGTCTATGTACAAGAAGAGATAGATCTGGGATTAATAAAGACTTTGATTTCTAGTGTTCACTCTCAATTATTCTTTGTCAATTCTTAGATAATTGGTTGCGTGAATTGTATCGCAAATTATTCTTTGTCAATTCTCAGATAATTGGTTGCGTGAATTGTATCGCAGATTATCATCATTATTTCTCTGGCAGGTCGGTCTCGAAAAGGATGTGTATAAGTGGGGCCACTCGTGCGTGCGCCATGGCGTATTGTAGTACATCTATGCCTCTTATCTTCATTTTCATCTGTTCCGTATAGACGGTCAATTCGATTCGACGATCAAATCAGACAATCAGTAGTACATAAAAGTCTGCACGAATAACTAGTCTACTACTAGTTGTACATTCAGATGTGTATATTGGTTGTGCAAGAATATTCAGACGTATGTATATACTCGTTCAAACTAGACCGGAGGAAAATAAACGTATGACTGCCGACTCCCTCTCTATTCAGTCAGCGTCGGCAAAATAGATTTGCGCTGATGGTTAATTTAAGGTAAAGGCATGTTTGGTGGACTAACCTAACACCAGGGGATCGATCGATCGAGTGCGCATAAAAGTTCAACAAAATCGTTTTCGTTGCCCTCAATCCGCCATTCATTACTTAAGAAAAGTACCGATAGGTAAATGTACCATTCATTACTTAGGACAAAGTTATTCCACATCGTCACTTTTTTGAGCTCTACCGGCATCTCATCCGTCCAATTAATTCCCTATCATGATAACCAGCATACGGCAAGCATAGGAATCTAATCGTAAGACACTGCTCGCTGCATCGCATGTTAGGACACTGCGGAGTTGGAGCCAGGTCACCGGACCACGGCGGCAAGTCGCCGGCGACGGCCTGACGCCCGCGCGCGAACGTGACGAGGAAGCGCCGTGCGCACCAACCGCGGCTCGCCCGTGGCCGTACCACCCGGTACGATGTCCAGGCATCCGGCCGCGGTTACGGCCCGCGCGCACGGTGGGCGGCCATACAATTCGGGCGCGCGGCCCGCGGATTTGCCCTCGGCAACCAGGTCGTTTCCAGACGCGAAAGTCGTACGTGCACGAGCCGGATCCAGTCCACGTCGAGGAAAAGGCAACGCCCATTGGCTGGCTGCTTCGCCGTGAGGATTAATAGCTCCAGCGCGAAGATATCCCGCGCCCGTTTCTCTTTGACCACACGACTCGATTAGTGGCTCCGCGATCCCATCAGGATTTATTTAGGCTTTCGTGCCGGCCGGTGTAGTATATAAACTCCTCCTCTTGTGGACAAGGAGAAGGAACAAGCTGAAAAGCAAGAGCGAGTTAGGCAAGAAGCTAGCGCGTTGATGGAGAAGAAGCAGAAGCACGCGAGGTCCAGGAGCTGCACCGGCGGCGTGCTCGCGTCGTTCCTCAGGTCCACCGCCGCCTCGTTCTCCTCCTTCCCGTCCCACGGCAAGTCGTCGTTCAACCACCGCAACGCCTTCTCGGGGCCCATCGTCTCCATCGTACCGCCGGAGGCGCGCGGCGGGAGGAAGGGCAGCAGCCGCGGGGGGCGCTCGGGGTACCGGACGCCGGAGCCGTCGTCGCCCAAGGTGTCGTGCATCGGGCAGATCAAGAAGAGCAAGTCGAAGGCGAAGAAGATAAACCCGTGCGGCAAGAACGGCGGCGCCTGCCCGCTGCCGCCGAAGCCGCCGGAGGGCCGCAGGCCGAAGAGCTCGCTCGTGAAGAGAATGTTCTTCCGGCGCAGCAGGTCGCGGTCGAGGTCGAGGGACGGGTTCAAGGGGAGGGCGAGCACAGCCGTGGCAGCGGCGCCAGCGCCGGCGCAGGGGCCGGCGGGGCTGGGGCAGATGAAGCGGTTCACGAGCGGGCGCGCGGCATTCCAGGACTTTGACTGGAGGGAGGCGGACAGGAGGGGCTGTGATGACGATGAGTATGACGAGGACGAGGGATTCGTGGCGCATTCGGCGCCGCTGGTGCTCGGCGGCGGGGTGGTGGCGTCGGAGCCGAGGAAGGAGGTGAACCTGTGGCGGCGGCGCCCCATGGATCCTCCCACTCCGCTTCAACTTCCCTAGCTACTAGCAGTAAACTACTACACCATGAAAGTTGCATACTTGCATGCATGTTCATGTCTAGGGAATGCTTGTGCCAATGTCTGTTCTTAAGTTTGTACAGTCCTACACTTCTATGTGATGCTCACAAAAAATATAGTTTGCTTTTGTAAATGTGGTGCCTGTCTCTAGAAGGAATTAAAGATGGAACAAACAAAGCAATATGTTACTGTTTAGCCATGGAAATTGCTTTTCGTTTCATCTATCTTCTTTCCCATTTTGATCTTTCATGCAAATTAGAGTATGTACTACGATAGGGATACGGTAGGTGCTTGTCAATTCAGTATTCATTAGAGGAGCTGCGAACATTAGTCAGGGTCTGCTAGTGCACTTAGTCGGCATGCATGTTTGTGCATTGCCACTTTTCGTTAGCCAATGGAGTACAAAAGATGAACACCTACGCATAGCTTTGCATAATCACATACAACTTACTTAGTCGTATATAATTAATAGTAGCATATATGCATAGGGAGCTGCAACACGATACTACACCGTTAGAAATGTTCCCAACTATATAGTGTTATACTAAGTTCCATCAAATTTCGTCTACCTTCCTGCTCCCTCCTCCGCAGCCCCCCTTCCCTCCTTTCTTCCTAGCGGTGATGGCCTCACCGTCTTGTCGCACTACCATCTTCCTATCCCTTACCCTGCCGAATTTGATATTCAGTGTATTG
Organism: Dendrocalamus latiflorus; assembly: GCA_017311315.1. NCBI lineage: Eukaryota > Viridiplantae > Streptophyta > Magnoliopsida > Poales > Poaceae > Dendrocalamus > Dendrocalamus latiflorus. Next base: position 5,980,578 of record CM029626.1, read on the forward strand.
TCGCCTGACAATGATTCCCACCATCGCCGCCTACTGAACTCCATCATCATCCACCACTAGACCACCACCTCCCTATACATCTAGGAGACATGGTGAACTTGTTGGTGGCTGTGGCGCCATCGCTTCTCTTATTGGAGCTTGAGAAGATAGGAGAGAGAGAGCTAGAGCGAGCGGGGTATCGTCAGGGCTGGAACTTGGGTAGCTAGTCAACCTCGCCCCTGCCGAGGGACGATTAGATCCTATAGCGCTGCAGTGAGGGATGGCAATACGTGACGGCGTCGTGGCTAAAGACGACGGATCCAATGGCGGTGGTCTCAACGGTGGTCGGGGTTAAAGCTCAGGTAGCCGATCGATCTCGTCGCCGCTTGGGGGATGACTAGATTTGGCAACGCTATGGTTAGAAATAGCAATATACAGCACTATGGCTAGAGATGATAGATCGGGTGGCAGCACCACCCTTCCGGTCGACGTGAGCGAGAGAGATCCAAAGATAGAGAGTTATAGCGTCGTTTTCGAGTGGAACATATTTCTTTAGTTTTCCTCCTTTCCGGTCGTTCTTATCATTGTTTCATTTTTTCAAGCTAAGAAAATTAGCCTCCTCTTTTGAGAAGATTTTGACTTGATCGTTGTTCTGGCCGGAATAGTCAAGATGATGGCGTCGCTAGTTCTATAGGATGGCATGCTCCCCTGCTGTCCTAGCTAGCAGTCAATTTCTCCGCACGTTTTCTCTGGAAGCCTCCGGCGTGGAGTTCTGAGAAGTTTGGTCAGCAGAAGTTAGCACTGAAAACTAGGTACAGATGGGCAAAGAAATTGTCGTACATGAACTGAATGCAGGGTTAAAATATACATCGATACAACTGATCTGAAAAATGGACAGATATCCAATTCCGCACACCCTACCCACCCGTGAATCGTGCACCACAACGCTCGCCTAGGTTTCAGCAGAAAGTCCGCATGGTTCGTCAAGTTTTCGATGCATGAGCATGTGCGGCGTGGACCTGAATATTGCTGCCTCTACTCTCTACAATACCACGGTTATTTCTTCTTCTTTTCTTCACCTGAATAGTGCGGCGTCAAGTTTTCATCTCACATGTCATGTCAAACCCATGTTCTGTACTATTTCTGCCGTCGCTATTCACCAAAACCCTAAAAATATATATGCAAATCGGCTACACCATTCTCAGCTCTGTCTCATCATCCTAGACTCTGATAAAACTTAAAACATCTAGATGATATTCTGACTCCATACACGTAGCCATTCGCAGAAATCCATATAACACCTATATGCTTCTTCGACCGTCTTGGACCCATCTAACCCAATCCCAACTCCGTTTAGCCAAATCAAGCACTGCCTAAACCCTGACTACTCAAATCCATTTTCTTTGCAGCTTTTGGTTATTTTATTGTATTTTATTCCCAATTTGCATTATGCAAAGCAGGGACTTATTTGTATTTACTTTCTGTGTTAGTATTCAGACCCAACAAGCTGGTCACCAGAAGAGTTGCAAGAGCAATTAAAAAAGAGGCAATCACATGTTTTTGATCATTTTGAACCTATATTTTTTAAAATATTTAATTATCAGTATCTTCATTACCTTTTATTTACACACTATTATTTCTTGTACAATAAAGGTTTAGAATGACATAGATACTAGCTATGTCATACCACAGAAAAGGCCTTGTTTAATTTGATAGTCATATTCACCTTTACAAGACTTAGTATTACTGAATATACTATTTAAATAATAATCATGGTAGACTAGGAACTCACTATTTTATACTACTAAGAAACTTAGTATTTTGCCGGTAGAGTTTTAAAAGTGCCTCGGTGAAAAAGTAATGACTAGAACTTTATGCTAAAGTAAAGAACATAGTAAATACTCAACCATAAGTGTTGACTTGTCAAGTTTGGTCTAATAACCTCTCAAATCGATTGAATATCTACTATAAATATATAATACACTGTTTCAGAAAAGAGAACAGTTGACGAAGAACGTGGTATGAAAACGATAAAGCCATACTTCACAAATGTAGGCTCCACTCGCTATCAGGCCACCGTACTCCTGGCATTTTGTTCCATAGCCTACTGGGTAGAGGCTACATAAAGATATGAGCAGTGAAAAGTCTTGCTTTCTCAACTCAGTCATGAGGGTTGAGGAATCTTGTGGATAAAGTTGATCAACTCTATAGAGTCAAAATATAAATGGTATTCGAATATGCCGTGCTTCAGGTAAATGGAGCTATATTTAATAGGTGATTCTAATAGCGAGGTATAAGTAGATTTGAAAATGTTAAAGTTTGGTAATCAATATATTGAAACCCTAAATTCCTAAAGAAGTATATGATTTATTATTTTTTATATTAAAATATTTACAAATAAAACTGCATTCACATAAAATGATAAAACTCATATATCCCCATCATTAGAAAATCCTGACAAATAGTTATATAGCATTTCCCCATGCGACATGATGAGTACGGTTGGTTGTACTTGCTCTTACTTCATTTTCACCAAAACAATGAATAGAAGAAGAAAAGATACTTCAAAATTTCGTATTAGGGTTACGACCGCACTCAAATGTTCCTGTGAGAATCTTCCTCGGTTCATCTGATTGTAAGTTAAATTTTGGTTCTTCTCATCATGTCCGTTAAAATTTTTAAAGTTGATCGCTAGATATTATTTTAATCAAATTAACCTTTATAAATGTTCATAAATATATATAATACTTCTTTTATTCACAATTAAACTCATGAATTATTGCGAAACGTACTACGCCCTGTTTCAGAAACGGAGGCACTACGGTGTCATAATAACTGCTACCGCTGAGACTAGAAACACCACGGAACACAAAGATACAGAGATTAAGAAGACGTGCATCGATCGTGCTTCCATGCATTGGATCAGCAGTGCGTAACAACGAGAAACCGGTGAAACTATTGAATCGTGCGTGCACATTGACCATAAGTATTAGAAAAATATATTAATTTTAAAATAAAAAGTTTGGTTGCACTCCTCGCACAAATAAGAAGAATTTGTGATCAAATTGAGTAATAGTATCCATCAAACTATGTGCTTATACATAATCTATTATTATGAAAACATGTGAATTAAAATATAAATATCTAAATTCTAAACTAAATCAAAAGAGATTTCAAAACATAAATAAAAGTACAGTAAAACTAATCGCGCAATTCTGCGGGCCACTCTACTAGTTGCTTAGGAAAACTGGGAAGATGTATGAAAAGACGAGGACATCCTGTACTGATCAGTCGTGATGGCCAGACAAAAGGAGGGTTTTTGTTCTTTGTGTCGTCGTCACATTTAACCCGTTGCATCCATGCTTTACAGGGTGTGATCGTTTTGACTTCGGCTTTTAGATTTCGACTTATTTTTTATTTTTTATAAATTTAATCTTTTTCTGAATTTTTAGCTTTTTGTTAAGCTTTTTTGCCGGTTCTTTTTTTCCGTATTTGTTTGTATTATACGTAATGAGCTAATATATATATATTTATATTTTTTTAATTTTTTAAATTTATTTATGCTAAATAAATCTCTGTCAGCTACAGTGTTTTTTCAGCCAGTTACAGTGCTTTTCAGCCATAAGCCACTAAAAAAAGCCCAAATGATCACCACCTGAACGAATAGAAAAACAACCAAATGTGACGCGTAGGCCCTGCTCCATTGAGCTTGAACTTTTAGTTTCTAGCATTTTAATTTTAATTTTTCTGATCTTTTTGGTATTTTTAGATTTTTAGTTTTTTTTTCTTTATTCCTTTCAATTGTCGTCAAACAGTTGTTACGGTATGAAAATAAGCTTTCAACAGTACTAATAGTGGAAAACAATGAAAAAAAGCTGAAACTAAAATAAACGCTGCCAGAGACCATGGGCCGACAGGTCAGCCCATCTAGAATACTTAAAAAGTAAAACTAAGCGGCGAAAGTGATCCTTCCCTTTGTGGACCGAACTATGCATGGGAATTGGGAACCAAACCTCCTTGTCCTTGCTGACCAGTGTAGCAAATGATCAATATGAATAATCTTTTTTGCACGGAGATTAAAATGTCCCACATATGCATATACGAGCGGATGCCCGTGCGTTGCTACGAATGTTTTTAAAAAACTTACGAGTGGTAAAAATTTTTAGAATATGCATACAAACATGTTCTAAAAGTTTTTAAATCCGTAACAACACACGGGTATTCAGCTAGTGCAAGTCAATTATCAAAAGGCAAGAGGAATTAGGGGCACAATTCAAATGATGATGAGTTAATTTTCATCAGTTTCTAACTAAATAAATTTCATAGATTTGCATCACCAAGAAAGATAGGGCATATAAAAAATTATACAGTCCAAGCAGGAGGGGAGAGAGGTGAGAGAGGCCAGGTAAAAGAGGAGGTGGGAGATGGTAACTGTTGGTGGAAGTGGAAATGAGGGGTAGTTAGGTATGAGAGAAAGGAAGAGAGATATTAGATAGATGGTTAAGATTTCAGCATTCAGATCAGACGGTTGAGAAGGGAAGAAGGAGAACACACTAACCACCAATGCAAACTTATTAAATAGTAAAGATATCCATGGACGGACTATCTCGCAATGTCTGGAGCTTGTCAGATTTGCCGCCAAGCTAATTAAGCAACATTTCCTTCTTTAAAAGAAAGGAGCTAATTAATCAACCACCATTTATTAAGATGCACACAGCACTGCTTGGCGTGTTCTGTTACGAATTTCTGAAGAATTGTAGTCCTGCTTCCAAAACAAGGCCGTAAACAGAGAACCACGGAGGCACGGAGCAACTTGGCGATGTGATAGAAGGCGCCATTTCACCTGTACATTGGTCGAGTCCAAAGGGGTCGCAGTTTGTTCGACAAAGACTGCTCCGGAATGTACATTGGGGGCGAGTGTCGACGCTGACGGAGTGACGGCCAGCACTGCCACTGTTCTTGCTGGCTTTCGCTTTGGAAGGCACAAGAAGGAAGGGATGAGATATCTGAATTCTGAACCAAAAACTTAATTAAAAGAGATTAAAAAAAGCTCCAAATTTTGTAAGAAAAACTCTGGACTTCTAAGACTCTAAAGAAAATGTTGGCCCAGTTGATGTTTACGATCACCAAGTACTCAACCTTAGTAGTCGTAAATCATTTACGACTGCTTCACTCATAATTGATGGCTTCGACCGTTTCCTCGTACATGTAGGCTTTCAACCACTCAAGCTTGAACGATTTGTAGTCGTAGATTTTCACCAGTCGCAAAGTTCAACTACGACTGCGTAGTCGTAGACTTTGACTGGTTAGCGAGTACTTGATACTCGATACTTCAAGTACGAGTACTTCAACTACGACTGCGTAGTCGTAGGCTTCTTTCGTCATCTCCTTTTTGGCGATTGACATCATCACGTCGTCTGGCACCGCTTGCAAGATGGCCACCATCGCGCCTTGATCCTTGTCGCCGTCATTGTCTTCATCTTTGACCGCCGACCATACCTCTAGCGAATGCAAGATTAACTTCATCTTGATGGCCTATATGACGTAATTCGTTTCGCTCAACATCGAATATTGAATAGGAATCCAGGCGCTTCTTGTCGTTGGCTTGACGAACACACCTGGCTTCGATGGATCAAGCATCAACAGCGTTGCTGGCCATCGCTTCTTCTCTTTAGGCTCTGATATCAATTGTTGGCCTAATTGATGTTTACGACCACCAAGTACTCGACCTCAGTAGTCGTAAATCTTTTATGACCGCTTCACTCATAATTGATGGCTTTGACCGCTTCCTCGTAGATGTAGGCTTTCGACCACCCAGGCTTGAATGATCTGCAGTCGTAGACTTTCACCAATCGTAAACTTCAACTATGATCGTGTAGTCGTAGACTTTGACTAGTTAGCGAGTACTTGGTACTCCATACTTTGAGCACGAGTACTTCCAATGTGCAGTTCCTCTGCTCCTTATGTGATGAACTTGCTCCTGGTATATACACTAGTTAAAACACATGAAACACAGATTGTTTTTCTAGGAGTCAAAACACTCCGCTTTTCTCTTCTTATTTCCCCCCTCGTTGACTTGTACATCTTTTTACACGACTATGCATGGCCTTATAAAGGCTACTTCCAGGACTAACAAACGGACATGGTCTCCGACTCGATTTCAAACTCGTACAAGGCCACATACACAGCAACGGACTCATATATGGACTAGTATACGGACCCGGCTCCTATACGTATACTTTCTAAATATCAAACAAACTCTCCAAATATAAACCAAATATACCAAAACAAGATTAACAGAAAAGAGTGGCTGCCTGCCCTTCTTGCCAACTGCATGCCTCGGAGACAAGAGATACCAAAGCATATCTGCTCTTGCTGCTCCATGCCGACCTGCTCCGATCGAGATCGATCTCTCGCTTTCCCATAGCTTAGCTGGAAATTGAAAAAAAAAAGGAAGGTCCCGAGCGGCACAGTCTGTTTTTGTCAGTCCATGGAAACTGTGGCGTGTAATCCAATCACAGTTGCCTATGTCACCGAGACGAAAAGCTTCCTTGCTTTTGACGACCCAAGTTCCAAACTATGAGCCCATCGTATTGGCCGGAGCAGAAGAAAACAGCTGCTTAGTTTTTTAAATCAGAGCATCTCCAATGGGTCTATAGCAGCTATCTACAAGAGAGTCCATGTCATCAACTGTCCTACGTGGAAGATATTAAATGAAGAAAGAGAACGCAACTCTCTACAGCTCTAGAGATAGTCTATAGCGCCAAACGAGGCAGCCTCCATAAATTCTGTGTGTGCATGTAAGCATCAAATAGCTATCCTTATAGATAGTTCTTTAGAATGCTAACTTTAGTGTGTACTATATAGATGATGTGGAAGTCTTATAGTTAGTTGCTAGCTATAACCATTGGAGATGCCCTAAGCAAGCAAAGAGGATTTTTCTTGGTGCTAATTTTCTGGCCAGGAAAAAGATGCTTCTTGTCCAATGTGCAGCAGCGTCAAGGAAAAGTTAAGTAATAATGGTGGGCAGCATCAGAATAATGAAGTCGTGATTTGAAGTTGCTAATTGTATTAGTACTATGCACGGCACGTAGAAGGAAAGCTAGTACCTTTCTCGGTGGCAGCTCGAGCGGATCGTGTCACGCTGCTGGCCAAGCAATCTCGAGTAGTTAGTTTACTTCCGTATACATCTGTTCAATCATGCATCGATCTTCCATGGACTGGAGCTGTATGCTTGTGATCATATTATACATAAGTACATATAAGGGGATTGTAGTAAAAGGAGGCTCTGTTCTGATCTGTTTGCTCATGTCAATCTGGCGTAGCTGTATTCATATCAGCGGATTGAACGCGGAGGTATCGATAGATCAACACACTCAGCAAGACATGGTTAGGCTCGGTATCACTTTCAAACAATCTGGAAATATCGGTATCTCGTCCGCAGTTGCGCACCACTTGTTCCAACTTGCAAAAGGCGAACCCACTCGGTTTTCAGATAACCCGAGCCAAGATGCAACCGTGAAGCTCCCTTCTCCAGCTCAGTTGAGGCGCACAAGCAACCAACCAACCTTACCGCACATGCATGCTCTCTCTGCTCGATCTCACTTTGCGGCGGTGGGCGCTAGAAGGAAAAAAAAGACACCAAGGTTGCGCAGAACAATCAACTTTTGCACTGTCCTAAAATCGGCTCCGTCTTCAGTTCCAAAAGTTGCAGAAAGAACTGGCAATTTGAGATGCACGACCAACCTTTACGACACACGCTCTCTCTGCGCTCACTTTGCAGCGGTTGGCAGTTGGAGGAAAACGACATCAAACTTACACCAAAAAAAAAAAAAAACTTTGCAGTGCAGTAGCAAGATCTTCTACTCATCTTCAGTTTCTACCCCTCTGCACCATAGTTGTCAATACCGTTGTAGAGGCTATATCGATTTGGTTTTTAAAATGATACGTTTCGGTATCGATCTATACCGGCGTACCGTTTCAGATTTAATATAATAATATAAGTATATATATAAGTATATATTTGTTTAATTATATGCACATCAAATATCATTTGTAATATTATTCTAAATACGTAGTAGTACTATTAAATATAACATATAGTTTAATAGATGATATTATTAATTTCATCGGTACTGATCGGTATTGACTGGTATTAAACTCGGTATTGATTGGTATCCAGTCGGTATTAACCGAAATTGATCGGTATTTAGATTAGTATGGAATGTGGAAATACTTTATACCAGTTTAAGAGCCGGTGCGATATACACCGATCGGAACGAAAAAGGTATTGATAACTTTGCTCCACGTAAGCTGGCCTTAGGAGTTGGGAAGCAGAAACAGACCGCTGCGGAGGTCCGTGCGAAGAAGCCAAAAACGTCCACCCACGCCACCTCGGCCGACTCTCTCTCGCGGCCGCGCGTCCACCTCAAACCCCCCCCCCCCCCCCCCCCCCGGCGCTCAGCCCACGCCACCTCTCCAAAGTCCAAACCACCTTGTTTCGTTCGTGCGCAAGCTTCATATTCAGATCGGCTCCCTAGAGAGAGAGAGAGCGCGCGCGAAGAAACCGGCATGTGGGAGCCTGCTACGTGAGCTGGGATCCATGCAACGCATACCCACCCCTCCGTATACCGCACGCCTCTGGCGCCGGGCCCGGCCGCCCAATCCGCTCGCTCGGGCCCCACGTGTCAGCCTATCTGCTTTGGATTAGTATTTATTTTCTCTCTTCTCCGTGGGCGTGGGTGGGCCTCGGAGCCGTACAGGCGACCGTTGCGTCCCACCACTGCGAAGGGAAGCGAAGTCGTTCACTCCTTTTTACATTCCAACCCCCGCTTCAAATTAAATGGCACTGGGAAGTAAAACCCATACTATTTTAGGCTAAATTGCCAAATCCGAGATCCACCACCGCTTCGCCTCGCCTCCTCCGCTATTGCCGTTTCTGAGTGCTCCCCACGCCCACCTGCCGCCCGCCGGAATCCGCGCCGAGGAGGGGGTTTTGACCTGCGAGGCATAAGAGGAGGCGGCCTCCCGGATTTGGAGGCCCCTGCTCTGATTAGACCCGGGCCGCTGCCCCTCCCGAGGCCTCGTCGCCGCCGCCAATGGCGTCGTCGGCCGGCGGCGAGTCTCCTGCGAAGCCCGTGCTCCTGCACGGCGACCTCGACCTGTGGATCATCGAGGCGCGCCTGCTACCCAACATGGACATGTTCTCCGAGCATGTTCGCCGCTGCTTCGCCGCCTGCCGCCCACCCACCTCCTGCGCGACCAGCAAGCAGCCCCGCGCCTCGAAACGTGGCGGAGCAGGGGGGCACCACCACCACCACCGGAAGATCATCACCAGCGACCCCTACGTGACGTTGTCCGTGGCCGGCGCGGTGGTGGCGCGCACGGCCGTCATACCCAACACCCAGGACCCGCTCTGGGAGGAGCAGTTCGCCGTGCCGCTCGCGCACCGGGCCACCGCGCTCGAGTTCCACGTCAAGGACAACGACATGTTTGGCGCGCAGCTCATCGGCACGGCCACCGTCCCCGCCGACACCGTCGCCTCCGGCGAGGAGGTCGAGGACTGGTTCCCCATCATCGGCACCAACGGCAAACCGTACAAGCCCGACACCGCGCTCCATCTCCGCTTCCGGTTCCGACCCATCGCCACCAACCCGACCTACCAGCGCGGCATCCCCGGGGACCCCGAGCACCAGGGCATCCGGGATTCCTACTTCCCGCTCCGCCACGGCGGCCGCGTGAGGCTGTACCAGGACGCGCACGTCAAGGAAGGGGACCTGCCGGAGATCGAGCTCGAGAAAGGGAAACTGTTCGAGCACAACCCGTGCTGGGAGGACATCTGCCACGCCATCCTCGAGGCGCACCATATGATATACATTGTCGGTTGGTCGGTGTATGACAAGGTGCGGCTCGTGCGCGAGCCGTCGAGGCCGCTGCCAGAGGGTGGCGACCTCACGCTCGGGGATCTGCTTAAGTTCAAGTCGCAGGAGGGTGTGAGAGTGTGCCTGCTCGTCTGGGACGACAAGACGTCGCACGACAAGTTGTTCATCAAAACGGTGAAGCATACTAATCTAGTTTTATGTCTGATTTTACTGCTTAGTTTGGCGACTTTGGAATGTTGCCGTATGCATTTGATGCAGACTTAATGGCAAGGAATTCGTTGATGTTGGTCCATAGATATGAATTTAGTAATGCCAATGTTGGTGGATTTGACTCAATCCATACGTCAAGCAAATCAGTGCTTGTTCATAAATAATTGCCATATCGTATTGGCGGAATTAGGAAATGGGGGTAATGATTAATGCTCTAGGCTTAAACCATTGCTCATAACCTGGATATTTGGCTTGCAAGAGTTCTCTCTGTTTTTGATTTGCCATAAACTGTGACCATGCATCTTATGCAAACTAACACTTCAGCTGTGTTTTCTGAATCTACTAAACAGGGTGCACAGTTTATCATCCCCATCATAGTTCATACATGCTGTTCCTTTCGTGTGGTTCTGCAAGGGTTTATCTATGGAAGTATCTAACAAAAAATTCCTCCTTTCTGTGCTTTTGCAGGGTGGTGTGATGGCAACACATGATGAAGAAACTCGAAAGTTTTTCAAGCATTCCTCAGTCATTTGTGTTCTTTCACCTCGGTATGCCAGCAATAAGCTGAGCATTTTCAAACAACAGGCAAGTTTCAGGCAGGATGTTTGTAGCTATTATTCTTTCGATAGGCTGCAAACAATGGTTATCATCATAAACCTTAAGCAAGTCAATATTTACTCTTGTGTGCTCCTTTTAGATGAACTTGAATGTTCTTAAAAATCATAATGTGTTGGTGTCATATGGATGGCACATGATGCAAATGAGTTGACAGATAGCCTTATTCTCTAAATAGCATCAGGAGGCTCCATCATCTCGAGTTTCAAATAAGCACCATTTCCAACTTGCGAATATCTTTGGTATTCTGCAGCTTAATATGTTAATTTTTGCCACGTTTGATAATCTTGAATTTGTAGCTTGCAGGTTGTTGGGACTTTGTTTACGCACCATCAAAAATGTGTGCTGGTTGATACACAAGCTTGGGGAAACAAGCGCAAAATTACTGCTTTCCTTGGGGGGCTAGATCTTTGTGATGGGCGTTATGATACACCTGAACATAGGCTTTTTAAAGATCTGGACACAGTATTCGAAAATGATTATCATAACCCTACATTTCCGGTGAGTCTTTGTTTGCCAGTATGTTGTTCATAACTCCTCTATGCGTCACCCAAATGGAGTTGAGTAAGTAAGCTTCTGGCAGGTGCTGCAATGCCTGACTGCCAGTGCTTGAATACTTCTTGTACAGCATTAATCGCATTTAGCTTTTGATCTTTCTATCATCATATGTATTCTTGTGATGCAGGCAAGTGCAAAGGGACCCAGACAACCATGGCATGATTTGCACTGTAGGATCGATGGTCCAGCTGCCTATGATGTCTTGAAAAATTTTGAGCAACGCTGGAGAAAGGCAACAAAATGGCGTGACAGATTTAGAAAAGTATCTCATTGGAAAGATGATGCGCTGATAAAGCTGGAGCGTATCTCATGGATACTTAGCCCTTCATCTACTGTTCCAAATGATCATATTAGTTTGCAGGTGTCAAAAGAAGAAGATCCTGAAAATTGGCATGTTCAGGTCCTAGCACTGCTCTTTTTAAGTTCTGCTTTATGTTTAAATACTTTTGAATTTTTTGGGCATTGGTTAATATATGTTAATTCTTCAGGTATTCCGGTCAATAGACTCTGGCTCTCTAAAAGGGTTTCCTAGTGATTGCAAAGAGGCTTCAAAGCAGGTTAGTCTGATACGTATATATTCATTTATTGACTTCTATGGTGGCAACATTGAGAATATACTCCTTGGCAATGCTCCACAAATCTACAGCTCTGCTGATGTTGGTGGTGCTATTTTTTTTCCTTTTGTCATCTAGTACCATTTGAAAATATTCTCTGGTATAACATATGAACTATTTAATGGACTTTTGCAGAATCTTGTGTGCCGAAAGAACCTGGTAATTGATAAGAGCATCCACACTGCATATGTCTGGGCAATCAGATCTGCGCAGCATTTCATTTATATAGAAAATCAATATTTTCTTGGTTCTTCATACGGTTGGCCATCGTATGTGAATTCAGGTCTGAGGTTTTCTTCTTTTGTATCCTGTCTGTAACTTGGCACTTTGATGTTAGTTACAATTTAACACCCAAGTTGCCTACACATTCTACAAACAACATATATTTCCTTTTCTTTTCTACTTTTGGATAGGTCACGTTCTTTTTGTTTCTTTCATGCTGTTGTTGCTGGTTGTACTGTTGTGTATCTTCAACGTCAGTGTTTAAGGATAATACATGATTTGTACAAACTGAAATTGATCCCTTGGGCTGTTGCAGGTGCTGATAATCTGATACCAATGGAATTGGCCCTCAAAATTGCAAGCAAGATTAGAGCTGGCGAACGATTTGCTGTTTATGTAGTCATACCAATGTGGCCTGAAGGAGTCCCTACGACAGCCTCTGTACAAGAAATTCTTTTCTTTCAGGTATCCTTTTTTTAAAAAATATAATCTTGCAGCTGTTAGGAAACACCAAACCTGAAATTTACTGAGATCTGTAATCCTCTGCCAAGATATCCTGCCATGCAACTTTGATCTCTACCCTATGAGTATACTTACCATTTGAGTTCACCTTGGCATATTCCCCAATGTAGGCTGTTTTTCTTGCTTTTTTAATGCAATGTTCCTCTACTTATGTTTACTTTTATTTTTCTTTTAGTTCAACGTCATGCTATGCTTGTGTTTGACAATACATAGAGGAAATATTAATTTCATTGGGTCTTGCTTGGTAAAATTTTACTCTTATCTGGCTATGAAGCATGGGCACAGCAAGGAGGCAGTGTGTCCGTGTCGGACACGGACACAGCTCTGACTCGGCCCACATACATATTTGGTCCGTGTCCGAATATTGCCATGCAAAAAACAATGAATTTATATTTCCGACACATATTGGACACACTGCAGACATGGCTCAGCCCATTTAGCCCAGTCCGTGTCGTGTCGCGTCCCCATGTTCGTGTCTAATATCTGGAAATGTGTTGTCTCTTGCATATCCTCAATTGCAGTAAAACACGCAGAGCAATGTAATATTTTCATGTGGTTTTAGTCCTCAAAGTTGCAGCAACATGATGCTAATTGTATTGGAATAACAATAGCCATATAGATCTATCATATTATAAATCCTAGCTTACTTGTCTCCTTGTGATATCTTCGGGCTGGCCTCCTTTGCAAACTTTCAATGGTCTATGCTGCTGAAGGCAGGAAATAGTTGTGCGAAAATCTAATGAATAGATATTCAATTGTTACAGCAAATTTAATTATTACACTCATGGATATTGAATTGGGATTTGGGGCTTGGGGAGTTTTACACTGGGAAACATTTCGCGCATGATTCGTCAAAATCTATAATCTGCACTCAGAAGTGTCAAGGCCATTGATATGCTTGATTTTGCAAGATTATTTGCAATATCTGGTAGGGTTATAATTGTATTACTGAGGTGTGATAGACTGATAGCTTCCTTGTAAGTTTGAAGCAAGTCTTTTCACCTTCTTCTAAAAGCGAAAGTATCGTGGGATGTTACCAAAACCAAGAGTTTAGCAACTAACTATTCATGATTTGTTCATCGCCAGGCTCAGACAATGGAGATGATGTATAGAGTAATCGCACAAGAACTCAAGGCCATGAATATTGAGGATGCACACCCTCAAGATTACTTGAACTTCTACTGTCTTGGTAATCGGGAAGAATCATCGTCAAATGGCAGCCCTGAGTCAGAAAAATCTACAGATAAAAGTGCAGCGGTAGTATATTGTTGTGTTCTTGATCATGCCTTTCTAAAAAAAATCATTGTCTCCAGTTGATCACTAGTATCAGTGTTGTCTTACTGGTCATCATCTTTTTATGGTCTACCATACTCCATGTGTGCCTAGTAAGATTAGTCTTTTCTCCTTACCTAAGAAAACCAATAAAGTTGGCTAAGGTGTTTCTGAATACCAAATCATAAGGATAGCTTGCCAGAAAAAATGCTGAAATTGGTTTTGAAAGTTACCTTCTTACAGAGGGCTATTGGGCTAATTGTTTGGTGCTCTGTCTTTTGGTGAAAATGGGGTCGTCAGTAATCTTATGATTAGGATTACACCTTATATTACAAAAGTTGATTTAGGTCACTGTGGTATAGTAGGATCTTTATGGTTACCTCGCGAATTTTCCACATTGTTGCCAATGTCTGAAGTATTTACTGTCATATTGGTTGACTTTTGTGTTGATTCTGGCCTTGATTGTTGTAATTTATGATATCAGTAGTCAGGAGTTTTTTTGTTGGAGCAAATTAAGCCTATTTCCACTTTCATTCTATTCATACCCAGATTTTTCTAGCTTTGTTAGAGAAAATTCACAATATGCCACTGAATAACTATCAGATTCACAATATGCCACTCATTGTGAGGCTGATATGCGGGGCTGGATCCGCATGGCAGTGAGACATCAGTGGCATATAGTGAAGGTTCGTGTTATGAATATTGTGTGAATAAAAAAAATCAGTGCACCCTTGCCCCAATAAAATAGCGCACCCTCGCCCCTCACTCTCTCTTCACCCCCGATCCCCTCTCGCACACCTGCCCGCTCGCCCGCGTCTCCCCCTCACTCGGAGAAGCGGCGAGCTCCAGCTGGAGGTGGCGGCCGGAGAAGAGGGTGACGATGGGATCGGGAGATGGCGGCGAGGTCGGAAGCGGATTGGTGGAAGCCAGCCGGGAGAGGAGTCGAGAGGAGCGACGAGACGACCCGCTGGCGCGGGCGACGACGGCCGGAGGCGGCCGGATCTGACGGATCTGGCGAGGAGCGGGCAGATCCGGGCGGGCGCTGGCGCGGGCGATGATGGCCGGACCGTCGGATCCGGCGTGGAGGCGGCGTCGGATCTGGCGGCGGTGTCGGCTCGGGTGGAGACAACCCGAGCGGCGGCAGCTCGAGACAGCGGCCGTGCGGCGGCCGGATCCGGGCTTGCCGGCGGTGAAGGCGAGCCGGATGTGGTGCGGGAGAGAGGCGGCGCGCGAAGAGAGTCAAAGCGGCAGCCAGCGAGGAAGAGCCGCAGCCGCCAGATCCGGCGAAGACGAGCCGGTCCTTAACACCCGAGGACGGCGGCGGCCAGCACCAACGGCGATGGCGTCTGAGCCCAGATTCGGCGACGATGAGTCTGCTCCGGGTGGGAGGCGACCCGCATGAGCCGGGAGCAGCCCAAAAGCGAGGCGGCGGTGCTAGACGCGGGCGACAGCGGGAGAAAATCCGGATCCGGGCGGTGAAGAGCCGGATCGGGAACGGCGACCGCGAGCGGCCGGAGAAGGTCGGATCCGGGCGGTCCATCCAGATCGGATCTGGTGGCGTACGGCCGGCGAACAGCACATGCACGGCGGCCGAGAGAGGTGGCCGCCCCAGGAGAGATCGATCCTCCGGGGGCAGCAGCAAACAACGGAAGTAGATCGGTTAGGGTTTTAACCTAAGCTCTGAAACCATGTTATGAATATTGTGTGTATTGATATGAGACCCAAAGGGTCATATATATAGGAGAGTACAAGAGGATATGCCATATAGAGATAAGACATATATGGAATAGAATACAAACTCTATATCCTAATATAACTCTATTTCCTTAACAGTTCGAAGTTATCCAGTGGCATATAAAGTATTAGTAAAAATGACATTGAGCTTTTGTCACTATGACCTACTTTTGTTGTCTGAACATATGACTGGAAAACTGGCAAACATAATCAACTTGTCATGAGCATAATTACACTCTTTCCTTTCTAGAAGTTTAATATGAATTCACATACTTATTTTAATTCCCCTGTTCTTCAAATTAATAGGCCCTGGCTAGAAAATATCGGCGGTTCATGATCTACGTTCATGCGAAAGGGATGATTGTAGATGATGAGTTCGTCATTTTGGGCTCAGCGAACATCAATCAAAGATCTTTGGCTGGTTCCAGAGATACTGAAATTGCAATGGGCGCCTACCAGCCTCATCATGCATGGTCTACAAAGGGGGGTCATCCTCATGGCCAGGTTTGTCGATTAAGTTCCTCCAACTACTATGGATATTGCTGAACTTCATCTACTTTTTTATGAGATCAACAGGCAACAGCAAAGGCCTGCTTAAAAATATCGCTATTCATATTAAGCTAAAGAACACATATCCTCCTTTTCCACAGATATATGGATATAGAACGTCTCTCTGGGCAGAGCACCTTGGGATGGTTGATAAATGCTTCAAGGATCCTTCAAGTTTGGACTGTGTAAGATTTGTGAATCAAATTGCAGAAGAGAACTGGAACAGATTTACAGCAGAAGAAATGAGAACATTACAAGGGCACCTCCTCCAATACCCAATGAAGGTGGAGGTTGATGGTAAGATCGGTCCACTACCAGACCAGGAATGCTTTCCTGATGTTGGCGGCAAGATTTGCGGAGCACCAACTTCACTTCCTGATTCGCTGACAATGTAGCATCGCCGCACGCGTAATACACCTTTTCAGAGTTGAAGCTGGTTTTCCTTCCACCAGTAAACTTTGTAATTGTCTTAGGTTGGCGCTGGGGGAGAATTTGTACCATAATTTGTAATCATCCATAGTGTGGCGTAGGGAAAGCTCAAGTTGCTTATGGTGTTTGTAGAGTTGTGCATTTTTGAATGTTTCTGCAGTTGTAAATGAAACATATGAAAGGATCCTTACAAGTGCTGTCATTTCCATTGCAAGTTATAAATACTTGCAACCATTTTGTTCAGTGTACAGTGCTAGCTACCTTCTTGTTGTAACTGGATAATCTATGGAATTGTGATTGTTTGCCTAGCGGCCTAGCCATGGTCTGACCCCCAACGAATGTCTCCCTCAACCATACTGCTTCCAAATGGCTTGTTCACCCCTCGATCCTGCATGGTTCTCCTCACAATCGGAGTGTCGTCCCACCTCCTGGCGTCCTCGTACATCTGGGCCAACGCGGCGTACCACCCGGCGTTCCCCGGGTCGAGAACGAGCAAACGCTCGGCGGCATGCTCGGCGAGCTCCATGTCATTGGCACGCGCATAGCAGAGCGCCCCAGACGTCTTTCCCCGGTTCAAACGGCATGGCCTTGACGAGCGGAGCGCCCGCACCAACTGCCCGGTCCGGCCGACGGGCCGAGCAAGTCGACAATGCAGCGCGTAGTGCACCTGCACCTTCTCCACGCCATGATTGTTGAATAATCCAGCATGTTCATCGTAGTCGAAAGTCGTAGTTTATGGTTGAAGTCGTAGAGTACTATTACAGTCGTAGAGTACTGTAGCAACCGTAGAGTTACTGTATAGTCGTAGAGCTACTGGTCATAAGTCGTAGTCGTAGTAGCCGTGGTTGTAGTCGTAACGGCTGTGGCCGAAGAGTTGTTGTAACAGTCGAAAGTGTTCGACGCGTGCTCAGTCCGCGCGAGAGCACGTCCTCCACTTTGTTAGCATTGTCAAGTAGACAAAGTCAAGTGGGATATGTGGTGCACTAAGTGACTTGGACATATTTGCAAGCGAGAATGGTTTGGTGTGATTTAGACGCGTGAGAAGCTTAGTGAAAAGTCGTTGGAGCCACATAGAATGTGATGAGGCATGGGGGATGCTTCGAGGAGAAGGAATCGGGAGAAGTCAGTTGAAGGGCAATGTGGTCATTTGTCATAAAACCGAAAAAGTGAGTGGTTTGCAAAACTGCGGAGGTAGCCTAAGCAGATTAGGTCAAGGTGACTTCATGGAGGATAAGACATGATGAATTCATGCTATTGGAGCCAGGGATGAAGATAACGCTTTGAAAAGTATGCACGAGTGTGTTGGGAGAAAAACCCCATTTGTGTAATGGGTTAACGGGTTTACATGAGTGTGTGTAGTGGATGTGTTTCATTTTGTGACCAGGTTAGGATTTTTTGTGAGACTCCACTATATAAGGGGCATTAGAGGTGATTGTGCACTCAAGCCTCCAAGAAAGAAACTAGGGTTTTGTTGATAGAGCAAGGTACTACCCTAGGGTTTTGTCTTCCTGTGGCTGTGATCTTTCATCTCTAAGTGGTACTAGAATATCAAACTTCTTCCTCCATGTCTTATTTGTGTTCTTGTTTATTTTTCTTGTATTCTTGGTGATTCTTGGTTTCACCTTATTTTAATATGATTCGTGCTTAGATTTTGCTTGCTAGGACATGTAGCAACTCATCTAAGATGATCTTTGCTGCATAGATCTCATGAGCTTGAGTAGATATCGTTTTCCTCTTTTGCTCGGTTCTTGATCACTCTTCTCTAAAATGGATAAATGTGAGAACTTTGATAACAATCCCTGAAATTGTTGGATGGAATATGTTCCTGATACTCTATGGTAGTTGTGTTCTAAATTTGGTGTGATTTGAACAAGTTGATCAAAAGTTAGATGAAGCTAGCTATCTAAAATTGTGCATTTTTTGGTCTGTCAACAAGAGAGCAGTTAGACCGCTCGGTCCTTGCTGGTCAGACCGGCCATCGGTAAAACCGCCTAATAGTTAGTGGTCAAATCGGCCTGGCAGGGTGTCTTGTTGTGTTTTTTGAATTTTGCTTGTGGGTGTTATCTTCTGCTGGTTGCAAGTTTAATCTTAATCTTCACGCTAATTATAACTATTGAAGTGAAAAAAATTACTAGATACCCACGAGAAAAATTGTCATAGTTATTCACCTCTTCTGATTGCCGTAACTGATCCTACAAATTGGTAATAGTTAGGGTGTGCATAAGGGGAGGCAATGTTAGCACAACTTTTAGAATGTGTAAAAAAATGATGCATTTGTATGCGGTGACATTTTATATTTTGGACCTGACTTGAAATAGCTAGAAGCTCATTGTTTGGATAATTAGGTATTGAAGCCATCAGCACATAATGTGTGAGCGAGATGACCAACCTTAAGTATTGTTTGGATAATTTTAATTCCATTTGCAATATAGTTTATGCATGCATGAGAAAGGAACAGGTCAAAAGCTTGTTCTATCTCTTTTTTTTCGTATGTTGAATATGAATCTTAAAACCATGATAAAACCCAATAGCAATGTAGCAAGTAGCATTTGAATGCTTGCAAGAACAAAGTATATTTCCGCAAGGTGCAGTTCGTCTGTATTTATCATATACTCAAAGAGGTAACTCTGCTGGTGTCGAGACCTAAGCATGCCGCCGGCCTGCTTTTAAATAGTTTCGGCTTCTAGTTTTTAGAAGTCAGAAGTTACTTGCATGATGGCTTTTTAATTTTAGTTATTTTTGTTTTTTCTCTTATTTCTTTGCATTATCCTGAAAGATACAATTGTATTTTAAAGTTTTTTCTTATTTTAATTAGTTTTTATTATTTTTAACTAAAAAACTAACAGCCGCGTTGGCGGCAGGTACTGTGTGAGTGGACCGGGAGACCTTTGATGCTGCGATAGAGCGAGTGAGATGCGGTAAGCGGCTGGGCTGAGGCAATGGGCTGACACGAAGGATGCCAGGATGGGGTTGTGGGGCTGAGGCTCTGGCCTGGTTTTGTTGGACTAGAAGAAGGTTTGGAGGGAAGGCTGGGCCATTGATGGATGCCTCTTTATTTTTTTGAGGAGGCCATTGATGCCTCTTATTCTTTAGAAATGCATACTGTTACCAGGGAGCCCCTGGCTGAAGGTTCTACCAGTAGGATTTTTTTTAAAATAACCTACTTTTTATTTTGAATTACAGTAATATGCATATGTTTTTTATTTTACAGTAATGCCCATCTGTCGCTCCATTGTTGAGCGACTTTGGCAAGTCGTCCAACGGTCGAGCAACACATACAGTAATGCCCATCTATCGCTCCACTGTTGAGCGATTTGCGCTAGTTGTCCAATGGTCGAGCGACACGTGGCCAAGTCGCTCGACTATTGAGCGACTAGGCCCTAGTCATTCAACCGCGGAGCGACACCTCGATAAGTACTTCACTGGTTGGGCAATTTAACATAGTAATAGTATTATTTTAGTAATCCGATGGAAATAATTGTAGAGGAGTAAATGGTAATTTTTGTAGATAATACAGTTAGCAAATCTTATTTGTAGGTTGTTATTGTTTGTAAAATAAAAGGGCAGACAATGTAAATTGGTCTGTTTGTGATTTTCGTAAATTCTCAAGGGTACGAAATCAGTTAGACTCAAAATAACATTTTATGATCATAGTATATTGTTGTAGTGTGATAAATTTCTGAAGAATTTTATGAGGACGATTGAGCTAGCAATGATTCGTAAATAGGAAGGTAAGTGATATTGCGATGTAACAGGGAATTCATACACGGAGGAGAACTTTGGATAAATGGCGTAACGATAACAACACAACAATTAATCCGACAAAAGTGTTACATAGCACGTAGGCTAACAAACCAAGGATGGCCATGCATACATTTAGCGAATTAGAAATACATGGGACATATGGACGAAGAAGGTCGAACTACTATATGAAATGTGGCCATTTGCCCTTCCCCCAAGGTTGACGTCGTAGTCCTCACTAGCCTCCCCTGGTCTTGGCCGCTAGTTCACATTTTCTCTCACGCCTCATGCTCCCGGCGCCTTCACGCCTCTAGATGAGCTTGTGTCTCCCGTCGAATACGTCCGTTTCAATCTTTGCTGCGCCACTGCTGCTCCATCCTCTCACGTGCTATCTAGATGTCCCACTCCTCGCAATCCAGATGCTATTAGTTGTGCGGGTGGATCTCCCGGTCGATCCATGTGCGGTACACGCATAGCGGATCTGGAGACTACGGGAAGAGGGGAGAGCTTGTTAGTGCATGCCATAGAAGATAACTGGTGGGGGAATGTATTGTAACCTGTCCTTACCGGCTGCCGATAGTGGGTCGTGTCCCAACACCGGTCGAGATGGTCCTAGGCATAGTTACCGCAACTCTAGTAATGTATACCTAAGCTCAATCGCTTCTTGGACTTGAAGAATTTGTATGCATTCCTGCACTAGCAGAGGGGGCGTCTCCCCCATGGGCGGGTCTTACGGTGAATGCTTAGTGAAAATATTGAGGTATAGGTTGGGGTTGAAGGTCTAGGGGCTTCGCTTCAAGGAGGTGGCCTCCTTGCAGGCTCCGCTTGTTCGTCCCAAGCTACAATAGCCCTTGCGAGTCGAGTGATCTTTTCCCATTGCTTCTCCATACTAGTGATGTAGTGTTGCAGTCGTGGTATAGGAAAACACGCTATGGAAGAGGTAGTACTTATAGGCTAAACCAACTCGGTGTACACTTTACAAGTCCAATTCGGTTTGGGCAAATTCGTGTTCACGAGGTAGCGGCATGCCGGATGATTCGTGGACCAGCGTGGCATCACATCGCTGCACAAAACTGCTCTGTTTGGTCTTATCACTACACAAGGCTATCTTATTTGGTCTTGTCACTATGCAAGGCTGTCTCGTTTAGTCTTGTCATTGCGTAAGGCTATCGCGTTTGGTCTTTTTACTGTGCAAGGCTGTCTCGTTTGGTCTTATTACTATGCAAGGTTATCTCATTTGGTCGGTCAGGACGCCGTCCAAAAGCTGCCCCTCTGAGTTTATTATAACTTTAACTATCTATAGCCACTCATACTGACCATTATGTGTCTTCCCCCTGCATTGTTAACGACGATGGATTAACACTACAAATAAAGTTAAAGTTTGCAAATGGGGCATGTGGGTTTGTTGCATGAAGTGCTGTATTTGCATGCCTTTCCCTGAAATATCCGATTGTACCTTACAGAACACTTTCCATGATAGCGATGAGGGGTTGAGAACGGACGTCCATAAGAACCCAGTTGTACACCTCCATAATGTTAGTGGTCATTATGTTGTACCTCGGACTGCCCATGTTGTGCAATAAGGACCACTTCTCCAATGTCTCGGCCTCAATCCAATGGGAGAAGCACTTGATATTCCTCGAGGTCCTTCGTGTCACACCGAGAAGGTCAAGCTCCGGCAATGGCGCAAGGCGTTCAGGTTGTGCCACATCAGGAATGGGTGGACGCTTGTTCCTCTCAACGACATGCTTCCTAGTGTGCTCCTCCAATATCTCTCATAGTGTATCGAATTTATGATGTTAGTTCTACATAGCCATTCTTTTGAACAGCTTTATCAATGGTTGCTGTTGGAACTGCTTGAAGAAGTTGGCCCCCAGATGGTGAATGCACTATCTGCTCCTCATGTCTGACCAAGGGAACAACTCCTCTGAGTCTTGCTGAAGTTTTCTTATGGTCTTCATCATCCCGGAGTGGCGATCATGGATTATACAGACATCAGGACGTGCCCAAACCACTCCCTCGTTCAGATGTCGAAGGAACCACAACCAGCTATCAAAATTCCCACTTTTGACAAATGCAATGACCAAAGGTAGAATCTAATTGTTGCCATCAATGCTAATTGTTGTCAGGATCTGCCCCTTATATTTTCCAGTTAGAAATGTCCTGTCGACTGAGATCACAGGCAATATGTGCCTGAAAAGCGTCGATGCAGCCACCGAAGGCTAAGAAGGCCCTTTATAAAACCATGAAACCTAGCAGTCTTCTGGATGGCTTGTCCTTCATAGCAATGTATGTGCCTGTGATCCTATCCTGCAGCACCTGAAGCATACGAGGAAGATTGTCGTAAGTCACATCGAAAGAACCGAACTTCCTTTCCAAAGCCTTCTGCTTCGCACGCCATGCCTTAGCGTAGCTAATTTTGTACTTAAATTTTTGCTCAGTAACCACCATCATGTGCCTAGCCTCTAGGTTCTTCTTCTTCACTATCTCCCCATACATGAGATTGGCTATGAAGGTGGACGTCAGGTTGCGATGCTTCGGCAAAACACTACTGAGTATGCAGGAGTGCACCACCACCTTAGAGATAATCTAGTAAGTCTCGTACTTGGGTTTACATGTGTACACATGCCAAGGACAACCAACCTGCTCGTAGACCATGGTATACTACTCTTGGCTGGATTTTAGGACCCGAAATGTCCGCTGCATGGATTAGGCCCGCAACTTAATGGCATCCTGCAGTGATCCTTCGTCATTAAACATTACATGAAGCTGAACCTCCAAACCATAATACTCCCACAGTGATTCATGCTCATTGTACACAAAAAGTCCCTCAACATCCACTCTAGTCCATCCCTACGGCATAAGACCTTTGTCCTCATCGAAAGAGTCATTGTCATCCTCTTCTAAAGCTTCATCCTCGGCCCAGGATGTCCGGTCATCGATCTCCATCTAACGTACTATATTGTCGATATACCCCCTGCGTATGCCTATCTAGTGGGCTCAACGTGCATTGTGCCATCTTCTTGATCTACCTCAGCAACATCTGCATCTGCCTGTCTGGTGGGCTTAGCGTGCGGTGTGTGATATTCTGTGCCTCCGCAATATTGGCCACCACATCCTCTTTATGAACCACGCGCTACACGCCTGAGTTGCTCCTACCAATTGGATGATAGCCATGGCAGGGCTTCCCACGACTCCCTTCAGACATGCTTGCACGAGTAGCACGCACTCGTATCCACATCGTTGGTAGCCTTCTACAAAGCCCTTCCATGCAACCGTGCGCATTAGTCTCCTAAAATCCCACCGAATGTGCATAGCAGACTGACTCTAGTGACCATGTAGGACGACACTACACACCTCGATGTCAAAGGAGAAGCTGCATGTGAGCCAGTGCAGGACATCTCTGATTAGAGCATTCTCTATATCCGGGTGTACCAAATTGACTTGCAGGAACCCACTCAGGTCAACACCGTATAGACCTTCACGAATGATACCAATACTGTAATGCACTTTTAATCTTGTGCGCTCGGACATGACTGATTTCTTACTATAAATATTACCATTTGTCAATACACATTCACTAAATACGTGATAAACCAATAAGTAGCAACACGTTGCATACATTCGGATGAGAACAAGAGCGGATGAGACTATTATTTACACACGAAGACCTTCTCTCCTAATAAACGAGCTTCCTTCATCTTTCTCTCTTACCTCATGAGATCCTCTCCTCTCCTTCACTCCCTCTCCAAAGCTCCTCTACTTCTCCCCCCTCTCATGACCTTCTCTCTCTCTTCACTTCCCCTCTCCTTCACTCCCTCGCCTTCTCCCCCTCTCTCGGGGTCCTCTGCTTCTCCTCTCGTGACCTTCTCCCCTCTTCACTTCCCCTCTCATTCCCCCCTCCTTTTTTCTCCGCTCTCAAGCTCCTATTGTTCTCTTCCGAGAGAAATGGTGAGAGAGACCGTGAGGGAGTCGGGTCAAAGAGAATGGATGAGCTGACAGCAAACAGTCGCTCCACCGTTGAGCAACTGGTACTAGTCGCCCAACGATTGGGCGATTAGATGGTAAGTCACTCAACAGTTAAGCGACTTGGGCTAGTCGCTCAATGGTTAAGTGACTTGGCCATGTGTTGCTCGACCGTTAGACGATTAGCCCAAGTTGCTCAACGGTGGAGCGACAGATAGGCATTACATCAAAATAAAAAAAACATGTACATTACTATAATTCAGAATAAAAATAGATTATTTTAAAAAATAATTCCTGCCAATAGCGCATATATATATATATATATATATATATATATATATATATATATATATATATATATATATATATATATATATATATATATATATATATATATATATATATATATATATATATATATATATATATATAGATGGTCGTCAATGAAACAGGCCAAAGTTGTTATTAATAAAATGTCGGGAAAAAAATTGTACTTCATTAGGTCAACGATGCGTACTTCCTATCAAATAATCATATGCAATTCAACGCATAAACAAGTAACGCGTGCGAATCCTATAAAATCATGCCATGTAGTGATTAATGCAGGAGCATAAAACCCTAGCACTTAATCCAATCTAGTCCACGGAAACCTCTGTCTCCAAATTCCAATCCATCTTTTTCTTTAGGGAACCCCATTCCATCTAATAGAGGGTATGAACAGGCGAGACGCTTCGCAACACCCGAAACCGTGTTGGGCCTTAGGGCCTTGTATACCCCGCGCTTTCATCAGATACACGCGATGATAGTTCTGTTCTTTTTAGCTTTTTAGTTATTTTTGATTTCTCTCATCAATAACTATTTATTAGAGTAATAAGTCATAATCAAAAGACATAAACCGTATGTTGGAAGAATGATTTCACCCTTTCACTAATGAGGCCTGCTATGCAGAAGACGCACACATGCTGATCAAGAATTACAGTTATGCTTAGAAGGACAGCAATACCTCTCGCTTGTACTTATAGACTAGCTATCTCATTGAGGGGTATTCTAGTCATTTGTGTATGCTCAAAAATCTATAATTTCCCTATGTATCTCTCATTTGGAAGAAGAGTTCTCATGAGCAATAAAGAAGCATATTCAAACTGGAGAGCCTTGGAGGTTTTGCTCCCTAGAGGCAGTTGTGGATCCAGGATTTTTAGAATGAGTGTTTGGATTTTGGAGCTAAGTTGCTCGAATACGTCGATACCGCAGCGCACCGTCCCCCCAAACACCGATACAACGATACATATATGTAGATATAATAAAAATACATAAATTACAGAAATTAATGATTTCTTACGAGGAAATGGGCAACATAAGGCGAGCATAATTATATGAATTAAACAACAAATTATAGAGATAAATGAGAGTTGTATATCTTGTTGATCTTGCTTTTTTGCTATTTCCCCATCAGCAAGAACTGTCCATCTAAGAGGAAATTGTATGTTCTTTCCATGGAGCAAAACAGACCAAGAAAGAAAATAAGTGGAGTGAGGTGGAGCACACCTAGATCTGAAGAGAGGACGATGACAATAAGTTGGAGGTGCTACTCACTTCCCAATGCCACGCTCCCTCTCAGCTACCACGCTGCTCCCTACCTCCGTGTTCGTTGTGCCACTGCCCGCTTGCCCGCAACACCTCTCTGCTCGCCTGCGCTGCCACATGCTTACCTTGCACCACGCGTCGCCTCACGCATGATTGTCGTCACATCATGGCACCACGTCCGCGTTCACCGGTCGTCACTCGCCTCTAGCCTGCACCTCCGCCCGCTCGCCACTCGAAGGCCGAAGCCGCCTCCCATACAGACAACCACAAGATGAGAAATAGAACAAATGTTAGGATTTTGTTTATATCTTTACCTCTTTGGACGTGAGGGGCGCTGAGGTGGAAAGAAAAATGGGTTTAATGTATTACATGGGCTGCGTGCGAGATACGAGGAGTGCGAACTGAATTTATTTGCAGGTATAAAATATAGTTTTAACACAACTAATAATATATATATCTAATATACCTATTATATACCTGGTATTTTATAAAATTTTTGGGTGTTTAGCTGAACACCCATGACCCATGCTAGATCCGCCAGTGCCTGGACGTAACCCCGTGGGCACACCGACAAGAGTACGATGGTTCCCTCAGACTCTCGAACTTGTATAAACCTATTTTTCAGAGTTTGTTTGAAGCTTTTAAAAGAAAATTCACCATTTGAATTTTTCTGGATTTAATTCAAGCTTAAAATAAATTTTTATTAATTAAAATAATTTAATATGACTAAAATAAACATAAAAATTTGCTGAAAATATTTTATTTGACTTCCTTGAGTCTCAAGGTTTTTTTTGGAATTTTCTGGGATCTTCCTGGATTTATTGCTATTTTCTAGATCTCAATGAATTTACTTGAATTTCTAGAATTAGAAAATCTTAAGAAATCCCTAAAGACCTTTCGGCATAATCCTTAAAGCAAACCCACCTTCTCCCTCGACCCAGTCTGTGTCGGTCATTCGATCGGGCACCACCACGTGTCGGCCATCGATACCCTTTGGTATTGTTCACGTGTGCTGTCTACTGCCAACCATCTAATCTAGAGTTTGCCACGCATTGCGCATCAACCGGTCTGTGCACTGTTCATTGTCTTCGATGCGAACTCCACTGCCGCTGCTCGCCTGTGTCCACTGCGGACTCTGAGCCATGCTCGAGTCGACCTTTCTCGACGTCCATGTTGTGTGCGCCTCGATCACCTCGGTGTCCCCGCCTATAAAACTTGGTTGGCCCCTCGTGTTCCGCACCCTGCAGCCAAATTCGTCGTGCGACACCACCTTCGTTCCGAGCCCCGCAGCTAAGTTCGCTTGCGTTCTCTCCTCCAGTCACCACCAACGAGCCTCTTTGTCGCCATTCCATCCAACTGCCGGCTAAACACACTGCCGCTTCACTCCACCACCACGCCGTTTCTCGGTTCGCGAGCCTGCCTCCTCGGTTCATGCGCCTGGTGACATCAGCACTAACGCCAACACGCACCAACACCAGCCACGCCTCCTCATCTTCTGGTGGATCGAGTTCACAGCGCACCATCTCGCTGACCAAGTGGGTCCTATATGTCAGGTCAACTATTCTATGAACCCGTAGACCAAGCCGAGTTAGCATGCCACATCACCCTGCCACATCAGCCCTAGTTGCCCAGTCACCCGCCATGTCATCTAAGCCATGCACAATGCACTGTTTCATGAGCCAAGTTCACCATAGACTAGCTTTACCATGCTCTGAGTTCACAGCACAGTAGGATTTCCAAATTTCCAGTATTTTCTTTAGATTAGATTTTTTCAAGAGCTCATTCTCCTCCGTTCTAGCTCCAATTGACTCGATTCTTTTTTCTAAATTCATCTAAAATTGAGCTCTATCCTTTGGTTCTAGTTTTGAAGTTTTTAGAGTTCATTTGAATTTTATTTAATTTTTATTTTGTGCTTTGTTTCGTTTTTTCTCTCGTTAGATCACATATTCGAAGGAGTTGAAGCAAGATTTGAATATCCATAGCAATTAACTGAGCAAGACCAAGGCAAGTCGTATCCTTTGATCATGTTGAACATAGTTTTCAAATCTATCATGTATTATTTTGTTCTAAATTATCATGCATCGCTATTTTATTATAAAACCTTTGTATTGGTAGTTAATGACCTATTTGATTAAGTTCTCCTTCATAATTT